>OZ005659.1:210304522-210809522 GCA_963930645.1 Salticus scenicus | reverse complement strand
GACATTTTCCATTCCTACGGAATGTGCTGGGATAAATATGGGAAATCTGGGACTTGCCATGGGAGCTCATACTGAAGAATATTTGCAATATTGGGTCAAAACTATAGCTTTTTTTTTTTTTTTTTTTTTTACTTCTGGTAATTTACTAAAACAACATATTTTTAGAAACTTCAATACTAATGCATGATAACTATATAAAAACTAGATAAACATATATATGCTATTGCCTAGCACAGTCAGGTTCGTCACACACAAAAGCCGGATCGTAGAATCGTTAAAAATATAAAGTAGAAGTCTTTACTTCGAAATAATCAGGACACATCATTTTAGTACTGTGATTTATTAATGCAGCAATATAATATTCAGGTTGCAGTCACCAGTAACTTTACATTTCATTCCTATATTCGTAAGCAGATACAAAAATTCTATCCCCATCAACTAGACAGAGAGGGAGGAGGACCTCAAAAATTTACGTCTACTTAGTACCTGATCAAAAACGAAAAGAATACACTAAATCTGCTAGCCACAGATAGCTTAAAATCGCAACCCCGGAGATTGGCATCTTTGAAATGCAGCCAAAAGAATGCCAAACTGTTTCTTTGTTCTTCTAAGATATTCATACTAAATTTTGAATATAAAAAGTTCGTTACAAATATTAAATCGATTTGACATTGAGAAGCCATGCCAAATGACCTTCAACTCTCAATGAACAAAGAAAGCGACGCCCAGACTATCGAACATCATTATAAATCTATTTTTAGAATTATAATGACCCTCTTGAAATAATAATAGGTTTTTTAACATAAACAAACAAGGGTAATAAACATGAAATCAAATGCTTGTTTTATTTTATTAATAGCTGTATATAGTAGAAATATGTTGATAACGGCTTTTTAAATTACCCTCTGAAAATAAATAATTACGGCTAAATTGATTTAATGTAAACACTAGCGTGATAAATATAAATTGAAATGACAGTTATTATTTTATTAATAGCTACTTGTGTTAGAAGTAGGCTGATACGAATTTTAAATTACCCTCTCCAAAATAAATAATTATAGCTAAATTGATTTAATCCATTCGGGGAAAATGTATACACATACTATTTTTCACAAACCCCAATATAAAAATTGCTTTATTTTATTCCTAGATCAATGTGTTTTTAACGATAGAAGAACAAAGAAATGAAAATTTTGATTTAAAAATAAAACAGGAAATTCTCTATAATTAATTATTTGAATTAGATAAATTTAAAAAGATTTATTTTATATAATCTATATTAATCCCTCCTTTTTGTTATATATTAAATTTGGATAAATAAATAAGCTTTTAAAGGACATATGTGTGAGAACACTCACACATATATCTCCCCTTCGACTAGTAAAAAAAAAAAAAAATAATAACTCCTCCTCGCCTCCTGTATAGAAATGCATATACAAACAATAATATTCAAAAGCACTTACCAAAGACGCACACTTAAAAAAATGATATTACATCATAAGTAAAAATTATATAAATGCTTAATATTGAACAAACAAAATATATATGAAATATAAACACTAATTCAAAAATACAAAATACACATATTCAAAAATATCAGTATAACCAAAAACTTTAAGAGAAACACCTTGTCATGACAGGCGCAAAAATGTGGCTTCTATAAATAATTTCAACTGCAGTTCAATATAGTCTATAGTATTTTTTTTTATATGCCACCAAAAATTTCAGCTGAAATGTTTTTTTGTGAAAGAGTCTCTTTTTGATGAACATAGCAAATAATGCTACATCAACATTTACTAACGTTAGATTTTTACATTCCAAAATATTAAATTTTCACACTAATATGTATAGTGAAATAGAGAAAAAAAATATATATAAATTACACATATGCATATACATTGTTGTAATACTAAAGGTTCCAACATATTATTGTAATATTTATTTGTCTAACACATTGGTTACACATATTGGTCAACGTTAAACAAATCTATGTACAAAAAAAAATAAATAAAAGTAAAGAACAGAAAAGTTTTCGTGTATACCACACAGGAAAGATTTTAAAAAGGACGCCATTGGCAGTCAAAAAAAAAAATCTTCCCTTAATCCTTACAAAAATGTAAGTGTAATGATATTAATTTAAGGCTAACATCCTAGCGGGACAGGGCGTGTTGAAAGACCTGTACTGTTAGGCACAGGCCTCCGTCCCCCAGCAGAGTCCACAGACCCCTGTAGGGACACCTCACGAAACCGATTAATTAAGTGTCATAAATGTTGAAAAATTAATGTCAACAAAAATATAGATTCTCATCACATATCCAATGTTGCTCTCCCGGGGGAAAATTTTGAACGAGACAACATATATCTAGGATAGGGTAATAAATAAGTAAACTAAAACAAATTGACAAAATTTTGAGTGATGAGAGGGAGTGCCAAAATAATAAAAATTTAGATTGGATATTGAACAAACCAAACACATGTTGTACACCAAAAATCAATTGGAAACTTATAAAATTTAGCTGTATGTATACTGTTAACACTATTATCATTAATAATTAATTTCCTATGAACTTAGTCTGTATTCCAATGAAATATCTCTATTAAATATATTTCAATTATCTTACTTTTGTTTAACCTTCACCCAATAAAAATAGATATAGTACACATTAAATAAAAAAGTAACACCTTGATTACTAATTTAGAAATTCAAAATATGATCTACAAGCATTTATGTTATCATTAGAATCATTTTTTTTTTTTTTATATGCATCTTATTTATAAATATTATATATATTCAACAACACTGCAATGCAAGAAATAGTCTTTACATCAAAAGAAAAATATAAAAAAACAGTGGACCAGCCATCTAAAAATAAAAATAATAAAATAAATAAACACGAGTTCCTGCACAGCAAACAAATACACTCCCTTGGCCATTGGAATATGCATTTGTGAAGCAAAATATATTCAAACTTTTTTTGTGAAAAAATTAATTGCGATTTCTTAAGTTATAAGGATGTGTAGAACTATTGCCAATATTATGTGTTACATTGGAGTTGGGTTCAGTAAACAAATAATTACGTCGAGGCGGAGCAATAAGGAGTCTATCAATATGGACTCTGAAAGCTTTATTATCAGGTGCATGTAATCTCTTAATGGAAAAGGAAACTGGCGAGTGTTTTTGTACAACAATAAATGGCCCAGAATACTTGGGTTTAAATTTATCTATTGATTTCAAGTATACAACATCATGAACAGCAACAGGCCTCAGTTTTGCACGCTTTTGAAAATTTTGATATCTTTTGTCTTGATTTTCTTTAATGTTAGAATATGCTTTGCTATAGATGTTATCTAAGTCGTGTAATAATTTATATATGTCTACATTTTTATCCAAAAATGGCTGATTTATAAATTGGTCAAATGTATCAAATATTAAAGACAGTTCCCTACCAAAATGCAGTAGGTTAGGTGAAAACAATGTGGATGAATGTATTGAACCATTGTAAAGTGATTTATGTATAGCTAGTGAATTTTCAAAAGAATGCCCCTCAGAAATTAAAGTGTTAATTGAGTACTTTATAGATTTATTTAACCTCTCAGAAATAGAGTTACTTTGAGGATGAGCAACAGATGAATGTAAAATTTTTATGCCAAGTTTATCATTAAAAATATTATAAATAGTTGATGTAAACTGTTTGCCTAAATCCGATAATATTACTGATGGTCTACCAAATGTTGTAATGTAATTAAATAAACATTTAACTATTTTTGATGAAGAAGTGTCTTTTAATTGAAATAATTCAATGTGTCGCGAAAAATGGTCAATCACAGTTAAAACTGAATGTCCATCTATAAAAGGACCAACCAAGTCGACACTAATAGTATGCCCTGGATGTGTTGGAGTATAGGTGGGTTGTAAAGGAGCTGGTGGTGTGTTATGATGTTTATTTTGTAAACATAAAGTACACGAAGCAACAAAATTTAAAGTGTCTGTGTACATACCTTTCCAATAATATCTATTTGATAAAAATTCGTATGTTTTTGTTAACCCAAAGTGAGAAAGGTGTGAAATGGTTAAAACTTTAGATTTTAAAGAACGTGGTACAACAATGAGATATGAAAAAGTATTATTATGCAAATTTTGTTTCTTGTACATTAAAACTTTAGAATCTGGATGGATAAAAAAATTATCATTATTTTTTGAAAAACCTTTTCTCAAAATTTGTCTGTAAATAATTGACAATTTTGGATCATTCTTTTGCTCAGATATAAATGTATTATTTGAAATTTCCAAAAGGGGATCTTTATTTTGAGTATTACCAGAAACTAGAAAATTGTTGAATTGATTTTGTAATACAGACTGAGTAGAAGTGGAAATTTGATTAATTGAATGTGTGTCATCTTGTACGATAGGAAGAGGTTGAGAACTGAATATTAATTCTGGGTTTGTTTTTAAATTTTGTTGATTATTTGAGAAGTCTGATCTTGATAAATAATCCGCTAAAACATTTGTAGTGCCAGGAATATGTTCAAATTCAAATGAGTATTCTGACAACTCTAACAGCCATTTAGTAGTTAAATCAGCAGGACTATTTGTTTTTCTATATGTTTTTAAAGGAGCACTGTCCGACAAAATGATAAACTTTCTATTGTATAAGTAATATTTGAAAGCAATTACAGATTTATAAATGGCCATTAATTCAAGTTTGATAGCCGGATATCTTTTTTCAGACGGTTTAAGTGATTTAGAGAAAAAGGCGACAGGTAATAATTGATTGTCATATTTCTGCATCAAAACTCCTGCGATAGAAATATTTGATGCATCAGTGTTGAGAAAGAAAGTCTTGTTCCAATCCGGTAATCTTACCATAGGTGAATTTAAAAATATATCTTGAAATTTCTTAAAAATATCCCCATGATGTTTATTCCAAACAAATTTTGTTTTCGGTTTAGTCAATTCAATAAGTGGTTGAATTAATTTAGAAAAATTATGAATAAGAGACTTATAAAAGGTTACAACTCCTATAAAGCGTTTTAATTGTCTTTTTGTTGTAGGTGTAGGGAAAGAGTTTATTTTAATGATATTTGACTCAATTGGAGAAATTGAATTATTCTCTATGTGAAATCCCAAATAATTTACAGCACTCTTATGAAATGTACATTTACTAGGAGCTAAGGTTAAATTATATTTAATTAAAATCCTAAGAATTCTTTCAAGTTTGACACATGACTCTTCAAAACTATTTGCACCAAATATTAAATCATCCTGATACGCGTAAATTCCATCTATATTAATTTCATCAATTAAAGAATCCATGAGTGCTTGATACTGAGAAGCCGCGTTTTTAAGACCAAAACATAGTCTTTTAAATTTGAAACTGCCAAACATTGATGTGAAAGTAATTTTATCTTGTAAATGTTCCGGTAAATCAATTTGATAATACGCCTGTTGGAAATCAAGACAAGTGAAAAATTTATACGCAGATAGATCAGCTATTATATTTTGAATTTTAGGTAACGGATAAGAAGAACCTTGAATAATAGAATTTAACATTCTTAAATCTAACGCGAGGCGAAATTTCTGTTTACCAGATCCATCTTGTTTTTTCTTTACTAATAAAATTGGGCAAGCCCATTCTGAGCAGTTTCGCTCAATAATCCCAGCCTCTACCAATTGGTTAATTTGATCTCTAGCTTCCTGTTGTAAAGCCTGAGGAATGGGAAAGGGCAAAGTCTTAATTGGATAGTCACTTAAAAATTTTAAATCTGGTACAACCTTGTCAGTATGTCCAAGGGTTTTCATATTTTTAGAAAATGCTGCGAAATTACTTAATAAAATTTGTTTTAATTTTGTTGCATGAGTCCCATTGAGATGTTTAACATCAAAGTCCGTGGGTGTTAAATCTTGTTTTCTCATTTTTAATACATCACTAGAAGGTTGAATATAATTAATAAATTGTGAATCCTCAGAAATTTCAACATTATCATTTTGTCTTGAACCATAGTCTATAATTTGTTCGATTTGTTTAATTGTACCAATATTTGAATGTTTGTTTACATGCATATTTTTATTAGTGTTATTCTTAACATATAACTGAAATTTTACTCTATCATATTTACTATTACAATTTTGTTTCTGAGAATGATCAATATTAACTATTGAATCCAAAAAAATTAATTTGGAAGAACTCTTTTTACTCTGAAATAAATAATCACCCGAAGAAACTCTGGGACAATAAACCGTAATAGAAGATTCTTCTTTGGGTTGTAAAATAAGTTTTTGTCCCGTTTTTACTGAAAGTTTCTTACATTGAGTATGCATATTAAGATTTTCTTCATGGTCGCTATATGTGTTTGTTATGGGAATACTCAGATCTTTTATTTTTAACAAGGACCTCTGCATATCTAATATTACATGATATTGTTGAATAAAATCATAACCCAAAATAACCCTAAATGCAGAACCTTCAGGAATATCTACTATGAAGAATTTTTGTTAAAAAAATTTATTTTGAATTTTGAAAGTGGTTTGTATACAAGATGAAAACTGTACATTCGAGTTCACGGATTTGAATGTCACATGGGAAGATAAATGCTTATATTTCAAACTATGTTTTAATTTATTAAATGTACTTTCAGCTAACAGACTAACAGAACTACCAGTGTCAAGAAGTGTGTTTACCTTTTGTTTATCTAGCAAAATTTTAATAAGAGGTAACTTTGGAGAATTTACATGGACATTAAAAATGTTCTCCCTTTTATCGTTATTTGTTTGAGTACATTTAGAATCAGAAATTTTCAAGATTTGTTGTGTCTGAGACGCAGTAGAATTCACCAATCTGTCACTAGATAATTTGGGTAGATTAACGTTATTATCAATGTCCAGAGAAAAATTTTGTGCTGATGCTCTATTCAATTCCCGAGATGTACTTGCATCAGCTAAACTACATCTCTGTGCTCGTTTAAATTATTTGAATTTTTACTATAATTATTTCTGTCATAATTTTTACCCCTAGTCTGATTTCTTTGCCATCTAAAGCACCTAGTAACAACATGTCCTCTTTTACTGCACAACTGGCAAATAGGAGAAGAATGATATCTGTTCTTATTTTGATTACCCCTGAAATTTTGTTTACCCCTGAAATTTTGATTTCTACTTTTATAATTATATCTTAATTCACTTTGTCTATCATTATTTCTTTGCCTATCTTGCACTGGGGATTCGTGTGAATGATTAACCTCATGAGATTTACTAAAAAATGACAGATTATTCATCCTATCTGTCAGTTCGACTAACTTTTCAGATAGTGTATTAATAACTGGGTTATTTAAGCTCACTTGTAGTAATGTTTCATTAGCATTAATGTCCTGTAGTTTCTGTGCTCGGTTGACCGCCTGTTGGTACTCAGAGATTCCCTCTTCTTGAATCTTAACTCTAATGTTTGAGGGAATGGTTGAAATGAATTTAGTAAATTTAATGGAATTTAAAGCATTAGCATCATTAATCTGCGAATATACTACATCGGCTAAAATATTTAGCCTGTGGGAAAAATTTCTAATTGATTCTTGTGGTAAGAGTATTAAATTGTTAAATTCCACAAGAGCCTGAGTACTGCTCATTGGAGCAAAAAATTTCTGGAATTCATCCTTGATAAATTTTAAATCTGTCGATTTGTATAATAAGGGAGATTGAGTCATGAATTTTAATGCAGGGTCAGTTAATTTACCTTTTAAAATTGCCACTGCCTCTTCTGAATTTAATCTATTTAATTTTGCATATGACTCAATCTGATCGAAAAAAAATTCAAGTAAGGATGAGTCCCCGTCAAAATTTAAAATGTTAATATTAATGTCTTTTTTAGTGGCCATCTTGATTATTTATGTTGGGTCAAATAAATATTAATATATCTCAGAAATACTCGAGTAAAAAAAAAAAATATATATAATATATTAAATTAAATGAGCACAAAAATTACGCATCTTTGCTTTTGATGCTTACTGCAACTGCATCAGATAAAATACCTCATTAAAAATGTCAAAAAATGTATATATATATCTTAAAATATTCGAAAAATAAAATAAATCATAAGGAATTGTAGAAATTTGCAGCAGTAATTGTAATAAATCACTTAAAAAAAATAAATCATAATATGCTCATAAAAGTATTAATCATCATGAAAGAAAAATAAAATCCCAACAAAATACTGCGAGACCCATAAAAAATATATATTCCAAAAATTTCAGAATTGTCCTAGCAAAAAAAATAAATTGCGTTAAGATCTATGAGCACAAAATATTATGCATTTTATAAGCATAGAAAAAATACCAACTATCATGAAAAACAACAAAATGTATATATATATATATATACTTATATCAAATGAAATACTTTATTAAAAAAATTACGAAAAATATATATATTTCAAAAAATTTCAAAATAATAAAAATAAATCACATTAAGCTTTATAAGCAAAGAAAAATACCAATTATCATGAAAAACACCAAAACATATACACACATATACTTATATCACATGAAATACTTTATTAAAAATTAGGAAAAATATATATTTCAAAAATTCAAAAGAATAAGGAAGATTTTTTTTGTTCAAAGTTTCAATAAAATTTCAAAATAGAATTTCTAAAAAAAAATTATTTTCCAAAAACTCTCTTCCCTTCTTTATTATATTTATCATTATTATTTCTTACTGGTGAGAAAGGAACAAAATTAATAAAAGCAACAGTTCCATTGGGATATTTAAAATATAAGATAAACTCACAACTTACCACTTCCAGCACATAGATTTGCTAAGAGGCAAAAGAAAGAAATTTATTTTCTAAACAAAATAATATTTATCAATTTCTGCTCATTCACTTTATTCAATTGAGCAGCTGTTTATCCCACATGAATATTTACCCTTGTCTCCAGTCACCAAAAAAATTTCACAAGGAGAAAAAAAAAATGCACTTGCAGAGTCGAAAAAAAAAACACTTGCGAACACAAGATCTTTGTAGATGTCACAAAACGCACACACAAAAAAAAATGAAGTGATCATCTTACGTGACGAAAAATCCGCACATTGCACATAATAAACACGAGATGCAGGAGCGAAAAAAAAATTTTTTTCTCTAGATGCACGAATTGTATCGCCGCACACATATTCCCGAAGAAAGACCGCACCGATCACGTACACATCCATAAACGAAATATCTCTTGAAGACTAGAGCACACTCGTAAGACTTTTAACTCCACGATATACACACCCATGAAGAAACACAGCCTTGATCACTGTACACAAACTCTAGCTGGCACACATCCGCAAACCATATAAGATGAAGAGGAGAGCCACACTCGTAACACTTCGATAACTCCACGATAACACTTGATAACTCCACGACTATTGAACTCCCGCATTCAATGACTTTACACGGAGTGAGGAATTCTACAGATAAAGAGATGACGAAGAGGTGAGGCGCACTCGTAAAATCTCAATCTTCGCTGCACTACTTTTCTTCACAACAAATATCTGCAACTGCAAATGATGATTAATCCAATTAAGCATCGAGAGTATGCATAGCAGTATGCAACTACTTATCCACATTCACTTCGATGATGCAATTTTAATAAAATGTTCGGTCCTTTCCGTCATGGAAAATTTATTATGATTCCGTCGGGTTCCTCCTCCCCCTCCATTTTTGAAGATCGGGGAAGCTGGACAGGCACCATATAATATATGCTATTGCCTAGCACAGTCAGGTTCGTCACACACAAAAGCCGGATCGTAGAATCGTTAAAAATATAAAGTAGAAGTCTTTACTTCGAAATAATCAGGACACATCATTTTAGTACTGTGATTTATTAATGCAGCAATATAATATTCAGGTTGCAGTCACCAGTAACTTTACATTTCATTCCTATATTCGTAAGCAGATACAAAAATTCTATCCCCATCAACTAGACAGAGAGGGAGGAGGACCTCAAAAATTTACGTCTACTTAGTACCTGATCAAAAACGAAAAGAATACACTAAATCTGCTAGCCACAGATAGCTTAAAATCGCAACCCCGGAGATTGGCATCTTTGAAATGCAGCCAAAAGAATGCCAAACTGTTTCTTTGTTCTTCTAAGATATTCATACTAAATTTTGAATATAAAAAGTTCGTTACAAATATTAAATCGATTTGACATTGAGAAGCCATGCCAAATGACCTTCAACTCTCAATGAACAAAGAAAGCGACGCCCAGACTATCGAACATCATTATAAATCTATTTTTAGAATTATAATGACCCTCTTGAAATGATAATAGGTTTTTTAACATAAACAAACAAGGGTAATAAACATGAAATCAAATGCTTGTTTTATTTTATTAATAGCTGTATATAGTAGAAATATGTTGATAACGGCTTTTTAAATTACCCTCTGAAAATAAATAATTACGGCTAAATTGATTTAATGTAAACACTAGCGTGATAAATATAAATTGAAATGACAGTTATTATTTTATTAATAGCTACTTGTGTTAGAAGTAGGCTGATACGAATTTTAAATTACCCTCTCCAAAATAAATAATTATAGCTAAATTGATTTAATCCATTCGGGGAAAATGTATACACATACTATTTTTCACAAACCCCAATATAAAAATTGCTTTATTTTATTCCTAGATCAATGTGTTTTTAACGATAGAAGAACAAAGAAATGAAAATTTTGATTTAAAAATAAAACAGGAAATTCTCTATAATTAATTATTTGAATTAGATAAATTTAAAAAGATTTATTTTATATAATCTATATTAATCCCTCCTTTTTGTTATATATTAAATTTGGATAAATAAATAAGCTTTTAAAGGACATATGTGTGAGAACACTCACACAATATAATATACTAAACTAGATATATATAGAGAGAGATTTAAAATTGAATTCCATCTCTTTATAACAGTGACTAATGATTCAAGAGAAACAATTTTAATTCTTTTACATAGTAATTACATTTATGATAAAATAAGTCTGTTTTTATATTTAACAGATTTTTCAAAAGTTTTAAAAGAACTTTCACCTGCAATACTGCATGAGACTGCTAAATCTTTTTCATACTTTTAAAGGTTTAGTTTTATATGATGTCCTCAATTTACATTTCCTGTAAAAAATCAAAACCCAGCTACCAACATTTAGTCGTATATTTTACGGCTGCTTCGTGATTTTTAATTTTATTTGCCGTAATATTATAATTTTACTACTTATTTGCTGTACGTTTTACGGCTAACGGTAAAACGTGCGATTGAAATTTTCAGGAGAATTTCCAACTTTTTACAGGTTACAGTTTCTCAGGCAATTCTGATAACACAAGTGTGCGATGAAATGTTTTTCTTCATGGTATTGAGATTTATTGGTGTATTCTTGGATCCAGATTAAGAAAAACTTTTAAAAAATTTCTATAACGTACGGGTTTGACAAAAATGGATTTTCCTTTTAGCTTAAATCTCCCTCTTTTTCAAATCCCATCTAAGTTATTTTCTGGAAATTCTGGGTGATATGAATGAAGAACTTGGAGAGTTATGAATCATGAAGAACATGGAGAGTCTTATATTTCATGAAGACATCAAATAAATAAAGAGAAAATATCAGGAACGATGGGGTGCAGATTATTGCTAGATGCTGCTTAGGCTGAATTTTGCTTCATGCTGCAGCGGTGATCCTCCACCTCATAGCTTTCATGTCGTGTAAAAGGCTAAAGGATCTATAGGGAAATTTGATGTAAAGAAATGCAGTGTTAAAAAAAGAAAAAAAAAAAAAAAGAAAAAAAAAAAAAACTTGTGTAAGAGAGTCACACACATGTAGGGAACTCAAATCTTGATTTCCTATTTAGACTCGTTATTACAGCATAAATCAGAGTTGAAAGCTTGACTTCAAACAATATTTTGAGTACCATACGAGTATAAGAAAGTTAGTCTCATTCATAAGTTGTTTCCTGGACTTGGTAAATTGTGATAAATCATTTCCGTTAAATTTTATCTATAAAAAGCAATTCAGCCGCTTAATTTTGAGTAGTCCTGTATGTTGTCTTTAAATCATATGCACAAGTCTTAGCCTATCTACATTTATAATGGTAAGAAAAACACATAGTAATATTTGGTCCCACCAATCGCTTAGAGGTTCTACTCTCATCCTGGTAGGTGTGAGATGACAGGTACTAGGTAACGTTCGTATACCTAACCATTTGGTGTTTCCATAGTTTTATCTGGAACTAGATTTAACTGTAATAGGATAACTGAAAAGATCCACAGAGAAGACATCGAATCCATGCCAATGTCTGTCGTGTAGAGAGTTGGCAATCACCAATAACTACAAAACGACACTGGAAATGCACTTACAAAATGCACATATAACTATGATTAGTTTTTCGATAACCCTATTTTTTAACCTATGCATGACAAAAAATAAATATATGAGTAACGTGCTTAAATGAATGTAAAATGTTTCATATTATTTTATTGTTCAATCTAAAAATATATTTATTCTACTTACGAGAAATCAATAGACATATTGTTATAAATTTGTTAGCAGTTCCTTCGCACATTGTTCTAATATATTAAAAACTTGCAACTTTGCCCGCTTCGCTGGTCTCTAAATTTAAAGGAAACTGGTTTCTATATAACTTTATAAAATGAAATAAAATAAAATACTGAAATTGCTCAAAAGCTCGCTTCAGGTCCCTGCTGCTTTCGGCAGAGATTTGGTATTCCTCTGAGACTCGGGCGCCTGTCCCTATTACCTGCGACAATGGTTTACCAATGAGCTTCCATTTAGGTGCTTATTATATAACAGTTTCGAAATAGATAGTATCGAAAAAATTGGAGTATCCCTTTTATATTTGAATCCCAGTTACATGTGAACAACACTATACGTAGTGCATATAATATTTACTTTTACGTTATTCCCTATGTTTATTTTGTTTATCTGATCAACCATAAAATGGCAGCAATTTCACGCCAACTATTACAATATGCTATGACTGGCTACGTCTGTCGCATGAGACAATTATTTTTTTCTGGATATATATAATTCACGGTTTGTAAACCTGATTATAGTACTGCCTTAATATAGTTCTGTTTGGCGACTTTTGAATTTTTGTCACCATTTTAGACTTAATCCCTTGTAACACTAAGACTTAATTCCTTGTAGTAATATGCTATGAGAGCTATTTCTGCCGTATTTTAGACAACTAATAATTTTATTTTTATATTTGTTTCCCACTAAACATATTTTTATTTATTTATTTAAATATTAATTTGAATTAATCAAATATTTCTGTTCGACAGCGTGCAAGTGCAGTAAGACACAGAGGCTCATTTGTTTGTATGATAAATTAGCATAGTGATTATTATATAAAAAAATAAATAAATAGGTAAGCATTATCATGATACACAACTTTATTATATCGCTCCATTGGCGGCTTTTAAATTTTTGTCGCCACATTAGCGATGGATTTTTTTTTTTTTTTTTGTATGAAAAGGGGAAGACTATTTTGCTAATAATTTTATCAGACACCTTTTTGTTTATACATAAGAATTCTGCATATTCTGCTTATATTTATAATTGTTTTTAGGTTTAAAATAGTGCTTGTTGAAATAAATTTGCTATCATTAAAACTGCATTTTTTCTGTAAACATTCTATAAAAATAAATCATTTATGTTTTTATATTTTTGATGCGCTTTTTAGATTAAAATGGCTGTTGCTATATTAAACTTCTTATTGAAAAACGTTCGGTGTACTTCAACATCAAAATTTAAAAAATCGCCCAGCAGGATCTGTTAATGAAACTGATAAAATAAATATATTGTTCATAGAGTTTAAATAATCTATTAAAAAAAAAAAAAAAAAAAAAAAACTTCTAAAATCCAAATTCTTAATGTATCGTATCACATAAATCTTTTCGAAGTTAGAATAAAATTTAATTTGAAAAAAAAAAAAAAAAAAAAAAAAAAAGTAACTTTTTTGTTTATCAACCAAAAAAATTGATGAAATTTGAAATGAAAGTTGGTCTTGTGGGGTACAGGCTGTATATTATATTTTTGTGTTCGTGAGAAAATTTAAAAAAATTGAAAACTGCAATTTTTAATCAAAACACATGTGACTTCATGTGAAGTAGTTTTTTTTTTATTATTATTTATCGTAACGGTTTCCATACAACCTTCTGCTGTTGCCACCTAAAATTCATACTTTAGTTAATTTTAAAAAATCTAACTGTCCGATCGATAAGCTGTTTAATCCATTGGATTCACAATTTTTTCCCTTTCATTTGGTACCTTATTTGTAACGATATAATAATTAGAACTAATATTTCTAATTTATTTTCTAATTTTTCTAATTTATTTTCCTCATTTTTAATAAATGTACTTATTATTATTATTATTTATTCCGTCGAAAAAAATATTGGCAACAATTAAATTATGGATAAAATTTAAATGGCTTATTTATCAGAAATTAGAAGGTTATTATTTTCACATTTTAATTAATTAAAAGAAAACTAAAACAAAATTCGAAAATCGGGCTTCGAGGTGCATCAGGAGAGGTCATTACGAACCACCATGTAAATTTGTGTAGCTCTGCGATCTACCGTTTTCCTAAAAGTCTCTGGATGTACATACACAATGACACACACACACAGAGACACACAAACACCTTATTTTATTATATGTATAGATATAGAAGCAGCAAATAACATGGACATACAATACATATTTATAATACCAATTTTAGATTTTCTTGTTATAAACCTTCTTGGTTTTTGCTAATAATACTATAAGGGATACACACACACGCAGATTAACCACTAAAAACCTGATTTAGAGATTCAGAGCCGTCCCTAAACGTGATTATATACAATAACTTATTTTCAAAAATATATTCTTAAACGATACGTTCCCCCATCAAGTAAATAACAGTAAAAATATAATTAAGCAATAAATTTATATCTAAATTTTTTTAATAATAAAAGCAAATTATTAGTATTATTATTTTAAATTATTATTATTATTATTTATTTAAAATGCATAAAACTATTACATAATTGTATACTATATATTTATTCATTTAATATCAGGATATCTGAAGTAAGAATTAAAAAAAAAAAATTACACGAAATTTAATTTTGTAGACTCAGTCTTTACAAAAACATTTATTAAAAATATGATACAGCAAGTTTTTTTTTATTGGTATTATAATTTATTGTAATTTAACACGTCTTTAAAATCCATCTTTCACAGAAGAGAAAAACTTTATTTTACGGCTACAGAAGTCAAATATATATATATTTTTTTTCATATCTTGCTTTATTAATTTAATACGGCTTATGAATTGAATTTCGTTGAAATGTATAAGAGACTTTTATGCAAATTTTTGCTTTAGAATGTTACGAAATAAATTTTTTATGATCTGTAAAGAAATTTCTTTGCATTGAATTATTTCACAAAAATCTGGTACTAAAAGAAAAAAAAAGATACAATACAAAAAATCTATTATGTATAAAAAATGCTTTTAAACTTTTTTCGAGCCATTAGGCTTGCAGTAAAATTAAACTTTAATCATATTTTCTGGAAAAAAAAAAGACGTAATACTTTGATTTTCCGCCCAATAAAACTTTAAGATTTTCAGTTATATTTTCATATTTTTGGACATTTTAACGTTATAACACACGACACATCTTTTTTTCATTTTTGTTTTTCGTTTTTTAAAAGATAGTTATATGACTAAAATATTCCCCAGTATAATTTGAATAAATTTGTAAAATAAATATCAGATTTAATTTTCTACATTTTTTATTAATCAATATATTTGTTAATTTAATTCATTTTATTTATTATTATTGTTATTATTTTATAATTTAGTTTTTTATAATAATTTTATAGAGAAGATTTTATAGAGAAGAATATATTTCATATGTTTATTTTTTTAAATGTGGTTGAAACTGTAATGTTTTGTTACATATGTTGGATATTTATTACTGTATTATTATAAACATACAATATTTGGTGGGTCATCAGTATGAAGTATGTCTAAATATGAATATCTGTAGACTTTAATATACCGTCATTGTAATAAACAATTTGAGTACCAGAAATAGAAATTAATCAAAATCTGTATCCATAAATAAAATTAGAATGTTGTATTTTTACTATACATATATATAGATAGATTTTTATTGTATTATCATATTTTTTCAATATATTTTCTTGATATTACAATTTCATAAATTTAATAAGTAATCTAGATTTAACAACACATTTTTGTGTTATATATGATATCGAAACAAGGATGTAAAACGGAAGACCAGAAAATAAATTGTATATAAAAATATATATACATATTATAAAGTTATTTAAAAAATATTTGTTATTGCACTTGATGAAAGAAGAATAATACTTCTTCAAAAATCTATATAAAGAAAATAATGTAGGTTAAAAAAGGGTTAATATTAATAACAATATCAGAGTTTATTGCGTAAGTGGAATATCATATTTCACGCTAATAAATGACGTATGCATATGTAAATTGTTAAAACATGAAGTTGAATAATGAGAAATCGAAACTTTCTGTTGAATAATAGAAAATTCAAATGCAGTGAATTAGAAATACTCAACAGAAAACTTCACGAATATTTTAGCATAACATGCCCTTTACGTCTCTGTATATTCATATTTCATGCACTAAAATATTGATATCATATGCGAAATAATTATGTTTGAAAATTTAACTCACAAATAGAAGTTTTACTCTACGTATGAATTCGGCAAACGCGAAATAATTAATGAGATTTTCAATTTCTAAACTCAGAAATTTAAATTTATTACACAAGCAATTAACCTAAAATAGGAATAACATAAAGTATTTCATGTTAAATTAATAATAATAATAATAATGCAATACACAGTGCCTATTGCGCAGGTTAATGTTTATGATTACGCATATTAACACTTATATAAAAAAATTGCTATCAATATAACATTTGCTTCATTTTAAACGCATGCACTTTGAAATATTCTTGATTGTTTGAAATATTTAAAACGTTTTATTTCAGAAGTTATTACATCTAACATAATACATATTTCATTTTTTTTTATATTTTTATAATAATAATAATAATAATAATAATAATAATAATAAGTCGGAAACAATTTGAAGCTAAATATCTGTTTAATAATAACTCCCTTTATTACTAACTAAAGGTTTTTTTTTTTCCTTAAAAAAAAAAAAAAAAAAAAGTAAACTAAAAGAATTTAAAAGTATACATATTTAACCAAAAAGGAAAAAATGCGTTAGATACTAGTTATTATATATTTTTTACTTATTTAAATATTTAATATATATATATATATATATATATATATATATATATATATATATATTGTGATTAAGACGTTTCTTCAAAAATTTTTTATGTTACAATTTAAATTTTCTGTCTAATTGCATATTGATTAAAAGTCTGAACAATTTTAATAATATTTTTAATCATGATCATATCGTATTTGTATTTTTAAATATATATTTATATATATAAAAAAAAAAAAAGTAAACATTGCTCACTTAATTTCCTAAAATATTTTTTTTCAGAAATGCTTTAAAATTAAAATCATAAAATTGTAAAAGAAAAATTTTGTAGATATATTTTTTCTTATTTAAACAACTTTCGTAAAAAAAAAAAATAAATAAATAAATAAATAAGTTTTTTTTTCTAAGTTACATTAGTTTTGAACTTGCTATAATAATTTTCAATTAACAGTACAGAAAACAGTTTTATTTTCTGACTATTATCTAGATATATCTGAAACATTCTGATATTTCGACTGCATTAACACATTTTGATATAATCCAAAAATTTCCTGGTTCCAAAAGGGAATTTAATAGCTTTTCTGTAGTAGTATTTTATCAAATGCTGCTTTAGTATGTTTTACCTCGTATTACAACATATTAAAAAATTATTTAAACAATGATTTTTAAATAAATATGTAAGCGCCAGACATTTTTATTTTATAGATAGATTAATATAGGTTTCGTCTTATACACATGTTTTTCCCCTCAATTTATTTTTAAAATAGGAAAAAATATATTGTTTAAAATTTTCAAGTTTGTTTTAAGAATACGGATTTTTATAGCTCATTTAATTTTTCAAACACATTTATCATTAATTAATAATTGATCATATTGAATCATATAAAATATTGTTTAAATATCAAAGAATTACAACTATTTACTAAGAATTGTCAACTATTTACAAAGAATATTATGTACTTAAACAAAATTGTAAAATTTCCTTTAAATTTTAAAATAATTGTTTAAATATTCACCATAATTTAGGTTACAACACAAAAAGTGCTTTTATAAGATTTATGAAATTTATAACTTATTTGTCCGTAATTTTTTTATCCCTATTATCAGCACATGATTTTGAGTAATCTTCTCTAAAAATTAATAGTCTATACATTTTGAATATTTTATATTTTTTTTTTATAAATTTATCATTACATCACTATTTTTTTTTCACAGAAAATTTACATAATAAAACCCTAAAATATAATTGCACTTTATTAGAACCATTCATCAGGTTTCATATTTATACAAACATTTGGTAAAATATAAATTTTTTTATGCGAAGTAGAAATTTCATATATTTTTAAACAATTTCTGAAACTAAAATATATTATTGTAAGTGTATTAAATGTTTAACTTACTCTTACATTTGAATATATTTTAAAAATTCACGAATTGTACAACTTTAAATTAATTTAAGGTAATTCATACTGCTATCTATTTATATATTATTTCTAAAAAAATTATTTTGTATTATAATTCTTATTTCAAGCTCTCTAATATATATATATACATATATATATATATATTATAATTTGTATAAATATACTTCAATTAATATGTGTTACATTTATATATATGAAAAAAAAAGTCCCGGATACTTGTTCACATTCCTATTGTCTTCGGTTGATGAAGGCTCATGCTAATATTTCAATCTGAAACAACATTTACGATTTGTTTTCAAATTTGAGGTTGTGTTTTTCATTATCTTTTAACAACGAATTCGCAGTCAATTCACTGATGAAACCACGTTTCCTTAAAAAAAGAAAGGTTAAAATGATTCAGAAATTTTAAACCATGTTTTATGTGAAAATCCATTACACCTATTTTATATAGATACCTTTAATATGCGTGATTGTTACGTCATATATGTATTTCTTAATAAGAGTGTTTAAGTTTTTCGAATGTGTTCAAAAGTTAAGCAAAATATTCAAAACTTAAATTAAATATGATTTGTCATAGATAAAAAAAATCTGGTGAAAATTTTATAAGTTTAAGAAAGTCATTGTGCAGAGATAAAACAATTTTGTAGAAGTCAAGATAGACAAAACACTAACGTACGCTTAAAAGATTGATTGAATGACTTTGATTGGAACGCGAGTTAAGACTAACAGATGTTTTCTTTAAATCAAAGTTAGTCAATGCATTCATAGGTCCTTAGAAATTTCCTTGTCTGAATCTTGTAGAGCATGTAAACAAAATGATCAGAAAATATTTTATAAATTCTTATTATCCAACAATATCTGATTTCGTTTTTGTAGTTTTCTACATAGAGTAATTTCGATACAAGATACATGTCAATCAAACCCTGACCAAAACTACCAGATATAAGCATGGCAATTCATATAATTAAAAAGTAATAAATATTGCCAGTAGTGTCCATATCTACATTTAAGAAAAGTTATTTAGCTTATGCATGGTCCTGAGAAATTTCCTAATTTACAGACCATGTTAGTGGCATGCTTTAAATGTTTACACCTTTCACTAAACTTCTTTTTTTATTTGTTTCAAAAAAAAAAAAAAAAAGAATGAAATCCATAACGTTTTATTCACGCAGCTTATTATTTTTCTTATTCAAAATATGCCGATTGTTCTGCATTCGAAACTAATCGACGTTCCAAAAAACGTAGGGTGATGTTGATTTCCGGTTAAGGGCAGTAAGGCCAATCGGGTTAAGGCCTGCGTGGGGCCTATGTGAATCGCTTTCCGTGCGGTCTTTATAAGGGGCCATCGTCCATATTTATTAAAAATGTAGAAAAATACATCATAATAATGCTTTAAATCTTGAAACCATTCACTATTTTTTTTTTTTTTTTTTGGGGTTAAAAAAAAAAAAAAAAATCCATAAAGTTTTATTCACGCGACTTATAAATTTTAATTCAAAATATGGCGATTGTTCTGCATTGGAAACTAATCGACGTTCAAAAAAATGCAAGGTTTAAGGGCAATAAGACCAATCGGGTTAAGGTCTGCGAGGGGCCTATGTGAGTCGCTCTCCGTGGAGGTCTTTATAAGGGGTCATCGCCCATATTTATTAGATAAAAATGTAGAAAAATACACCATAATAATAATAACAACAATAATAATTCGGCTTCAAGAAGTTAAAAAATCTTTCTTTAATCTTGATATTTTTTGTCAGCTTTATTGTATATATAATTATAATGATTTTTAGATATAATTATTTAATCTATACCTTAGATATATAGATATAAAAAACTTACATTACTTAAAATGTCTAATAAGAATATCATGCATTACGTATTTGCTTGCAATTTTTATCAAATAAATGTATTGAAAAATTTATTTCACTTAATAAATATCCATTTTTTTTTCTATTTAGCTAAGTAGAAAATAATTCAAAAACTCATTAAATTTTCATCATAGCATGTGAAATTGCTTTCGCTTGAACACTAATTTCAATTATCTGAATCCACTCAAAATTCCGTTTTGTTTTAATCCTTTTTATTTTTTACAGAATGTTTTAGATTAGAATATTCCAGCGGTATCGTCTCATTAATTGTCAATTTCAATTTCAACCACATTGTTTTTTTCTTCTTTTTTAATTGTAAATTTTCGAATAAATTAAGCAAAAAGTATTATTTTACATAGTATTTCTATTTTATAGCATATTTTACTAGTTTTACTATATTATTATCGATGTATATGTATATTTCCTCATCCAATTGAAAAGATGAAATGCACATTTAAGAAAAAAAGTATTTTAAAAAAATGTTTTTTCTTAGAAAATTAATTCTACGAATAAAAAAAATAGATACTAAATTGACTTTGCATAGTATCCATATTATATTCTTTAATGTGTTATATTCATAACATATTATATTCATAAGGAAAAACGAGGAAAGAAATATTAGGACATATATTCGACTAAATCTATGACTGTAATTTTATATTGAAAAAATGATTAAAATTTGAAAGAAGAAAATTTAATATAGCAATTGAAATGAACTACTATCGAGTGCTTAATATGGTTTTGCAATAAGGAATTAGATTTTGCTGTGTTATGTGCGGTACGCAAAACAGATAATTATCTGTTATACGGTATAAATAAAGAACAAAATTTATTCTGACATAAAAAAAGAAAAAAGATATATAAATTAATGAATTGGTATTAGTGTACTGACGTTCTTAAAAAATTCCGTACAGACTGTAGATATGTGTTAAATAATAGAAAGGCATCAGTATTAAAAAAAAAAATCTTTGAAAATAAACACCCAGTGTCAGTTAATTAATTGTAGTTAACAGGGTTAAAATTCGAGTCCCAGTTTTCAAATATGAGTATTCATTTCTAATATTAATTAACAGCCGTTTTCGAGGTATATCGAGATCTAATAAATGAATCTCAGAAGGGAATAATAAAATTATAAATCGATAAGCAGGTTACTAAAATTTATATTTATGTATTCATTATTAATACTTTTTTATTCATATTTTACATATAAATAATATAAATATAATCTGAGAGAGATGATTTCAACTGGAGAATAAACCTTCCTCAAAATATGTATTGGAAATTTCGAGGAAATGAATACGATATTGTGATGTTTATGTGATATGATATGATATGATATGCGTTATAAAATGTCAAAATCAGGCAGTACAATGACATATTACACCGCGATATGTCATCGTTACACTGAAGTGATTAGTGCTTATTACAAGTGTTCGAACGGAAAGCGTCTTTACAACTTTACAGAGTTATCAAAGATGGGTTATTAAAGACAGTACATTTGTAATATATACCATTATTACATATTTCTCGAGGATTAATAAAGAAAATTCGAAATTCATTTTGAAATTAAAGTTTAACCTATACAGTATTTTAAACCAATAATAATTATAACTTTGAATCGAAAAGAGAATAATTAAAAGCATGTAATGTGTAGCAGCAAATAAATAAATAAATACAAATAAAAATAGTCAACCATCAGTATTACTTCAACAGGGTAAACCTTTACGTTTAAACTTTAAAAACTAATTTTCTTTATCATTATGGAAGCGGTAAATCGTCTGGGCTACATCAGAAACTGTCATTTTAAAATTACCATATCGGGTGTTATATATATATATACTAGCAGACCCGGCCACGCGTTGCTGCGGCTAAGTAATACGTTGATAATTTGATAAGGTATATAGTATTTCCCCACAACTGGATTTGGCGATTTTTATTTTTTTTTATTTTTTTTTATTTTGCGCCTTTTTGAACGATAACGAAGTCGTTCTGGATTCTTTGCAATAAAATACGGTAACCTGCATGCTTTTATTTTAGATTTATGATTTAGCTTATGATTTTTAGATTTATGATTTAGCCATAATCGCCAAAGCCAGTTGTGGGGAAATACTATAGTTGTTACCCACAACTATAACTTATAATATAACTTCAGTAATTATATTCGGATAATTATAACTTCAGTATCAGTATATCCCCACAGCTGAATTTGGCGATTTTTCTTTGGCGCCGCTTTGAACGATAACGATGTCGCTCTGGACTGTTTGTGATATAATATGGCAGCCTATATGTTGTTTATTTTGGATTTATTATTTTATGTTTTTGATTTATGATTTAGATTATCATTTATCATTTATCATTTATAGATTTATGATTTAGCCATAATCGCCAACAAAAAATTGCCAAATATCGTTGTGGGGATATACTGATTAATATATTACTGAAAAGATTAATATATTTTAACGAAGTGGTGAGAAGATTCTGAGTATGTTAAAATATTAATAGTAAATTCAAGTTAATCAAAAAGGAAAGCATTGAGGATTAAGATAAGAAAATTGCAAGATTTTAAGATCGCATTTTCAGCAATAAATGTGAGTCAAAATTTAATGCAAAATACATATATAAATCACAAATTTAATCAGGAACGTTAAACTGGTAAGTTATTAAAGAAAAAGTAAAGAAAAATATGAGAAATAATTAATTAAAGTTTCGAACATCGATCATATAGATTCGCGTTACAAAACAAATAAACAGACTTAAACTCTTCCAGACTTTTAAATAAGTTTTAAATTAAGTTTTAAAATTTAATGTCAAATAAAACAGACTTTTAAATAAGTTTTAAAATATTGAAATGGTTACTTTTTATTTAGAACGTTATGTAGATCACAAATTTCTTAAAGAAAACGAAGTGATACAGATTAGAATAGTGCAACAAAAATTGAAAAAGCAAAGTTATGTCGTAAATAAATTTTTAACACACGTGTCACGTGAAATAAATTGTAGCATATACATAATGTATCTGATATAAGATATTAACATGTTGCAGCGGAATAAATTTCATATCTATCATCCTTGGCGGAAAAAAAATAATATCGCCAAATTATCTGGCGCACACATTTAATTCCTTTCAAAAATTATGGTTATTTTAACAACTTATATTAAGAGAGTAATGAATAATATGAAACAATATTTCACACAATACATATTACAAAAATATACATGTAGCTTGTATATTTTCGTGTTACGTTTTTGATCGCCAAATACGAAAAACTCCAAGAACGACAGAGCTTTGAAATTTAAAATTAATATTTTGTCAATTTAACAGCAAAATAACTCAATCTAACGTATGCACATGATAAAGAATACATATCTATACAAAAATATGGGGATTAAAATCCGGAAATAATTTTCCTCGTTTTTAATAATTTTTTACAAAAAATACAATGGGCCATTAACATAAGAAATCTTTTTCTTGATTTCACAGACTGTCAGTGACGTCACACTTCGCTTGTGTATAACTACATACTTTATCAATGCGAATAAAATCTTTAAATTGATTATGACGTCAATTTTCGTCTTTTTATAATTTTATAACGTTCACGTTTGATTAAATGTATTTACTTTTATGTCGAAAGAAAATGAACTCGTATTTTTTCTTTTTGGCAACAATTAAACTTTTGGAACTCACAGATATTTTGAAGCAACTTTAATAAAGGTCTATAATTAACAAATAATTGCAATAAAACAATATTGTGACAATAAATTGAGATAAAAACTATCCTATCTCTCAAGTTGGACCAAACTGCACACAGTGTGCAAAATTTCATTAAAATCGGTTCCTTAGTTTAGGAGTTTACCCCGGACAAACATCGTGACACGTAATTTATATCATGAAAAACGGCAGTTTTTCTAGTGACGCAAGCGCAAAAACAAACGAAAGCCACGACACTCAGCGGAAACGGAAAAACGAACAAAAACTGCGACACTTATATATACAGGAATTTTAAGATCAAAGTAACCGCTGAAAGCCGACACTTAATATCTCAGGAAATATGGGAGGTTATGTTCTGATATTTTCAAAATAGACTTTCACCTTCTGTCTGATCCTACCCTGAAATCCCTACATTTCTGCGTGCAATATATTTCGAGATATGAATTGGCTCATTTCAGTTGTAAATGGACGGCGTATGTAAGGAACAAATTTTTCTCGAATATGGCTCGAGCGAATTTAGTTTAATTGATATATGATATTAATCGCTTTTATCTGATGTGCCTGACATCTCCCTTTCCCCTAGGAAAACTCTTGTTTTTTTTATAACTCAGTTTAAAAATCGAACTATTTTTTACTCCGAAAATACCGTGATGCGGCAGTTTCGCGGACGAATTTCTTCTCTTCCATCTGAAATACTGAATATCAAATAATCGTTTTGGCTCCATCTATCGGGGAGCGTCAAAAATAAACACAAAAAATAAAATAAAAAATATTTTTCTTTTTTTAATATATATATTAAATGAGTTATTTATTTAGGTACTTGTATTTTATATGACATTTGTTTATCAAAAATATTCTTTGTATTTACATTGTTTTCATGCTGATACGTTGTTAACTTTCAAAATTGGTTCTATTTTGAAAGGTGATTGCAACAACAAAAAATTTTTCCTTTAATTTCATAAAAATGACAAATAATATGATAATCATATGCAAATATTTGTAATTTTTTCAAAATTAGGTGATAAATCACTTAAACTACGGATTGAAAAAATTCTCAAAACAGAATTTGAAAATAATTAATTTGCTCATTAAGTTTCTAGTATATATATAATATATAAATTACAAAATGTTAAGCTATAATAAAATTTTGAATAGATTAAGATTTTTTTTTAAATTAAATTCATAACAAACTATACTACTTAAATATTTACCAGTATAAAATTTTCACTTTTTAAAGATTTTTCTATTATTATTTACTAGCCGCCTTCGGCGACCAGCTGGTTCGCAATCCCTGAAAAATCCGACTTTACGAAATTCCCGCTCGGTGGCGCCTGCGGCGCCTTTTTCCCGTATCAGGTGTAATAACAGCTTATTGATATATCGTGAAAATAGCTTATCTAAATCGCAGTAAACTCCCGTGCGGTAGCGCCTTCGGCGCTGATATTTCAAATTTCTAACTTTAGGTAAGTCCCGCTCGGTGGCGCCTGCGGCGCCTTATTCCCGTTTTAGAACTTATAACACCTTTCTCACTCATTGGAATTTGAAATATTGAAATTTTAAAATATAGCAGCGCCATCTGGCGGTAGAAATTTCTGTAATATATTGTTCAATTCCAAATCAACAAAGCTTTCAAATGATGTATTACTTATGAAAATATTTTAATTAGTAGCTGAGATACAAAAGAAAACCTAAAAAAGAAACCTTAAAACGTGTAAATCGGGTAAAATCTCGAATAATACTTTCGATAATATAAAAGAACTTTAAAATATCTTTCGAATGATGTATTAAAAATTATATAATCATAATTAGAATTTGAAATATTGAAATTTTAAAATATTTCAGCGCCATCTGGCGGTAGAAATTTCTGTAATCTACTGTTCAATTCCAAATCAACAAAGCTTTCAAATGATGTATTACTTATGAAATTATTTTAATTAGAAGCTGGGATAAAAAAGAAAACCAAATACCTTGCCTTAATATGCCAACCAATTTCAAACGCTGCAACTCTCTTTTTTTTTGCCTTTTTTCCCTGTCCCTCAAGCCCTCCCTAATAATCGTACTCTTTCAAAAATATTCACAATCGAATTATCGGGCATTAAAACTACATACTACGAAATTTCGACTACTGCAAATACTGCAAAAAAAATAAAAGAAGACAATCTTTTTCCTATAAATATGTCATTTTTTTAATTATTCATATATTTTCATGAAAATTGAACAGTCGCTTTATAATATGCTGTCTAGGCCGAATATTAATTCAAATGTAACGTGAATGAAAATTTGAAAAAAATTGAAAATTGCAATTTTTCCCCCCAGTATAAAACACATGATATCTTAATTGATTACAACCATTTCCGTTTTCATCACAGACATCACAGACAGTTGTCTCGTATGTGTTTTGTTTCCGATCGAGACCGCTTAGAAAATCGTCTGCCTGTTGCCAACTAAATTTCATAGTTTAGTTAATTTTAAAAAATCTAATTGACGTATCGATAAGCCGCTTGCACTCTTAGATTCGGAAAAAATTCCCCTTTCATTTGGTACCAAATTCGTAATGATCGGACTAATATTTCTAATTTATTTTCCATTTTTTCTGCTTTTAACTCCGTTAAAATATCTACTTTTATGCAATCTCGGTGAATTCTGAGTCATTGAGATCGCTTTTTGATTAAGACATAGGTCTACATTTTAATTAATATCTCCGCAACTAATTAAAATTTTTAAATTCTGTTTTGACTATCCCCTCGGGCAGGCTTCTGAGCACCCGTATGTCAAATTTTGTAGTTCTGCGTTCAGTAGGGGCTGAACGTATAGATGCTCAGACAGAGAGACAGACAGACAGAGAGACAGACAGACAGACATCTTCTTTTATTATTATAGATTTTTCTCTTTTAAATCAAATCTATACCTAAAACATTATAATAAGAAATAAATATAAATTAGAAATTTTTGTCATTTTTAAAATGTACTATATTATGCCTTTGTAATGTTGCATGTGTCCATCTTTTTTATCACTTTTTATAAAATTTTGAAATTTTATTTAGTTTGTTATTTTGTTCGAGTGTGACCTATAAAACAACACTTTTAATACAGTGTTATTACCATGCTCCTTTAATTTTGCGTTTTGATCATTAACCCCTAAAAAGTAATGATATCAATACAAAAAACCCTTAACGGGTTAAAAGTTTGTGACGCAGCATTATACTTTATGGCTATAAGAATTAGAAATACGGGTCTTAAAAATAATGATATCAAATTTTCAGTGACGCTTTGATATTAATTAAATTATACATAGATTTTCTTATTTGAATTTGCTTTTTCCTTTTATTTATATTTACAGTGTAAACGTTATTTTCAACATAAAATAATATATAGCATTTACTCATTGATACCTTTCCATTCACATCTCTTATACTATGAAAGCATGTGTTTTAAAAGAAATTATATGAAATTCCAGTAACGCAGTGGTGTTACATTAAGTGATTTGTTTTTAAATTTCTCTGCAATTATTTTGTTTTGCATATTAAAGTATATGTGCACATTGAAATATTGCTTTTAATTTTCAAATACGCTGTCAAATATATCACTTTCATTAAGCTTATATTATGTACTGAAATATATTTATTTCAATGAATTATTCTATCTTTTGCGTCACGCCATCCAAAACTGTAAGTAAAATATATGGAAATGTTTACTTTGTGTCATTTCATCCAAATAAATTGAAAATGCATGCAAATAGATATCGTGATGCAAAGAAAAAAACTGTGAAATTTTTTTCAGTTTTGGATGGCGTGACGCAAAAGATAGAATAATTCATTTAAATAAATATATTTCAGTACATAATATAAGCTTAATGAAAGTGATATATTTGACAGCGTATTTGAAAATTAAAAGCAATATTTCAATGTGCACATATACTTTAATATGCAAAACAAAATAATTGCAGAGAAATTTAAAAACAAATCACTTAATGTAACACCACTGCGTTACTGGAATTTCATATAATTTCTTTTAAAACACATGCTTTCATAGTATAAGAGATGTGAATGGAAAGGTATCAATGAGTAAATGCTATATATTATTTTATGTTGAAAATAACGTTTACACTGTAAATATAAATAAAAGGAAAAAGCAAATTCAAATAAGAAAATCTATGTATAATTTAATTAATATCAAAGCGTCACTGAAAATTTGATATCATTATTTTTAAGACCCGTATTTCTAATTCTTATAGCCATAAAGTACAATGCTGCGTCACAAACTTTTAACCCGTTAAGGGTTTTTTGTATTGATATATATACAGATAATTCTTTAAAACGTAGTAAAAACCTAGTAACAAAATATTGAAAGCCACTGAACAGCACATACACAAATAAGAATTAAATTGCACCAAATTATATTTATCTGTGAAGACTTTTAGTTAATTATTGAAACATTTGATTTTACATAATCTGGATTTTCATTTTTTTATTTAAATAATTTAACATCACCTTAACTTTATTCCTAGATAGTTACTTGAAATCCATAATTTGTTCTTTTTACGGTAAAAATCGACATGAAAACAAAACAAAAGAAGCAAACAAGCAAAGAGAGCATAAACTCAAGACGACTAAGGAAAAAAATGACAAATTATTCAAAAAAAAAAGAAAAAAAAAAAAAGAAAGATAAATATATAAAACGATTACTAGATTTAAAATGTGATAAGTGGAAAATGAAAGTGGAATGAATAAACATCCGCAGGTTGGAACACAGTCATTAAAAAACTATGTAATCCTAACAGGCTTCTGACGATATGCCAAGCTAGCATACTCCAATTTATGTTTCAAACAACAGATTAGTGTAGCAAACTTGAAATTAACAACTGAATTATGATTTATTTAATAAACATTATTGCATTTTAAAAATTAAATTCCAATAATAGATTTAAAAAAAAATTACATAAAGGAATTATTTTTATAAATTGAAACATGACATGTTAGCAAGGACATACCCCCATCTGCACCTAATGGTAACTAGTGAAAAATCTCACCACCTGTTAATGACGACGTTGGCGAAATTGGAGTCCCGTCTTAAAAACTTTATGAAATTTAAATCTTGTTTCCTGTTTCCATGTACATAAATTTCCAGGTCTGGCAGCACGTCATATATCTCCAAACATCAGTCGCCCAGGCTGTGTTCCCACCTGCTGGTGAAGAAGGCATAGAATTGTTGAAACTTCGGTGTGAGTAATGTTAAAATTAACCCCTTTCTTGTTTATTGACAAAGTTAGAAGTTTTTTTCCTGTTTTTGTGTATTTATACATTCCACTTTCATTTTTCCTTAACATATTTTAAATAAAGTAATTTATCTTTTATATATATGAAAATTCAGTGCTGCTTTAAGCGCCTATTTTATGCAAATGCAATTTATCATTTATCTTTAATTTAATACAGTCGGTAACAAAAGTATCCGAACACTAGCAAAAATTCCTATATAAAAAAAGTAGAGTTAATACTGTTTTGTTAAATACATCCTTGTCGAATCCTGTTCTTAGTCAGTCTAAGAACATGATTCGAGAAGGATTTACTTAACAAAACAGTATTAACTCTACTTTTTTTATATAGGAATTTTTTCTAGTGTTCGGATACTTTTGTTACCGACTGTATATATATATATATATATATAGAGAGAGAGAGAGAGAGAGGGGGATAGATAGATAGATAGACAGATAGATATACATAAAGGAAAACATTTTTTACCTATTTTTGAGCACTTATGTAAGATTTGGTTTGCTGGTGGCTATAATACCAAATTTTCTGAGGGCACCCGATCTTACATTCATATAACTTGATAGGAATAATAGAAAAAATGTGGAAATAAGAAAAAATCGTAAATCATGAAGCATGTCCAATCAACATGTATTACAGCAATTTAAATAAATGAAGGGTTTAGTTGTTTATAGCATACGAAAAAAAAAAAATTCACATTTCACGCAACATTCATTCAATCGAGTTTAACGCATTAGACACTTAAAAGTATATTTTAATTTGTTTAAATATTGATTTAATTTAATTTTTAGTTGCATTAATTTAATTTTCTGAAATAATAACTGAAATTTATTTTTAGGTAAATATTTAGTAATATTGTAGAAACATTCGTTTAAATTGTTTTTCAGTTTGATCAGTTTAACGCCATCTGTTGGTAAAATTTATCACTAGAAATAGTAGTTAATTGTAATTAGATAATTTAAAAAAGGAATTTTTATTTTTAAGTGTTATTTATTTATTTTTTTTCTTATGACTAAATTTTTTAAGGACTTTTAATTTTCTTAATATTTACAAAAACAAAATTGATTTTATGGAGAGAAATAACATTTTAATGATTAAGTTTAACTATTTAATGTTTTATTTTTGTTACTAGTCACATTACTTTTCATTTCATGAACAGCAACTTTTTTTTCTTCTTTCTTTTAAATTATTACACTCATGTATAACTTCATTTTTATTTTTATAATTTTTATTTTTTATAATTTTATTTTTGTTTATTTTTATTTTTTCTGTTAATTTATTTTTAAGCATACTAAACAAATCAAAAACGAAGAAAAATAACAAATTAATCGAAGAAAATAATTTATTTTAAACATAGAAAATGCAACAAGCCCCCCGTCCCCCCCCCCCTTTTCATAATAGTGATTACTACACCGAGGTTAAAATAATGCAGCTGTTAGGGCATAACCATCCAATCTATCTTTGTATCATTATTTCCATAAAATCATAGCAGACCTCACTCATATGCAACATAGATATAGTCATATAGTAATAAGACATAGATTGATCATTGAATGAGAAAAACTGATGCCTTTTCATTTGGTAAGGACGGCCATTTATTATATTACCTACAAAGCTTGTAATTAGAAATACCGTTAGACCAATGTGCATTATGCTCATTCTCTTTCCTCGATTATCTTGATGTCGATATCCGGATTCAAATAAAAGGGGTGTTTTCAAGTTATCAGAGAGGCATATAATATAATAATAGCTATGAATGTCGGTTATATTTCGTGTAATTACTAAATCTATGCACGACTAATATCTTCTGCTATAACATGAACTTGTAGTCAGCCATGTTTCATTGTACACCAGAATGCCTCCATCCCAATAATAAATGAATCTAATATCATACTATAAGATTTTCGGAATGTAAATTAATTTTAAAATTCCTCAGCGGAGATATATTGAAACTTATTCGCACACTGATTTTAGCAGTATGGATAACATTGAGCTATAAGTATTTCAGTGTGAAAATGTAGCATAATCAATTGAAAGAACCAGTTATAAATTTAAAATACCTTTCCATAAAATTAACCACGCATGTTCCACATAATATGTGAAAATGTATAAGGAATACGAATTTTGTAGAAAATAATTTTCAATCGTTGTATATATATATATATATATATATATATGTTCTCAAAAAAAAAAAATATTAATAATAATAATAATAAATAATAAAAGAAAATGTATATATATATACTTTACATGATATCTTGTCAATACGTTTCTCTTGACGTAGAATATGTTTATATATGTCAGCATATATAATATATTGTATGCACAACATATTTTTACAATGTATATCTGACGCTTCAAATAATTTTACTTTGCATATATTTCTGCAGAAAAAAAGGGGGGGGTTCAATTATTTTTGCAAATCTTATTCTTATTTCTTTTAACCCTTTCACGGGCAACTTAATTATGCATGCTTAATGTCGAAATATATTATAATTTACTAGTATAGTTAGAATAAGTGTTTACATTTTTTGAATGAATTTTTACATTAAGTTATAAAAGTAAAATTCAGTCGAAGAATTCCGGTGTACATTATTGCTATGAGAATTACAATTAGTTGGTAATTATGTATCCCAGCTGAAATAAGTGAAAACAAATTAAACTTGTGAAATATTATATTCCAAACCCATACTAGCGGAATGAAAATCTAAATTATATTTTGAAAATTATTATTATCATCATCACCATCATCATTATTATTACATTTGATTTACAAAACTTTAATTTTACATGAAACATTTAAATTACATGATGTAATTTCTCAATATGTTTAGTTGATTCCAGAGTTCCCAAATTTTATAATTTATTCACGACGATTTTAGCCCCACCACTTTTTTATTCCTGAAATTTTGAAAAATGATTTTCTTCTTATTTAATCATTGTCACTCTGATGGGAACTCTGATTGGTTCCTTAACATCCTTGAATGTATTTTTTTAATTCACTAATTGCTTTAAAGTGATATTTGTCACTATTTTTCTCGTAGTTTTTGAACGGCGATTTAAATGAAAATTCAAAATCAATTATTATATTCTTGTTTTAAAAAATTTATATGTATTTTACGCATCCATTTAATGAACAATTTAAGGAAACTATTTGAAAAATATAATCGACTCACTTCTTTTTTTAAATGATAAAAATTATATAAGATACGCTATCTACAAATAAGCATTTGGCAATTTCAAATTTAGATAAATTATCGAAATAACTATTAAACTATAAGATGTTTTACATTCTTTTGTAGTTAAGTTCAACAAATGGTAATACGGTGTTCGATGAATGTAAATAAATATTAATACACCACCTTATTATTATTATTATTATTATTATTATTATTATTATTGGAAGGAATTCGAATTCTGTTCATTATATCGCGCAAAACATTTTCAATTTTCACGATATTTGTTCAGGGGTTCGCATAAGTAGTTCAGTGCTTTTGGCTATTAATTTATGCAAATTGATTTTTTACTATTTTTCTTTAAATTTTTCTATATATTTGAAAACGTAATTTAAATTTGAATATTTCAAAATTCTGGAAAGCGTATGAAAAAGAAATATTTTACGTCGTTGATAAAACATGATATAATACTATTATAACCGAATTAGGAGTCGTAAAAATCATTAAAATAATTTAGAAATCCTAAATGAGTTTTTCTCAAATTTATTTTTGTGAAATGCAATTTTATTACAATCTTTACAAATCTAAATAATAATAAAAATAATAATAATAATAATAAATAACCTTAAATATATATATTTATATATATATAATCTTAAGAAAATACTTTTATTAAATACATGCCAAATCCAAATAAAATTCCAAACACGAATCTTTAAAAGGTGATAACAAATACGTATTTTTTAATAAAAAGTTTTAGGTCTTTTTTGTTACTGGTTCAGATCATTTATTCAGATAAATTAGACATATCATATCATATGCAATCTGAATTTCCAAGAGAATGCATCAGGAATTTTGCATATAATATTTTATATTTACGATAAAATATATTAATTCGAGTATATTCAAATATTTGTTTAAAGTAAGTGTAAGATATAAAGATATTTGATTGAAATAAAAAACATTTAGATGAAATTATCGAAAACTTCATCAAAATAATATTTTGACTATCAAAACAATATACTCATAGAAATGTGTTTACAATTAAAACGTCACTTTAGTTAAATACTGTTTTGTCACTTAAAACTGTGCATTAGTATTATTATCTGCATATCACAGAAAAGTTAAATCTCGTTCGGGAACGGGGAATCAGACTAATTTAGGATTTCGTGATATAACTGTTGACAGGTCACAGCTATTCCATGGTTAATGACTGGTTAACGTACAACTGTTTTGAAGCCTTTCAGTCATCTGAAAAAGGTCTAATTTTAGTGCATTAAAATCTTTGAAATTTGGATATATTTATGTATTTCCGAGCGAAAGTTGACATAAATATTACTTCGAAAAATAGTGGTTATTAATAATGTTTTTATTTACATTTCTTTAGGTATGTCAGATATATTTCATTTCCTTTTATTTTATTTTATTTTTTATTAATATTCGTAAAATATTATCATATTGTATTGTAATATATATTACTTATATAATAGTTTAATTTTTATTGTAAATGATGAAATCTAAATAAAACTCAAAATTACAAATTACTATAGAATTAGTGATTTATATTTTTATTAGAAATTTTGATACAAATTTATTTTAAGGGCATTTAAACTTCAGGACAATTTTTTATAGTACCTTTCTATAAATGACCGGACACTTTCGATTTTTGACGTTGTGTAAACACCTCAAAAATTAGAAGAAACACCTTAAGACTTCAGGACTATTGTACCTCATATATTCCAGTGAAAGTTTTGCCCCGAAAAAAAAAGAGGGGGGGGGGAGGGGTGGCACAAAATTTTAAAGGAAAGAAAAATGTTTTGGGATCACCCTGCAAAAAAATAATGATTAGATAGCTTAAATTTTATTCTGGAGGTAGGATGTGAATAAGAGGTTTTTTTTTTTAAATTATCTATGAAAATATTATGATTCTAACACAAGTATCCATTAAAGTATTAATGTTCCTTTAAAAAAAAATTGTAAACAAGAAGCTACATTTTTAATTATATCACGAAAGATATTAAACTCAGGGCTAGGTCATTTTTAAAAAAACTTGGTATATTACATTATACACAGAATATTTCAATCTAGATACAAAATATTAAAAAACTAGTGAAATTTCGATATTTTTACTAAACATTTTTCAACTACGCTTGCGCAAGATTTAATGAAATTTTCTTTTCACAATGTAATAGCCGATAGTACTGAATTACTTACATAATAACTCTCTAAACACAACGTGTAAATTTAGAAGTTGTATGCGATAGAATGAACTGAATTTCAGCTCTTTTCATAAACAAGGAAAACGAAAGGAGGATTTTATAAATATTTATTTACAATTAACGAACACTGCATTACTACTGATTAAATTAAAATAAATATATGAGTAAAACCCTATATAGTTTATATTTGTATTTTTTTCTATAGAGCAGTTTAACAGCAGTTCGTTCTATCGCGTACAACTTTTTGAATTTACATGATACTTGTTTTAGTTTTCATATAAGTAGCTCAATACATTTGGGTATCAAATAATGAAAATTTCACTTACAGCGGAATAAACGAAGCGGAATAAACGAAATAAGCGGAATAAACGAAATAATCGAGAATTTCTAGTATACACATTACTAGACGGTGAAACAACATTCTGAATATTCCGAATGTTCTGAATCTTTTGTATTGCGAGAAATTTTAACTTGATTTTACAGAATTGGGTAATACACCAAGATTATACTTTCTGAAACCCGCCTCTTGTAGTCTCATTTATTTGCAGAGATATTTAAATAACTTTGCCCTCGAGAATATAGGCAAAAACTCTAGAATTCTAGTATGGACTTCTAGAACTCGCTTTCAAAGGGGACCAGAATTTAGGATGCTATGGAACTATTTTTTCTAGAGCCATAATTTAGATTCTAGATGTCAGTTAGAGAATTTTTTCTCAGTGTACTCTTGCGCATGTGCAATTGAAAATTTTATACTAAACATTATTCCCTTTAATAATTAATATTTTTGCAATATGATTGGTGTATTCTGCGTCTAATGCAGTATGACAAGTTTACTAAAAATGATTTTGCAGTGGATTAATACTCTGTGTTTTAAAAAATAAAAAGTGGCTTTTTTTTTTTTTTTTTTCAAAGTTTTACAGAAAAGGTTATATTTTCATAAATATATGTGGTAGCCTCATACAAAATGTATACACATAATGAAAAGCAAACTCATTCTCATATGTCACAGCCAGAATGCATTTCAAACATTATTTTTTACAGGATTATCTCATTTCTTTCTTTTTTTTTATTCGTGTCTCTTTTACTTTTAGGACAATAGTTTTAGTTATATACATACATTATTACATTTAATATACACTCTTTAATTTTGAAAAGGATTTATTCTGTGTTTTGTGAGGTATTTGTGAACGTCCAAATCGAAAGTATCCAGCCATTTATGGAAAGGCGGTATATAAAAGTTATAACCAATATTATCGTTATTTGAAGCAAATATAGAAAAAAAAATTCTATGTATTTATTTTATTTTATTTTTTATTTTTATTTTTATTTTTAATAAATAAAACTCACTACACTTTTGAAAAAAAAATAGTTCTTAAATAAATTTCTCGTTTAATTTTTTCTTAAAAAAAAAAAAAAAAAAAAAAAAAAAAAAAAAATCTGATTTTGCGTTTTGAAATACAATAGATTTAAAATAGATTTAGAATGGCTTATAGAAGAAAATTTAAGATGCAAGAATATGTTAGCCCCCAAAACACTCTCGCATTTGAATATATATATATATATATATATATATATATATATATATATATATATATAACAAAAAGGAATACAGAGTGAATCACCTTGATTAGAAAATACACAATGGAGATGACAGAGATTGTAATAGGTATGTTTATATAATGTCGCCGTGTATGTCCGTCCATTACGAGCAATGCCTTTTTAAAAATGATGGATGTCTTAAATTGATCATCACTGTTAGTTATATGTTATGCAATAGCTACTGCATTTGATTGAATTTTCCATTGAAGCCTTTATGAGGGTGGGGAGGACATTTAAATAAACTGGAATAATATGTAAATTTTTATATCATTTAGTAAATTAATTTAAATTTAAATTATAAATGAGTATAAAATATTTTTTTAAAGAAGAATAATATAATATTAGATTTCATAATGATGAAGAAAAAAAAATAATGTTAAAGTTTTGTGAGATCCTAATTTAAAACGTGGTGCACTCATTAAACATATTTTGAAAATATTTTTGTACATATTAATGTTAGACATTTGATGCTTCGATAATGAATTTCATGTTAAAGTAAATTAGTGTTTTTTAAAATCAAAATTCAACCAGAAAATTTCAGAAAATACTTTTAAAAATATTAGCTCTTAATTTTAAAAATAAATTTCAGCCAACTGAAAGTAAAAGTAATATTTAAATTACAATTATGATAATTTATTCCGAGGTCTATCAGGTTTTGCCTATTGAGCAATTCTGTAATGTTCAGTGTATTTATGGTAAGGAAGTTTTTTTTTTCTGTTTAATTTAATCTTTTTTTTTCTTATTTAATCTTGCAATTTTTAAAGAAGCTTCAGTTAATAACACAAATATATATAATAAAAAGCACTATTTGACTAAAATCCAGATTAAAAGGCCTTCTAATTTTATATTTTGAGTAAGATGGGATTTTTATAAAGTTTGAAAAGAATACTGATTTTATGATTTACAAAATCTCTTTTATTCGATTGAGTGCAATTGCAATATGATACATTTCAATATTACTATCTGCAATTAATAATAATGTAGAGATACTAATCCTATTTCAAATAAATGAAGAACATTCAGACGTCAATGATGATAGATTATAACTATTTTATGACAAATGTTAGTTTGAAGTATGGAGATAATCCAAATTATATGTTTTACATGGAAAATATTTAGTTTCCATCCATATTAAGTGCAGCAATATTCATCATTTTGTTAAGGTTTATATAATTGTAAATTTGAATGTGGAATTCCAATTATCGTTGATTATACATATATCTACTTTAAAATGTGATAAAAATGATAATATTTTATATTCCATTTAAGGAATTTAAAACATTTTTATCAACACTTTTTAGTATTTAACATATAAATAGTTGTTGTTACAGTAATTGTCATGACATACTAACGAGTTTTATAAAACCCTATTTGTGGCTAATTACAGCTTCTTGTATAAAATCGTATAAGAAAATAAATAATTCTTATAGAAGTTCATAAATAGAAAAAAATAAAAACAACTGTAAATATAAACAATTTAAGGACCTAAAATCTTTCTTTTTATACAACATAAAATAAATAAATAAATAAACAAATAATATAAAATTGATAAAGAAATAAATCTTATCATTTTGTTAAGATTTATAACTGTCATTTAGTACGCAAAATTCAAATTATAGTTGAATATACTTACATTTTCTTTTAAATATGATAACAAATAATAATATTTTACATTGGATTCAAATAATGTAAAATTGTTTTTATTAACAGATTTTTGTGCTTAAACTTTAAAGAGAGACTGTGGCAGCAGTTGTCACATCTCACTGTAGCTTCTCACAAAAACCCCGTTTCCAATTAGCAACTTCTTATATAAAAATGCATAAGAAAATTTTATAAGATATTATATGTTATTGATGTGAAAGTGTATAAAAAGAAAACAACTACTGTATATATAAACTATGAAGGTTGTTAAATATTTCTTTTGGTGCAACATAAAAAAAAAAAAATGTCGAATATAAAATAATACAGAATTACAAAGTCAATTTAAGTTTGTAATAATACTTAAATAAAGGAAGCTCTTCCACATTATTTAAGAAATAATTTATAGCTTCAATTTTTGAAAAAAAAAAACAATTCCTAGAATAATCATAAAATGAAAAAAAAAAAAAATCATGTTTTAAATGTAATGTAATAATTATACAAAACAAATTCTAAGAAAAACCTTGTTAAGATATATTTTACAGGTAATAAAGGTTTTATCGTATAAAATTATTAATAATATTTCTTGCATTACAAAAATCACATCATTCTATATATTATATATTATATATCATTCTATATCTATATATTATATATATTCTATAAAATGTTACACGTCAATGCTATTATCTGAATGTTATAATAGTGTAGAGACGAATCTGATTTCAAATTACTTGAGAACATTCAGATGCCATTAGTGATGGATTGTAGATATTTTATGACAAATGGTAATTTGAAATCCGTAGATAATTTGAAATATTTGTTCCACCTGGAAAATGTTTAGTTTCCATTTGCGTTAAGTGCAGCCGTATTCATCATTTTGTTAAGGTTCATGTAACTGTAATTTTGAACACAGAGTTCAAATTATCGTAGATTATACTTCTAAGATATTTCATATTACTATTAGATATTTAAAAACTCATAAAATATTAGATTAAACCTCTTAGATATTTAAGCGAAAATATTAAAGAACACACACACACACACACACACACACACATATATATATATATAAATTGCTAGAGTTATATAATGTTTTGTTATATAATATTCTATTATATAATGTTTTGTTATACTTTGTTAAGTCTCTCTAACATTCATAAAAAAGAAAGATATATTTTGAACACGAAGAAATACTAAGCGTAATCGTATTAAGGAAATTTTGTATATTTACAAATATTAGTATATTATTATGCTCAACATGCTTTTACATATGTAAAGGATAGTTTTGTATATTTTCTATACAATTTATTTTATTATGGCTGACGTAGAAAAAATGTTCCTCTGATATATCAAATATATTGCTTCTTTAAATATATTGTATTAAAAGAAATTCTCAATAAAATACCTCTTTCTTGCAAAGGTTTATCGCTCTCTAGACGGTCATATTTCTCCACTTAAGAAGAAAGGAATTACATTAATTCTAGCCAATGCTTTATGCATAAAATTATGCCTTTTAAACAGATTAAATTAGAAAAATAAATAATATAAGTTTTATATTCATATCATGCTCTTTTACTTTATCCGGTAATTTATTATATATATATATATATATATATATGCATATATTAGAAAATTTAGTTAGTATTATTTGTAGATATTTTAGTAAATTTGGCTGGGATTATGAAATTCTGAGATTTTATTATTCAGGTTAATTACTTTGTGTATTTAATTAATATTTACTCTTATTATTACGTTTAAAGGACTCTTGTTTAATAATTAATTCGTTTAATTGGTGCAGATTTTAATAGTTTGGAAAGTAATTAACCCATTAAACGCCTCTATATGAATGAAACTGAAAAATTTTAAATTTTTGTATTTTTTTTTTTTTTTTTTTTTTTGGTTTTATTGCACATTTCTAATCATACGTAGTTTAAATAATTAAAAAAAAATGTTAGAAGATATGATATGTTTGAAATTAATGTTTTACAATTAATTGGGGTACAACAGATCTGCAAAAACTGCAAAACCATTTTAAATTAGTTCTGGATCCCTGTTTGTTATAATTTAAGAAAAGAACTGTTATATTTCATATCCATTGTTTTAAACCCCTCTACTCGAATGAGATATTTTTGCTGTTTTTTTTTTTCTTTGCTGATGTTTTGCAGAAAAACAAATATCGTTGTTTGAATAATTGAATATATATATATAAAAGTTACATTAAAAAATTATTGAAAATTTACCAAAGAAGTTAGGCGCTTCAATATTTAATGTAAAAAAAATAAAAAAAAAATACATTTCTCTTAATAATCTGCAGAGAAAAAATATGATAAAAAAATTGTTCCCGTAGCGAGAGCTTTGCCGCCTATTGGGTTAAAAGAATTTTTACCGTAAATGTTGTTGATTTCGAGTATTTAGTGTGCCTGCTTTTTAGACATGTTGTTTTCGTCATTTGTATATATGAATAAAGTTTCAGCATATAGAATTCGTATTTATGGGAATCACACAACGTTCAGAAAGTCATGTCTAGTAATGATAATTCTGTGTCTCAATATCATATTTTAAAATGATTACCGCATGTGAATGTTTAATAGTTTTCAAGTAAAAGGAAATCGTAGCTGAATAAAGGTATATATACTTAAATTAAAAAACAACTAAAAAGGATCTCCTTTATCTAGAAGGAACAAATAGCCATTTTCTGTAATCCTCAACTGGAAATATAGATTTCCGTGTTACGCGTATAAGGTAAACAAGTAAAGTGAATATACAAAATGTTTGTAAATTTTTAGTCTATACTTTTCTAGAGGGTGAAACGATATTATGAATATAATATATCCTATGTCAACGCAAGAAATTTACTTTTGATTTTCTAGAATTGGGTCCTGAAACAAAATTATAAATACTAAAATTTTCCTCTTGTATTCACATGTATTATTAGTGATATTTAAAATATGTATTAGCACGATAATATAAGAAATTTTTCTAGAATTCTAATAGTGATTTTTATAACTAGAATTTCTAAGGATGACACGGGATATTTTTACCAGAGCTACAATTTAATTTCTAGTTGTAAGTCATTGATTTTTTTTTTGTCCACTTTACAACGCATTTATAAATCGCCTAACTTCTTACAAAATCTTTATTATTATTTATGAATCAGTCTGTATAATATCACTCACATGTAAATGGTAGATTTAATATAAGAAGCTGAATAATAAGTAAATAAATGAATAAAACTTTAACAATAATAATAATGATAAAAAAATATTTCTTCAGTTTTTCTACCTTTTCTATTGGTATAATTATTATTATTTTAATTTAGGTTTACAACAATATATATATATATATATATTCATTTTTCTTTGAGTCATTTATTTATTTATTTATATACTTTTGAGAGAAAAAAAAATCCATTTACTACATTTTTGTAATTTTCCGACAGCTAAATTCTGTACATTTTAATTACTTTTCATGTTTCTTTTTTACATGGATTTTCTAAATTTAATTCTAATGTCAAGAGTTCTTTTTCAATTAAAGTTTCTGAACTCCTATTCTATTTCCAACAAGTGCAGTTTTTGGAAGTTGTTTTTGACTGAATTTACAATAAACATTTTTATGATTTTACGATCGAAATAACTCTGTTGTTAAAAGTAAACATAAAATACTCAAAAGAAAATAAAATTCTTTATTTTTTCTTTAATACGAAAAGTTTAAAAACAGAATTAAAAACTAACACAAGTTTTAAAAATATAAATTAAAACACAAAAAATTCTGTTAAATCTTTGTATAAAAGAGAATTATATTTATTTATGTTGAAATAGTTATCAATTGCCCACAAAGGAACATTTTGATGTAAAAACAGACGATTTAATCAAACATATACAGACACACACATGCATACAACACATAATATAAATAATTCCTGTATTATAAACTTCTTAAATTAAACTACAGAAAATTCCATTTTTTTTTTCGTAAAGCTTTAAAGTAGATTTAAAAACAAACATATTTTTTACAGATGTATTAATAAATTATGAACTTTATTTGCAAAATATTGGATTAAGGAACACAAATTCTTTAAAGATGTGTATTATTTTTATATGTAGTGAAAATTTTATCAATTGAAATGCAAGAAACCATTTAGATAGAGATTTTATCAAACATATACAGATACACACATGCATACATACATTAAAATATTTAATAATATAAACTGTTTAAATTTAACTCCTCAAATTTCCAATGGTTTCTGAAAATTTTACAAGTAGAGTACAAACGCAATTTCACAAATCAAACACAATTTGCAAATGTGATTTCGGTTTAAGAATTTATTTGTAAGATATTATCTTAAAAATTCCAATTTAGGATTAAGTTCTTTAAATATGGGTATTATACGCTGAATGTTTTATCAATGTAAAGAAATTTTGTTTTAAAAAAAAGGGATTTAAGCAAACCTACAAATACATACATGAAAATACTGAGTAATAAAACTAATATTTAGTATTTTTAGACATTTAATTTAGATTTTTAGGTTTTTAATATTTTTTATACTACGATTAAAGTATGTTGTGGCTACTTTTGAATTTAAAGTTTCCTAAAAATGATTTTGCAGTGAGTATAATACTTTGCACGCTATACATAAAGTTCTTTTTTTTTTTTTTTTTTTTTTTAAGTAAACACTTATATTTATGAGACTACATAGCTTAATAACCATTGCTACAGCCATAAAATATTTAGCCCCAGATAACAAAAATTAAATCAGTGTTACTCTGTAACCTATTATCTGATTCATAGACTACGAATTAAAAGCAGTGTTGTGCAAGTTCACGAAAAAAACGAGCTAGTTCAAACTCAAGTTCATCGTCTAAAAAACGAGCTAGTTCGCGTTCAAATTCATTTCTGAAAAAATGAACGCGCTCAGTTCAAGTTCATTTTTAAAAAAGAGCGAAACTCATTTAAAGTTCATTTTTACGTATTTTTTTTTTTTTTCTACGAAGATTTTCTACTGTGTGAACGCTTTCATAGATAATTTATTTATTTTTTAAATTACCATGAAGATTATTCTTAATTTAATTCTTAATTATACTTACAACTTTTAATTATAATTTATTAACTTAATTGCAGTAAAAAATTATTTAGCGGCCATTTCTGAATAGAGGACTCGCTGTTTTTGTGTGGTTTTTCATTCTCAAATTCCCAATACGTTTGTTTTTGCGTAGGAAAAAAAATGTTAATAGAAGACAAATTCCATCATTTAGAGTTTCCGTTGTTTTGAAGTATACTATTTTTAAAAATAGCATCATGGTTTGATTTAATTAATTTTTACTTGATTGCGTCATGTCCAATGTCGGCTTTAGGCTTTCAGATAAATCACTATAAAATTTTGCTTGCTATTTAGTGTATCTACATAAAAGGTAAAATCAGCTGAAAAGATGAATAAGTCACCCTCAAAAATAATGATAACATAACTATTTTGATAACTTTAAAGTAGAAGGTATTCGATACTTCTCTAAATATAAAAAGAAAGTACTAAATTAGTGAAAATTTTCAAACTCCAGTTTTTGATGGAGTTCTACATTTTGAGATATCCTGGATACGATTTGACTGTTTTTAGGAAATGTCTGTCTGTGTGCGTATCACACATTTTGTGGACGCTGTATCTCACGAACCAATGAACGAAATTTAACCAAACTTTCAATTTAGTTGCACCTTGACCTAAACTGGTTCTGATTAGCTTTGGAGATCAATCGCTCAACAGGTGGCGCTGTGATCTTGTTATTATTAGAAACCCAGGATAATGTCAGAGATACGACAGGTACTTAGTACGCATGCTCAGTGAACAAACGCTTGTCCAGATTCCCTCTTGCTACAGTAACCCTTTTACAATGCTTGGCGCTGATCGCGTATTTGATGATTTATCGGTGTAAGTTTTTAAAGATATTCTCTAAAGTAAAGCAAAAAAATTTTTCTTTGCAATCAAACTAAGATACATTATGCATTACGTTACATTCGTTTTATTATTATTATAATTATTTAAATTTAAATTACATTTCTATTATATTCATAGAAATAATTTACACCATCTTATCTATCATACTGCATATCAAAAATTCTGAATTTTAATACTCTTTAGTTTTTAATAATATACTATGGAACTGTAGTCTAAAAAAATATATTTATACAAACTGATAATAATAATGATAAAATTATGTTTATTTATTTTAAAATATAATTTATTTTATCAAATTTGTCCTTGTAGGTTACTGGTAAGAAAGTTCAATGATATTAAGATTAATTAGTAAAAATTTGACGATTTAACAGTTAATTTGATTTGATATATTCATTTGAGAGATGAACGTTTAGCTTTATAATTAATTTTATTTATTGTAATAACTTACAAATATATGCATTCTCAGCGCATTAAATGCTTAAAAATTGTTTTAGTTGGTTTATAAAAGGTTTTTCAGGGGGTCAAATGTGGGAGATATCAGGTTCGATACCAGGTAGAGCTCATTGGGCTAACTTTTCGAAATTATCTGTAGTTTTCTTCGACACAAGCGTAAATATGGGCTAGAACCCCTTAAAAAAACCACCCCTTACTTAGGTTATTCAACCCATACCTCGGCCTTTCTTTTGAAGGCAACTGGCATATTAACACCAACATATTTTTCTTAAAATAATTCAGTTTAGGAAAATTGAATTAGTTTAATACTTAAAAACATACCAATATTTTATAGTTAAATGCATAATCATTAACTAGTATGTTGTGGCCACCACAAGACTTTCTTCTATATTTTCCTATACAAATTCACGCAGTAAGAATATAAAAAAAAAAAAAAAAAAAAAAAAAAACGATAAGTTTTTTTTTCGTTAAAAGTAAAAAAAATCGATAACTTTGTTTTAAATTACCACATATTTATATTTCAACCATTCGTTTTAAAGGTATTGACGAGACCTTTCGAAAGATACCGATCTTGAAAATTTACACCCCCCCCCCTACTGCCATGTTAAAAGTTTAGAAAAAATACGATCACAGCGCCACCTGTTGAGCGATTGATCCCCAAATCTAATCAGCCTCAGTTTATGTCAGGGGCCAACTAAATACCAAGTCTGGTTAAATTTCGTTAAAAAAAAAAAAAAAAAAAAAAAAAAAAAAAAACGATTTTTTTCTGTTTTTTTTTTTGTTAAAAGTAAAAAAAATCGATAACTTTGTTTTAAATTATCACAGATTTATAGTTCAACCATTCGTTTTAAAGGTAATGACGAGACCTTTCGAAAGATACCCATCTTGAAAATTTACTCCCCTCGAGGAGGGCATCCCCCCCAGAGGGGGTGGCGAGGTTCCTACGCATACAAAATTTTTTTCCCAGTTGACTATCTCTATTATAAATAATTCTTGTAAATTTCATAATGATTACTAAAAAATAATTCTCTTTATGCACATTTATACAAAATTTTGTCCTATATCACCATGTTAAAAATTTAGAAAAAGCGGGATGGCAACGCAACCTGTAAGACAATTTTTACCAAAAGTTGATAGGCACTAATTTATGTCAAGGTGCAACTACATACCAATTTGTATGAAATTCTGTGCAGTAGTTCTTGAGATACAGTTGCCACAAAATTTTGTCACACACACACACACACACACAGACAGACAGACAGACAGACAGACAGACATTTTCTAAAAATGGTCAAATCGTGTTCTACAGCTCTCAAAACGTGTAAATTCATCAAAAACCCGAGGTCGAAAATTTTTACGAATCCAATACTTTATCTATATTACATGTAGAAGAAAGTAATAATCGGAATATTTGTAAAAATATTTTTCATTTTAAAAGTTTTATACATCCTTATTGTTCATGTCAAAAGTTTATTTTTCTTCAAATGTAATACAAATATATATATATTTTTTTTCCTTTATTTATTATTATTATTTTTTTTTTCGTATTTTGTACCTTTGAATAAAATACGATAAAAGATAAAAAATAACGTATATGATAAAAAGAAATATGACACCTAATAAATAAATAAATTAATTAATAAACAAATACATAAAAAGAAATAAAATAAAGAATTAAGCACTTATAATTGTACAACTTAAAATTCTAACATATGTTAATCTCATAGAGAATGCTTGATTGGTTGTATGGCTTAAGACTGATTGACTACACTAGGGGCCTAGGCCTACAGGAGAAATGCCCTCCGTGGGGGGACTTTCTAAGTGGATCTAGTTCGTATTTACATGAGTTTTAGAGAGAACTACGGAAAACTCCGAACGGCTAGATCGATGAGCGCGTTTTTTGATCGAACCCGGCACTTCCCATCTACCAACTTTGACCGTAGAACCGCCTGGCCACCATAGAGGGATTTACTTCTATTAATGCCTTGATTTCTCCATAAAAAATAAAATAAAATAGAAAAACAAATAAAATAACTTTATGTTTTTAAATTAATAAATAAGAGAAAATTAAGCATTTTAATATTTTTAACCTTATTCTTTTCGCCGTCGCATTCCATATTTTTGAATAAATATAAGAAAAATATAAGGCACCTATTGAGTTTAAGCATTACGCATTAAATAAATGTACTAGCCTTTATTATTATTATTATTATTATTATTATTATTATTTCTAAATTTTTAACGTGGCAGTATTAGACAAAATTTCTCATAAATGCACATAATGAGAGTTATTTTTATCGTGCGATTGTTAAATCAATATGATTTATTAGCAATAGTAGTAGTAAACTAGGAAAAAGAAATACATGCAGTACGTGGGAAGTGTTGGTGAGAAATAAACTCAAAATGACATTCTTTCAATAATTACAAAAACTTTCATTTTCATATTATTCTAAAAACATTTCATTTGACTCTTTTATTTCTTCATGCATATATACATCTACATTGTGACGACGCTATGACGCATTTGTTTTCTGATTGGCCGTCTGTGTTTCTATGTACATGTAATAATGTATTTTTCATTTTTTTTCTTTTCTCCTTCTTCGATGTTCAGTTTTTCATAATAAAAGATGTGATTAAAAGGATAATACGTGGGTTCATTTTTATTCCCACAAAAGGAATGCAACATAAAATAATATATAATTTCCTAATACACAAACCAAGCTAAATGAGGCTGGTTTAATTAAATTGAAACATCATTATTTATATATTTGAAATTATCTTTTGAATAGCTTAGCAGAAAAGATGTTTAGAAAAGAAAATAGAAATTGGTTCTTCTTTTCATACATGGAATAAATTCATCTGGTTCTGCAAGCCTCATAGGATACTCATATACAGGGTAAGTGCATTTTACTTACCATATAAATCTTGAATTTAAATATTTGATAAAAGTTTCTTCTGTGAATTCTAAAAGATTATGCTACTGACGCGCTAAATCGAAACTTTGAATTTATTCTTGACAGTTTTTTTTTCTTTGCATATTTGAAGAAACATTTGCTTCATTTAAAATAATATTATTTTGCTAATAATAATGATAAAAAAATGTAAGCGAAAATAAATAAATATGTTTTCTTTTTTGTTTCTTGAAAACGAAAGTATAGAAATAAAAGAATGTTTAAAATAAACATATGAATGATTAAATATAAAATTGTAGTTATTATAAACTAGAAAGAAAACAAAATTGAAATATTAAAATGAGTATCCTCAAGGACACTATAATTGAAAAACTTAACGCACAAAATTATGATGTGTGGAAATTTAAATTAGAAATGTTTCTCCAAAAGGAAGATTTATATTCCGTGGTTCTTAACGATGCTCCGAATCCTATTACGGACACATGGAATAACAAAAATAGGAAAGCACGAGCCATTATAAACCTCTTAATAGAGGATAATCAAATAATCCATGTCAAAAATCTTGAGACCGCTAAAGAATGCTGGAACGCCTTAAAAGCTGTACATGAGCGTTCAACCCTCAGCAGTAAACTATTTTTGCTTAGAAAGCTTTACTCTACGAAATTAACTGAAGGTGGCGATATGATAGACCACTTAACTAACATCTATCAATTGCGAGATAAGTTAGTATCGCTCGGAGAAGAAATAAATGACAGGCACCTTTCAGCCCTGATGCTCTGTTCCTTACCTCCAAGTTATGATGTATTAATTACCGCTTTAGAATCGCGTGATGAAAAGGATCTTGTACCAGAGTTTATACGCTCGAAATTGATTGATGAATTTTCTAAAAGAAAAGAAAACAAATCTGAAAATAATTCAGTGTTAAAGGTTAAATTTAAACCGAAACCAGAAAATTCAAAGTTCTGCCGTTATTGTAAAAAAAAATCGCATACTATTCAAGAATGCTGGCATCTTAAAAATAAAAATAAAGAAAAGACTCTGAAACAAACAAAAGCCAGCAATGCCAGATCAACTTTCAAATCTGGTATGTACTCTCAAGACAGACATAACGCGGATAGGGCTCTTATTACTGAGAGTGAAAATAAAAAACCTAACGATAAAATATTCACTCTATTTATCGGTGAGAAATCTAACAATTGGTATGTAGACTCAGGTTGTTCAACGCATGTATGCAATGATAGGAATAAATTTCATGAATTTAATCATAATAATTCACGCGTAACAATCGCAAATGGACAGGAGATAGAATCCCTGGGTCATGGGTCTGTGAAATTAAACACCATAAATTCCAATAACACACATAATACTATAATATTGAAAAATGTTTTATATGTACCAGAGATAGAGACAAACCTCATATCTGTAAAAGAAGCTACTGAAAATGGTTGTGTAGCAATATTTGAAAACAAATCATGCAAAATAATGCATGAAGGAGAAACATGCATTGAAGGTTACATTAACAACAATTTATACGAATGCAAAGTTAACTATGATACAACACACACTATAAACATGGTAAAAATATGTGAAAATACAAATTGCATTGATAAATGGCACATTAAATTAGGCCATAGAAACATTAGTCATATAAAACGATTGGTAAACAACAACATGGCAGTTGGGATAAAACTAGACAACTGCAAACATGATAATGCATGTGAAACTTGCATATTAACTAAATTAACGGACAATCCTTATCCCAAAAAGGCTCAGTTTAGGGCAACTAAAGCACTAGAGTTGGTACACACTGACTTGTGTGGACCAATGACAACCCCCACGGTCTGTGGAAAATACTATTTTTTAACTTTTATAGACGATTTTAGTCGATTTACAGTAATATACCTACTGAGAAAAAAGGATGAAGTTTTTGCAAAATTGAGGGAATATATCGCAATGACATCAAATAAATTCGGACGAACTTTGCATGCAATCCGCTCCGACAACGGAGGAGAGTATACCGGGACAGAATTAAATGAATACTTAACAAAATTAGGTATAGACCACCAATTCACTGTTCCCTATTCAGCTTCTCAAAATGGAACTGCTGAACGTAAAAATCGTACCTTAGTTGAAATGGCACGTTGTTTATTAAAAGATGGCAATTTACCAAATTCTTTCTGGGGGGAGGCAATAAATACCGCAGTTTACTTGCAAAATAGACTCCCAACATCTTCGTGTGAATTGACACCTTATGAATTATGGACAGGTCGAAAACCTGACTTATCAATGTTAAAACCATTTGGTTGTCGTGCCTATGCATACGTACAAAAGGTACACAGAGGAAAATTAGATAATACGGCACAGGAAGGCATATTCGTAGGGTACGACAATAGAAGTAAAGGATATAGGATCTGTACAAATGGCAAAAACATAATTATTAGTCGAACCGTAAAATTTGTAGAAAATGAAAAACAAGCGATACTTAAATATGACACATCACAAAACAATGATGAGAAAAGTGATAATAAAAATCCATCACCAAATTTGCAAATAATAGATTCAGAGATAGATGAAACTAATGATAGTGTTGTGTCAGATAATTCTCAAAATACTCCACGTAGATCACAAAGATCTAATAAAGGGGTACCACCAGATAGATTCGCATTCACATTACACAATGAAAGAATAAGTGAACCAAAATGCTGGGATGATATAATAAGTATGGAAAACCCTGTAGAAAAGGAAAATTGGATCAATGCTACATTAGATGAAATAAATTCACTCAAGCAGAATGACACCTGGGATTTAGTTGAGGTTTCACCAGGGATGAAAATAGTAGGGTGCAAATGGGCATTCAAAGCAAAATATAACAGTCAGGGCCGTGTTGAAAAATACAAAGCTAGGCTGGTTGCGAAGGGCTTTTCACAAAAATATGGAATAGACTACGATGAGACTTTCGCCCCAGTGGCGTCTCACACAGCCTTGAGAAGTTTTTTGGCAATGAGTCTTTATAAGAATTTAAGTCTTAGACATATTGATATCAAGACTGCATTTTTACACGGTAAATTGAGTGAAGATGTTTATATGCATCAGCCAGAAGGATACGTGGTATCCGGGGAAGAACATAAGGTGTGTAAATTAAAAAAGGCAATATACGGGCTAAAGCAGGCCGCGAGAGCATGGAATTTAAAATTGAATGAGTCATTACTTAACTTAGGCTTTATTCAAAGTCAATTCGACAAGTGTCTTTATAAACGTAAACAAAACGATGTAACTACTTATGTACTTGTGTATGTCGATGATTTGTTAATAGCGGGGAATGATCAACAAATAAATGAAATTGTAAACAAACTAAAACAAGAATACCCGTTAACAGACTTGGGAGAAGCAAAACAATATCTTGGGATAAATATTAATCGCCCTAATGAAAATACAATGACTCTTGATCAAACACACAAAATACAAGAACTTATAGTCAAATACGGTTTAGAAAATTCAAAACCTACAGACACTCCTATGGACACAGGTTACATAAAATTAAATGACGAGGAAAACCTTTTACCAGAAAATACACAATATAGACAGGCTGTAGGCGCATTGTTATATATTTCAACCGTGTCACGTCCGGATATTAGCGCCGCGGTAAATATTTTGAGTAGAAGAAATGAGCGCCCAAGAGCAAAAGACTGGGAAGCGGTAAAAAGATTAATGAGATATTTAAAAAGTACAATTAATCTTAAATTGACATATAATAATATTGAAGAGCCTGTCTTGAGGGTATATGCAGATTCCGACTGGGCAAACGATCCCAGTGATCGTAAGTCTACAACAGGAAATTTGTTCTGCATAGGAGCAAATACTGTATACTGGACAAGCAAAAAACAAAAATCTGTATCAATGTCATCAGCAGAAGCGGAATATATTTCTGCAGCAAGTGCCGCGCAAGAAGTAAAATGGCTTATAAACCTTTTTGAAGAAATTGATATGCAACAAAATTGTCCTATTACACTCTATGAAGACAACCTTTCTTGCATTAAATTAGCGGAAAACGACAAGTTTCGACAGAAAACTAAGCATATCGAACTAAGGTATCATCTGATTCGAGACCTTGTTGAGCAGGGCACAATAAAGATTGAGTATGTAAGCACGGAAAATATGATCGCCGATGTGCTCACGAAGCCTCTGCCGAGACATTCTTTTCGAAAATTGCGAATTTCCTTGTTGAACTGTGATTAAATGTCATCGAGTTTACGCAGGGGTGTTGGTGAGAAATAAACTCAAAATGACATTCTTTCAATAATTACAAAAACTTTCATTTTCATATTATTCTAAAAACATTTCATTTGACTCTTTTATTTCTTCATGCATATATACATCTACATTGTGACGACGCTATGACGCATTTGTTTTCTGATTGGCCGTCTGTGTTTCTATGTACATGTAATAATGTATTTTTCATTTTTTTTCTTTTCTCCTTCTTCGATGTTCAGTTTTTCATAATAAAAGATGTGATTAAAAGGATAATACGTGGGTTCATTTTTATTCCCACAAAAGGAATGCAACATAAAATAATATATAATTTCCTAATACACAAACCAAGCTAAATGAGGCTGGTTTAATTAAATTGAAACATCATTATTTATATATTTGAAATTATCTTTTGAATAGCTTAGCAGAAAAGATGTTTATAAAAGTAAATAGAAATTGGTTCTTCTTTTCATACATGGAATAAATTCATCTGGTTCTGCAAGCCTCATAGGATACTCATATACAGGGTAAGTGCATTTTACTTACCATATAAATCTTGAATTTAAATATTTGATAAAAGTTTCTTCTGTGAATTCTAAAAGGAAGGAAGCGTGTAAATTTTGAATATTAGTATCTTTGAAAAGAACTTGCAAGTACTTTTAAAACGAATGGCTGAACCATAGATTTGGGATAATTTAGGTTATTTTTTATTTTATTTTATTTTATTTTATTTTATTTTTAATTTTTTTAATTTTTAACGAAAAAAAAAAAAAAACTTATTTAAAAAAATAATAATAATTCTTTTGATGTTGGCACAAAATTGACTTCTTTCTTTCGGCATAATTCTCTGAGATAAAAATCGTTTGCATTCATCATGGAAAACATTTTTAATAAATAATAATTTAATAAGTAATTCGTACTGCATGAATTTGAGTAAAATTATATTGAAGAAAGTCTTGTGGTGACCGCAACATACAAGTTTTGAATAACAATTAATTGACAATTTTCCTTTCCTAGAGAAAGACTGGTCGATCGAAGATAAGAAAGGACGGGACATAAAGATAATTATTATGGGAGCAAAATCTGATCGTGTACCCAGCAAAAGAATGTACACAACAACACTGTATTGGAAGGGGGGGGGGGAGAAAGAAAATCAGAGAGAGAGAATCCATTGTTGTATACTTGACTGATATAAATCAATACTTTGATGGAAGGCGACTTCCTGCATTTTAGAGGACTAGAGGGTTACGACTAGGCCCGTATCCCAGCTGCAGTACGCTGCGAGGCGAGCACCGGGGACCCATCTATGAGACGTACTACTGTTATAGGTGCCTTCTGTTATCAGGAGGCCCGAAGGCAGGTTGTATAGGCGACAAATTACCGGACTCTCATACAAATAACATTTGGACATTTCATTGTCCACTGTCCACTGGGAAAACATTCCCTGAAGGTGGATTTTCAGAACAGTATACTCTGTTGTCCTGTGAGACTTCCGCTATTTCTTACATGTGAATAGTCGTAATAAAAGTCTTGACTTGAGAGACAGTTTCTTTAAAACATAAAAGATTGAAACTAGTATTCCTTACCGATTTATTATCATGTTGGATTTGAAGTTTTAACCTTTTCCCTCCGGCACGAATCTGAGAAAGTATAACTCCAGAATACGGCGCTTATTTTCAGAATTTCCCCCCCCCCTTTTCTAGAAACGAAAGTGCACGGGAAAATTTCTCTCCTATTGTTCAAACGCGCGGACACTCGCAAATTCTGGGGGAAGTTAGGGGTTATTATAACAACAGTTTTTCAGATAAATCTTCTTTGGCATAGTCGGTAAAAGTAAAACAGTATTTATGATGCGGCTATTTTTTTACGGAATTTAAATCATTTTAATTATATTTTTACGAACTTCTTTTCGCCTCATATACCATTTATTCATTTGCACTTCTATCTTACGTTCATTATAAGCTGTTACATAAGATGTAGTGAAAGGACAATAATTTTATATAATAACTAAACATTTAAAAAATTTTCTTTTTTCTAACAAAAAAATTTTTTTTTTCCTTTATGCGGGTAAATTTATATAAGATATACATATGCTAGATATGAAGAGAATGGAGGTGAGATAACATAAATGTCTGTAAATAATAGAAAGTTAAGCAACTTAATTAAAAAGCAATAATAATCTTACGATCAGCTTGTATAATTCGCATTTAATCTTGCACAACCCAATTTGTATTTTCGGAGTTTCTATGGATAATTAAAAATTTTATTAAAAATAATAATCATATTAATACATTATAACATCAAAGCAATCCCAAAAACAAATATTTAATGTGAAACTTCAAGAATTTATTAAAATAAAAAATAATAAGAAGAAATAAAAAAAGAAAAAGAAATTTAAAACAAAATACATTAAAAAATAAGGGAGGAAAAATGATGTTGGTTTTAGGATTATGGATGGTAGGATTCTAGTCTTGGGAATATGTTTAAAGGGCCCTAGCCCAATTTAAGCAAGTTTAAGAGAAAACCACGGAAAAATCCGAACGGCTAAGGCGACGAACTCGACCTGGTATCGAACATGAGAACTCCTGTCTATCAGCTTTGGAAGCAGAACCTCTGAGCAACTGTTAACATGAAGAAAACAACTGTTAACATGAGAAAAAATAAATTTCCGTATGTTAGAAATTTTGTACACAATATTTTTTTTTTTTTATTTATTATTAGTTTTATACAGACTTTCTGCAGTAAAGTGGCTTGCCTTAAAAATTACATAATCAAAATTATAATTGAATTATGAAATTTGCATATTTTAATTACAATTTTTTTATTTTATACTAGCAGGCTTTACCAGCTTCATTGACCCCTATATATTATTAAATTGAAAAAAAAAAAAAAAAAATAATAATAATAATAATGATAATAAAAAAAAATAACAATAAAAAATTAAAAAAAAAAAAAAGCTTTTTGAAATCGTTTATAATTTTGCTTTGTGTACCTATTGTCTGTATCGCTTTCCACACCCTCGCTACTTCAGGTGCGGATTCCTACTAGCTTTTACCCGAGCACATTATATTAGATATTTATCGGATAACAGTGGCGATATCATAGAATCCATTAAATATTTTAGTTTTGAAACCATAAAATAATATGGATTTTCTAGCCCTCATTCTGTAATAATAAAATTACAGCTACAATGAATTTATAATTTTATTACTATTAATTTTATTATAAAAAATTACATAAATTTATTTGTTATATTTTTTAGTTAAATTTAAAATTTAATAAATTTATAATCCTCTCTGCTATATTGTAGTTTGATTTCGATAAATACAACAACGTGAAAGAAAAAAAAATCATCTTTTAAAGAAATTAGCTAATTAAACAATAATAATTAAATAAATAGTAAAACAGCCGTTGCTAAGGAACGCACAGGATTGAAATGAAAGAAAAAAAAAATAAGGAAATGAAACAGAGAAATCTATGCATAATAAATAAAGAATTAATTAATTTAAAAAAATTATGTGCGAAAATAGTAAAAAATCTCAATGAAGTTTACCACTCCCCCCCTCTGAATAAGACCCTTAAATATTAGAGTCATAAAAGAAATAAAATTAAAATTACTGAAAATGAATTGCAGTCAAACACATCTAAAATCTGGAAAGAATAAGAAACGAGAAAGATATTCGGAATAGCACAAAAAAAGGAAAGCCTGTATGTCGCCAATAAATAAACCAAGAGTTGTCCACACTGCCAAACGCAAAGATTTCGGTATCATCGCGATAGAGAGTAGGCGTTGCGACACTCCCGCAGGAATAATGGAGAATGCTTTGTCCATCTCGAGTGATTGACGCACCGTTTCTCTGAGAGGGAAGAGAAAGCTAGGGTACAACTGCTGTAACATAGCCGGGCTTTGGTCTACGTGAAGTTTGGGGTCCAACTGTCGGACCCGCCGTAAGCAAAAGGTTAAACTAAATTTATACATGCTACAGATAGACTAAGTAAATTATTAGTATATTTTCTAATGTCTATTTATATTTTTAACCACAAAACTATAGATATATTCATATTATTCAATTGTTTTCAGATATCAGTTTTAAATTGAAAGTTTTTTTTTTTTTTTTCCCAACACTATAGGAAAAATGTGAAAAATTAAATAAGTTAATTAACAAAACTAGTATCACGCAGTGGTAGAAATTATAAAATACATGCTAAACACTAACGAGAACGTAAGTGTTTCTGTTTCTACGTCGGGAGGGTGGGGGGGGATTACAGGGACAAATTCAGCCCCTGAAGTATGTGTGACACTGTATTTTTGTCATGAACAGCAAGTGACTATTAGAGAAAGTTTCATTAAAATCAGTAAGAAGGTGATATAAAGACAATTATTCTCTTTCAATATGCTCCTAGGCACCTCCCCCCCCCCCCATCCTTCAGATATATACTAAGTGAAAGTGGTACCAATTTAATTGATTGAAATTTCTAAAAACGTATTATGAAAATAATTATTTAAATTCATTCTTTGGTGTTCATTGTTTTTGCGATTTCCGAATTTTAAAAATGACCTTTTTTCCTGCGCCCTTTTTTTACGGGTGCCCTTTTTTCTGGGTGCCCTTTTTACCAGTGCCTTTTTTTCCAAGTGCCCTGTTTTCCGGGATCCATTTAGCACAATTATTCTCTTTTCTGCCCTTTTCTTCTTCTACTTTCCTTTTTATATTTCAGACAAAAATATTCAATATGAGTTTGAGTTTGAATTGATTTTTCACGCTCAAGTTCGTGAATAAAACGAACTTCGCTCAACTCAAGTTCATAATTTTAAAAACGAGCGAAGTTCAACTCAAAACTCAAAATTTTTGAGCTACGCTCACGAACGCGTTCAAATGAACGCGTTCGTGCACAACACTGATTAAAAGCAAGTACGTTTTTATATTTCCTTTACTTTTTTCAAACAAAATAACGTAACTTAAAACAAGTATTATAAAGTAAAGCTAAGCGTAAAATTAAAGATTTTTCCAATCAGCTAGTGTTAAAAGTCCTATACTCCAGTTTAGTTCGCTCCAATCTGGAGTATTGTTGTCTTATTAGGGATTCTTTTTATAGAAATAAAATCAAAATTCTTGAGCAGGTTCAAACTAAATTTGCACGTTCAAACTAAATTTAAGTATCTTAGAAATAATCATTTAATTGTCACTCTATTTTAAAAATATAATTACATTAGTAATTTTTCATTATATAAATTTTACAAAATTTTAAATGAGCTTTCTGTGGATTTAGATATTTTTAACATGTCTTTTACTGTTTCCAAGGCAAAGTGTTTTGAACTTTTAAATTCATAACATGCATATTTTTTTCTATGTTGATGTATTGTATTATAATTTTATTCAAGCAGCACTGTAATTGGATGTTTCTGCAGTGCAGTGGTGGATCCAAAACTTTTTTTTTTTTTTTTTTTTTTTTTTTTTTTTTGGGGGGGGGGGATTTTTCAAGATGTTATTCCAGATCAATGAAAAGTTTACAATTGTACCTTTCAGTTGTGAATGTCAGTACTTTTTTGGAGGTGGGGGGGTATTCCCCTAGCCTCCCCTTAGATCTGCCATTGCTGCAGCGTCTTTTGCTTTAGATAAAATAGATTAAATTCAATATTAATTTCTTAATATTGAAAGAAATATTAATTTCTTTAGATAAAAGTGGTAATAATTAACGTTTGCAATCTTGCCAGATATTAGAAATGTTTCTCTCCAAAAATAACATTGTTGATGTAGTTGTCTACGTATTTCGTCATTCTGTGTTTCTTTGATGGACAGAAAGTACAAATTCTACGTTTGTTCGCCACACTTTTAGCCGTGTCTTCTGTAGGCTTTTCAATATTCAAAATATCTTCAAAATTTATTTTGATAATCACTAAATATTCGACTGTTAGATGACGATAACAGCAAACCTCGGAGAGTAAGAAGTGTACATCCGTGCATATCACCTTTGGATAACGCATTTTACTACTTATGAAGGTACTGTGAGTGAGGTGGTGTGAACGTAACAGGAGCATCTCGAATTCGCAAAACTGGTCGGTAGTCTATTACACGAAAGTTTGAGTCCCAAGACGTCATCAATTACTCACTGCGTAGCTGAAATAAACCGTTATAGCCACACAATTTCAGCGTGAAATTTTAAAAAAAAGTAGGAAAAAAAAAACAGTTTTTGAAATAAATTTAAATAAGTCATATATATTTAATTAATTATTACTATAAATAAATAAATAAATAAATAAAAATACTTTATTTTTTTTCATTCATTTATTTATTTTTTTAATCAGTCTTCACAGTAATTAAAAAAAAATATGTAAATATATACATATGAATATTAATGTAGAATTAGATAAAATTCTATAGAAAAACCTAAATATTGTTTACTTGTATTGTTACTTATTTAATTACGTTACGTGTAAGTTAAACTAAAAAAAAAAAAAAAACTAATGTTTTGTTATGTTACATTAATTCAGAAATGTGTGCACAAATATACTTGCAGAGAAGAATTGTGTGCCAAACTAACTCAAAACTTTTTTTTATCTCTTTAGAGAAACATAGCATAACGAATATTTTGTTCCCTCAAAATCTCTCACATCAAGATTATAAAAGTATTTTCTTTATAGATATATGTTTCTGTAACAAATTTTCATCATAAATATGCATTGATACTTTTCATCTTTAAAGAAACACAGTACAATTTTTCTGCCGAATAAATCTCCGCAAGAAACTGTTTGAATTTATTCGGAAAATGAGTTTCCAGAATTATATATTCCACAGCTCTGCAGAATTCTAAAGCTTTGTTTCCCGCCGGCTGGAATATATTTAGACTGACAAATGGAAGTTCTATGCAACCATTTCGTTCTTCAAAGAAAAATTTCATTTTGATAAAAGTTGCTTTAGATAGCAGAAACTTCTGAACAAAAGTAAAACTGTAAATATAGAATCGATATTATTTAAAAATGAAGAGGATTTAGCGCTATATGCCCCAGTACCGTTTACACAATGCAATTAATGGAGATGGGATTATGGTTGATGTCTTCTATTTTTAACTATGAAATAAAAAATTATTTTTAAAATAATGTTAGCGAAGGAGAAGTGTTAGAATTCATTCAATATAAATGAATTTAGCATTATATATTTGTTGGAGCATTATATATTTATGAAATTAAAGCAAAGTTCTTATTCTCTGACATAATTTCAATTTTTAAGCATTTACATTATGTATTATTAATAATATAGTTAAAGTTATAAAAATTTTATATCATAAAGCGTATACGTATTTAGCGTATTTTATATAATAAGCAAAAATGATTAATTTATGCATAACCTCAAAAAATAAATAAATAAAAGAAAAAATAATATTATTTAAGAATAAGTACTTAAATGCATATGCATCGATTTCTTAATGTACACTGTCTTTCCAATAAATAAATCCTGAATAAATAAACAAATACTAAATAATAATAATTATAGTAAAAAAAAGGAAAAAAAAGATATCTACGATTCTTACTGACTGACATATTTTTGAACTGAAAATCGAAAGTTCTGGAAATTCTGATTAAAACTGATTTAGATAGCAGAAACTGGTTGTCAAAATAATCGCTGTAAATATGAAATCGATGTTATTTGAAAATGAAGAAAATTTAGAGCTTTATGTTCCAGTGCCTTTTTCACAATGTAATTAATGGAGATGGGATTATGGTTGATATCTATTTTATTTTCAATTATGAAAGTGAAAATTACTTTGAGAAGAATGTGAGCGAAATAAAGTTCTATATTTTGTTAAATATAAAAGAATATCGTGGATCCTATATTTAGTTCTCCTTAAATCTCATTTTCTTACAGAATTATTTCAGCTTTATAGCATTTTCATTAAATACCGGGTGCCATATAAGTCTGCAGAAGTTTTAAAAATTCACAAATTAAAGGGATTGGTAGAATTAACTCGGTTTGTATATATATATATATATATATATATATATATATATATTCGTGAAAGGGATTTTTTTTTTTTTTTTTTTTTTTTTTAGTAAAGGAAAACAATTTATTAAATTTTTCGTCGATAGAGAGTACAGCACGGACGCGTAAGGAGAAATATGCGAATCAGAGTCCTATAAACTGCACGTTTTTACGATTAACATAACTTACAGTCGGCAGTAAAAGCATCCGAGCACTAGCAATAATCCCTGTGTAAAAAACATACACCTAAGTTTTTTTAAATAAATCCTTGTCGAGCGATGTTTTTAGTCAGACTGAAAGCATGATTCCATAAGATTACGATTTTACGATTTTTAGAAAATGTCTGTCTGTCTGTGTGTGTGTGACAAAATTTTGTGGCAACTGTATCTCTGGAACTACTGCACAGAATTTCATACAAATTGGTATGTAGTTGCACCTTGACATAAATTAATGCTTATCAACTTTTGGTAAAAATCGTGTTACAGGTTGCGTTACCATCCCGCTTTTTCTAAATTTTTAACAGGGTGATATAGGGCAAAAATTTTCAACATGGGTATCGTTCGAAAGGTCTCGTCAGTACCTTTAAAACGAATGGTTGAACTATAAATCTGTGATAATTTAAAACAAAGTTATCGATTTTTTTTTACTTTTTACGAAAAAAAACTTAGAATTTTTTTTTTCCCTCCCCTTAATTTTATCAAACTCCCACGGTTTCTGTGTTCTGACAAATTTAAACTAATTTTTGCTTTTTCCCCCTAATTTTGTCAAAGTCTACGGTTTCCGTGTCTTGACAAACTTTAACATATTTTTGCATTTTTCCCCTAATTTTGTCAAAGTCCCACGGTTTCCGTGTTTTGACAAACTTTAACAATTTTTCACATTTTACCCAAAACTTTGTCAAAGTCCCACTTTTTTTTTTTTTTTTTTTTTTTTAATCTCTCCTTTTAATTCTATCAAACTTCCACGGTTTCCGTGTTCTCACAAACTTAAACAAATTTTTGCAGTTTTCCCCCAATTTTGTCAAAGTCCCACGGTTTCCGTGTTTTGACAAACTTAGAATATTTTTTCCCACTTTTTTTTTTTTTTTTTTTTTTTTTTTTTTTTTTTAATTATTGTTACTGAGTGAATTTGTATAGGAAAATATAGAAGAAAGTCTCGTGGTGGCCACAACATACTAGTTTGATATCGGAATTGTCTAGTGCTTGGATACGTTTACTGCCCACTGTATTTCTTATTTAAGTCCTATTTGTACAGTCACCCAAAAAAAAAAACGCCACCCCCCTACCTAATTTCGCCGTAAATTAACATAGAAACATTTGACTGGTACCGATCGATTTGTAATAACGTCTAGTTTATAACGGTATAAATAAATTTTGCCTAAGGGGTCGTCTACATATTAAAACTGGCATTAACTTCATTTTCTTCAATGGGAACCCCTATTTTTGACTTCATATTCAGATTTCTGAGATCAAGGCGGTTCGAAAAACATACCTATTTATAAACCTTAAATCAATTTTAAATAGAGTTACACGTGAAAATGTATTAGGGGTCCGTCTATACATTTAGAAAATATAAATCACGATCTAACACCCAGTATACATTATTTATTAAGTTTCACACCGGAAAAAATTTTCAGAAATATTAATTATAAAATTAAAAATATGACTAATTCACAGCAACATTCTGAGTTAGTTTATGAATTAAAAGATTTTTATTGGTTTATGTTGATTAAACATCAGATAGTTCACTTCATACGAAGAAAATTAAATAGCTTGAAAATATCTATCAAAAGAAAAAAAAAAAAAAAAAGATGAATGGTTTTAAATTTGTTTGAAAATTCAAAATTATTTTAACTCAAGCTGCCGTATAATTGTCTGAAACGGCGGCACTCAACCTGGTTCCCACGGCCGTTTCACAGTGACATTGGGAGTTTGTTCTGATACTGCAGTACTTTCATTTTCTTTAATTGACTTTTTTAAAATATTAAAACAGATTTTTTTATTTTTATTTATTTATTTTCTTAATTAATTATTATTATTTTTTTTTCATGACATTATTAAAAACTTTTACATAAATCTCCACGATATTCTTTTGCTTTTATATTTTATAATGTGTAACAAATTAATATGCAAAGTAATAAATCCTACTACTTAATGGGATGTTCTAAAATTCTACACTTTAACACAGATACCGAAGTGGACGGTGGGTGCAGAAAGGCTGACTACCCTTAATCTAAATCTTCACTTGAAAAGGTCAAAATGTTACATAACTCTTTTTTTTTAAGGAAAAAAGAAGAAGATAAGGAGGAGAAAGAAAGATCAAAACGAATATAAAGCATATTAAACGTTAATACTCTTTAAACACTGGAAAAAGGCGGGGTTTTGTATTGTGTGTCATTTGTGGGCTGTAGAGTGCCAGAAAATTACTTTATGTAATAAAACTTTTCATTTAAAGGGTATTTAAAGCAGCAATATATTTAATACATAGACTATTCAGAAAAAAAGTACCATTCATCTGGTTCATGAAAAATAAAGAACATTTTCTGGCATTGCTCTATGTATATACATTCTTGTCAACCTATCCCGGAAGATTACTGGTCCTGCCCCTTTCCGTACATTTTTTTCACATCAGTCTTTTTAGAGCCGTGTCAGCCATCGGTGGCTGATACTGATCTTTCCATTTAGGCTAAGTCAGCCGGCAGTGTAAAATATGATATAAAACTACAGAACTTACATAGTTTTAAGTAATTACTGACAATTTATTTAAAATTTACTTCATGTTTCTTTTTTTCTTTTTTTTTTAATAGGATTTTTATAGGATTATATCGTTAAGGCCTAATGGGGTTTATTGAAACTCGATAAACATAACACGCTTCTAAGCAGCACGTGTGGCCTGAATGGGATTTCCATAAGAATTCGCGTGGCGCTCAATGAGTTAATCGTAAATGTATTTGAAGTTAATTACTCTAAAAATTAAATTGTGTACACACAGGGGCGGGAACTAACAATGTTACGGGTTAGGTTGGCAAGTATGCATATATATTTTGCTTGATTTATAAAAATTTATAACACATTTTCTTCTTTTTTTTTAGTATTTTGTGTTTATATCTCTCATTAAAAATAAATACAATATTCATATATAAACATTCCCATACAGTAATGTATATAAACATATTGATTAAAGAAGATTTGTTGATATTATATAATTATCCTTCTATCTGTATAGTATATTAAAAAATATATATTTTGTAAATTTCGCAGCATCGAAAAACAGCAACATAGCTTCCATATCAAGGCTTAATGTAAATAGGACGTAAGCGTACTCTAGTGTTGAAATTTGAAAAAAAAAAAAAAAAAAAGAATAACAGTGGGCTAAAAATACGCCGGAATAAATTAAAATGTTGTTTATTCTGGTTTTAGTCAGGTGATATCACTCGTGCTAAATAGCTGGATCTGCCCTCTCTTAAGCTCAGGTTCAGCTCATCATAAAAATATTGTTTTTAATATCTGCCGCACCAAAATGTTCAAAACACAAATGCCAATTTTCATATATTTTGAAATCTTCCCGTTTCAACTTTAAAAGCATTTAGATTAATTTATTTTATTTTGAATTTTTAAATTTAGACGTTTAAAGTCTTTTAAATGAAATTTCAGGATTCTGTAAGATCAATATCTATATATTTGAAAGTAATAAGACAATTCCTTTGTTTTAAATTTTTATTCCATAATAACTGTGACTTTGATTTCGTGATTAGGAAATTGAAAATAAATACTATTGAGCTCTGTTCCAATAATAGATCGTATAAACTAAAAAAAAAAAAAATAATAATAATAATAAAGCAATTTTTCACTATTTGATTCTGTATTAAAAAACTTTTAATAGAAATTTGATATTTTATTATGTTATATTATGGGATAAATTTTAAATAACACAAAGGTTACAAACGGTACAGTAACCAAATGCAAATATGTCACAACAAAATGTAAACAGAAAATGTATGGTAAAAAATCTTTTTAAAATTATTAAATATTCATAATAATAATAATAATAATAAAACGATTGTCGAATGCATAATTGCTGTTTCATGCAATCAGTTTCGCTGTACCGTGTTTTCTAAAACATGATATTTAACTAGAGGTGTACGTACTCCTGAATATTGAAATGCTAAAAAAAGTGTAACAGGGTTAAAATAGAATTTTAGCAGCGAAAAACTAGAGAAAGATATTTAATACTTATGAAGAAAGACTTAACATATTAGGATCGGATATATTCTTCTGTTGTACCGTAAGCCACGCCTTTTCACAAATTTTCTAAAACTTTATAATATAAAGCAAAATAATTTTGCATATTTGTAATTAAATCATTTAAGTTTTGTCTTCAATAATCGATGTAGTAAATACCATTGTGATTTATGCATACCAGCGTCACATATAGAGTCAAATAGGAATATTCAAATTTGTCTTTTTTTTTTTAAATAGTGTTTCAGAGAATCAGAGGCGGGGCTTCTTTTCTTTTGAAATTCTTTCACAATCCCTCGCCTACATTGTGATAACTTTACAAAAATATGCCAATTTGTATAATAAACATCGAAATATTGCTTAGGAAACAATAAAAATAACATAAAGGTAAATTAAAATAGTTTTCCGTCAAATTATATACAAACATTTACTTATAGAGGATACAGATTATAACAAGTGACGGCCCCCTAACAGAAATAAAAAGTGAAATATCACTGTAACTCAAAAAATAATGTTAGGAACGAGCTGTAAATTTGGAAACCCATGTTTTTGATGATGCCCGTTCTATTCGTGCAAAAATTAACATAGGTCATAATTCATAACTTTTTCAAATATGAATTTATTAATAATTTTCATAATTCAAAAAATGTTTTTTTAGCAAAAATTTGCATGGAATATGTTTGGGTCACTTCATTCTAACGAATAAAAAAAACAGAGTTTAAATATCATAATTATTTCGGAAGATATGATTTAATGTTTCTCACATTCATTTAACATTAGCACCCCCAAACTTTGACAGCTTATAACTCTATGAAAAATTGAGCGAAATATATAAACTATACCATTTTCCGTGATGACTTGATCCAAAGAATTGAAATAAATTATAAAAAATGGGGGTTATCATTGAAAAAAATGAAGTTGATGTCAGTTTTAACATGTAGACGACCCCCTAAGTAAAATCTAACTATAACATTATAAACTAGACGTTATTACAAACTGATTGGTACCAGTCGCATGATTCTACAATAATTTACGGTAAAATTAGGTGGGGGGGGTGGCGTTTTTTTTGGGGTGACTGTACATACATGACTTTTTAATTGCGAAGTTGTCTTGGTGGATGAAGCGCTATTGGTGAAGATGTTTTACACCAGGTCTTCTCCAATTGTAGATAGTATAGCATAAGAGTTTCATAAAAACCCATTCAACCTCAACCTTTCATCAAATCGTTGAATTTGGTAAATTTGCACTGATGTTTATTTTCATAATTTATGAAATTTTAATTACGATTTATTAATCGAATTCCATTATTTAGGTTAAAAATAAAATGCATATTTAAACTTTAAATAACTGCACTTTTATTAGTGACAATCTATCACAACATTTGATCAAAGTTTTTAATTCGATAAATAAGGTTTTCCGGGATAATATGCAAACACTAAATTAAAAAAAAAAAAAAAAATGGTCTGTCATGCAACCGACCACTTCTCGGTTTGTTTTCATGCAATCAACCAACCTTCGTGGCCGCTGTGAGCGGGAGAAGGTATTTTGATAGGGTAGAGTTTGGTCTTCGGCCGTTAACGTAGGGTGCAATCGGTTCACCTGAGTAACGGATTTATTCTGTTGTTTATTTTAAGTATTACACGAGTACATGTGTACTCATATAAAAATATAATCTCAGTGTACATATATCCATCTTCATCTGTGGTATTATATTAATTAAAAACTGTAAAAGTTCAAAGTGAGAATTTCTGTTCTCAAGTATCTACACACAGCTATATAACATGTTCATTTGGATATGTCGACCGATGAAGATAAAAGGTCGATAGTATATGATGTATAAAGTTCATATAAGGTTACGCAGAAATGTTGTCTTATGTAATAAGACTACGGAAATTGCAGCTTCTTTGGCAGTATTTATGAGATATTCATATTATGCTCCATACTATTTCTTGAAATAATCAAAATCTTGTATTACACATACTTAAATATATGTATATACATATATATTTCGATACCAGAAAGAAATGTAATTCATGCATAACAAATAGTAATAATGAAAATAATAATAATAATAATAATACACGTAAATTGAAATAATAAAATCTGTGTTTTAACTTATTTTATAATCTAGATTAATATTTCACTAAACAAACATAAATGTATTTTTTATTTTATTTTTTATTTTTTATATTTCTTAATTTATTTGGTAGTAACCGTAGGCCAAACTAGTATATCCATCCTCTAATAAATATATTTTATCGTCAAATGCACAATGACATTTTTTGTTTTGACGGATTGTAAACAAATGGTGATTTACTTGATTAATTCGAGTCTGTTCTTCATAGGTGGCTATTTTTTGTTGAAAACAATTCACGTAATCATTATGTGTAACTTTATTTTGAATGACCCTGGTGGATATTCCTTTAGTTCTTTTTTTTCACTGTTGGATGATTTTAACGAATACATTTTTGATTTTGGACCTACGAATTCCAATGCAATTTCCCTATTTAACTCATCCTTCATTTTCCCGATGACTTTTTTATTTTCAATTGAACACAGAGGATGTGATCGTGGATAATCTGAAAAATCGAATTGATTTTTGCTTTGAGCCATATCTTTGTATATGTACTCAGTTGTGATGTGATACGTCAGAGATTCCGTATCTGTGAACAGAAGAACAGCACGATCATTATAATGTTGTTTTATGTATTTATAATGAAATCTATACATCATCAACTTGGACAGTTCCAATATTGTAAAACCGACGTATATAAAACCGACGTATACCCCTGTTCATTACAATTTTCGATTTTAATCTTTCCACGGCCACTAAGTCATTTTTAAATTCCTTGAATGATATAAATCTGTTACTTGCTACTAACTTTTAGCTCTTTTTTCATTATTACATAATTCTATATTACGGTGTTTTCTCAAATTTTCCATTGTTTTGCCATAAACACTATTGTTGAGTAATTTAAAAAAGTCTTTTTCAAAGGGTGTTGCTGCCTGTTTTCTTTTCTCCGTATTGAAGTTGATATACTTACATAGCGATGCAGCTTGACGAAATTGAATAGCTCGGTACATTTTTGTCACTTTTAGTCCCATAGCTAAGTAAAATTTTAGATTTTGATAGTGAACAATATATTTTTTCTTCCTATTTTAATTTGGTATTAATTTACTACTTTTGATATATTTTTCATTTTCCAGCAGTGATAGAGCATAAGTAATATATTAAACATAAAATAGATAAAATATAAAAAGGTTCAAAATAGATATGGTGTTTACAATACAAATTATCGTATAATTTAACATGAAGTCATAATACTTAGTTTTAGGCACAATATTTCCATTTTTACAGAATTCAGTAACACATTGTATTTAAATTCATAATAGTTTTCAAAGAATAGAATTATAAAAGCAGAATTGTTTAAAAATTATTTATAAATATCAAAAAGTTAATATATACTGTCCGTTTTCGTAAACCATGTCTACCTCTCGGAACGATCCTACTCGGAAAAGGGGTGATGCGTTGAATGAGATGGGCACTTAGCCAAATGCGCTTTTCGTTCTACACGTGTTCGTTTTCTTTTTATGAGTCTTCAATATTTATTTTACCTTTTTACGCGAATTTAAAGTTTAATTTTTAATTTTAATTAACAATATTTTATTTAATGTAATTTATATGACAATATGCGCGAAAAATAAAAGGTGTAAAATAATCATGATAAAAAAATCTAATGATTTGATTTAAATACGATTTTCTGTAAATTTCTGTAAAATAGAGATCCAAAAATATGGTATTTTTATTTTAGCAGTATAATTTAAAAGAAAAAAAATATATTACTTTTACTACAGGTAAAGTCTACTGTAAACGTTGTTCTTTTTCTCTTCTTTTATTAATGAATTATGTAAATTTTACCTAATTTAAGTCATTTTTAATTAATTTACTACTATAATCAGTGCATGAAACAAGTGTTCAGGTATGACAGATATAGTACGAATTTAGAGATCAAGTAAGCAAATAAAAATAATTTTAACTGAAAAAAAAAAAAAAAAAAAAGAAGAAGAAGAAAGAAAACAGGCATTTACTTTTAAGTTTACGGATTTTATTTTGCATCGAAGAATAAAACTGATCTTCTACACTTATTTAAAAATTACAAGGGGGAAAAATCAGCATTTTGCCTTTATACGAATATAACGAAGAAGTATCGCCTCAAAATTCAATAATGTCCTGAAAAGAAAAAAGAAACCGCAACTTATCTCTCACTCGTAAAATGTAAACATTCTCTCATCTTCTACGCTTCTACCCTATTTTAACAAAATCAATGCAGACCTCACGCATGCGCATAGGTGAGCAGGGTCACAGCTAACGAAAACAAACAATATGTATATATATATATATATATATATATATATATTCCATTCGATTTTTAATTTCATTCGATTTTTAAATGTATTCCAAATTGCATTTAAAACAGAGTTAATACATATATTTATTTCTATAATCAATATATATATATATATATATATATACACCGTGACCAATAAGTTCTCATACAACTTTTGAAGCACGTTAAAAAGTTGTACATATGTGTTACTGTAGTTCTAATTAATTTCCAGGCAATTTAGTGTTAGGTATAAAGCTATTGCAAGTGTAAATGTTGTACTAATTATAATTTTCCTTTACCTAGGTAGAATGAAAAAATTGTGATAAATAAATTCATCAAATGAGTGTAGCCGATTGAAATTTTCAGAGACTTGAAAGCCCTGAGGGTGAAGAGAGATTTAATTTGCAGAACTATCAGAAGGTGTAATGAGACGTCATCTGTCGTTGACAGAAAAGATCTGTCAGACCGAGGTCCTTTAGGACAAAAGAGGCTGTGAAAAGGATCAAGGAAAGGATACGACAAAACGGACAAAAATCTGCTAGAAAACTAGCACGAGAGCTCAAAATATCGAGGGGATCAATGTTAAACATTCTGAAAAAGGACCTTGGGTGCAAGGTTTATAGAAAACGTAAAATTCACGGAGTTTCGTATTCTGTTAAGGTGAAAAGGAAGCAAAGGATGGAAGAAATTCTTGGTTGGCACGCTGGGGATGAATTTTTCTTTTCCGACGAGAAAGTATTCATTTTACAGCAAAGTCTGAACCCCCAAAATGACAGAGTATGGTCAGTTTCTATTGATAACATCCCTGAGGGACAGCATTACGTTCCGCGTTATCAAAATGCTTCGTCTCTGATGATTTAGGCCGCTATTTCCAAAACCAGAAATCTCCAGTTAGTTTTCATTGATAAAGGGGTAAAAATCAATGCCCAGTATTATAAAACTGAGGTTTTGGAAAAAGTTTTACTACCAAAAGTCCAGAGTATGTATGGGGTGGAATATTTCTGCTTACAACAAAATCATGCCCCTTCTCATACCGCACGTTATGTTCAGAAGTGGTGCAATCAAATTTTAGCTGACTTTTTGCCAAATAACGAATGGCGTCCCAACTCCCACAATCTTAACCCGCTTGATTATTTTGTGTGGTCGTATATGCTCTTCCAGCTGAATAACTATGAAATTACCGATTTGAGCAAATTCAAAAATGTAATTCAAACGATTTGACAGGAAATGTCAATGGAAGCCGTGCGTGCCGCATGTGATGGATTGGTAAAGAGACTTAAGCTCGTTAAGAAACTAAAAAGCGGAATTGTTCCAAATCATTTATTGTAAAGATACTCAATGATTACTACTTTAATTTTATGCAAAAAGTTTTTGTATGATTTACTTTGTGTAACTGTAATAAAAATTTGAAAGTGTATGAGAACTTATTGGTCACGGTGTATATATATATACATATATATGTGTGTGTATAAAAGAAAATTATTTCTGTATTAAACTGTTAAAAACATGTTGTAAAGGGATTTTCGTTTACAGATAAATGGACACTGATTACCGTTCCTGTAACGAAGTTTTCTCGTTACTATTGATATAAGGCCGTGGTAGCACAATCCCAGATTCAAATTAACGACAACTTTTAGGCAGAATTAAAAATACATTGAAGAAGATGTGACATCGATCTTTATTTAAGTAATTATCAATGAATTTAGAAAGAATTTCAGGGATATGCTCCAATTAAAAATTCTGTGAGAGAGAGGTATTTTTTTAACGCGTGTTCAATTCAAGCAATTATAGTCAAATGTGTGGGGAGATCCAAACGAGCGACCGACCTTCCAATCCAAATCTGGTAAACATGCAAATCACATGACCAAGCTGTCGCCAAAGAACCGCCAAGTGTAATACTTTGTTTGTGAATTGAAATGCATGTAAATTTTTAAAATTTGAAAGGCGGTTAGAAAATAAATCGTTGGCGCCCTTTGAGTAGAGCCAAGAGGATGAGGTGATTTATGAGTATTGTGAAACAGGAAATTGATAATTACATCTATATGAGTAATTTCAAAAAAACTATTGCGTCAGCTACTTTAGGAATAAATCTATTAGTGAATCTGAAAAGATTTCTTTTTAAAACATTGAGAACACTTTTTTTTTTTTTTTTTCAGAATTTTAAGCTAATTTATATCTCAAAGGATAAGTTATTAATAAAGTATTACATTTCAAATATAAATAAAAACGAAATCTTTAATTTATGGGTTCAATTAATAATTCCAAAATGAATGAAGTTTTGATTTAAGAAAGTTTTATTTTAAAATAGTTTACGTAATTTAATCTGTATTACAATTAATTCTTTTTATATTTTACGAATCAGAAAGTAAAATACATTAGGATTAGCAAAACTAATATGAAATAAAATTAATTTTTGAAATGAAATTTACTCATGAAAAATGAAATAATTTAATTATTCAGATTTTAAAAGAAATATATTATAAAGTGAATGTATGTGTGTAAACCTCTCCACAGTTGCTAATATATTTTTTAAATAATTCGCAACTCTTATAGAGTTAGTTTGGTTTACAATCATATTGCAATTTTCTATGATTAAATAATGTTTATTTTATTTAAAGTTTTTGATGAAAGGAAGAATGGAATCTTAATGTCTAAGGCCACCGGTTTAAATGAAGTACCTTACCAAAAAATGCCAAAAAAAAAAAAAAAAAAATTCCACGAATTTTACTTAAATTTCTCTGATTTATACTGATATTTCGGATAGTTTAATAAAATATTTTAACCATATAAGGCAATGGAAAAAAATGATTGGTAACGATAATAAATGACGCAAAAATATCCAAAGCAGACTTTCGCAAAAAAAAATTGCACTTTCAATAATTTTAGTCATATGAATCACTTTTGACGTATATGTGTCGCTTGACTGAATATTTTTCTCATTTTTCATATGAAATCATATGCGTTTGTGGGTCGAGCGTCGCATGCCTTAACCATCGTGCTGCAAAATGGATATGGCGAAGGCGAAGCCTGAGATATGAAATATATGTCAAGATGAAGGCCTTTATTTTTAAAATACATGGACTGTTCAAATCGATACTTCTTTCCACTGTTTGTTATGCAGGATAAATTACGTACCCCACATTCATTTTTCTAAGATTTTTAGATGTAACATTACTTTAGTAAGTTTTTAAAAGAAGAATTGCGTATATACAAGAATTATATGCAGAAGGATTACGCGTATATTTCCACCGAAAATATATATATATATATATATATTTATAATACATGCGTAATTCTTCTGCACATATTTCCATCATATATGCCTAAAATATGCGTATATGTATATGTTTATTTATTTATTTATTTACTTATTTATTTTATTACATAAAATTTTAAGTTATCCTATATGAAAATAAATACATGTATCATACAATTACACGAATACAAAATTATGGGACTGGTGAACAAACAATATTCAAACTAAAATTTTTTCACACACCGTAAAATTAAGCAAAGAATTACTGGTTTGGAATGGACGTGGTCTTTTTTCTTCAGGTGCAAAATACGTGTTACTGCTTTGGAGGGAAAAGCAAGACAGTCGTGACACCCACATTCCGTGTAATTCTATTGGTTGATCACCCTGAGTTGAATAAGATCCTTTCCTATATATAAGAGAACTTCTTTCAGATTTCTTTTTGCACAGAAGACGGTAGACTAAATGCCACCTAAACAGTTGTCTGCTTTCCTATTACTTCTTTTTGACGTTCTAGACGTTGTGGCTTGCTTATTTTTCATAATTCTATGCCAAGTCTTCCATTAATATTCAAGGCAGTCTTGATTTTTCACCTGGAGAAGAAAGACTACATACACTGAAAATGCAACACCAAGAAGAAATGATAATAACAGAATGAAATTTGTTGGACACGTACATTATAGTAGGAAGAACAATTGCTTAAAATTTCAGGAAATTTGGAGTAATATGTACTGAGAAAACAGTACATAAAGCAGTGACCTCTGTGAGCAATAACAGCACATCTCTGCCTAGGCATTGTATCGAACAGCGATTGGATGACATGTATGGGTAGAACACTTCATGAAGTTTTAACACGATGCCACAATTCATCGATTGACGTTACTGGTGAGTGGTGGGGAGTCGATTTTCAACGATTAAACAGTCATTTTCATTGGTGAGAGATCAGGAGAACGCGCTGGCCAGAGCAACAGTCGAACACATTCCGCATCAATGAAGGTCCAGACAATATGGACAACTTGCGATCGTGCATTGTTCTGCTTAAATGTTGCGCTTCGGAGGCCTTGAACATAGGGCAGAGCTATAGGCCTTAACTGGTCAGAAATGTAATGGCTGGTATTCAGAGTGGCAGGAATGAAAACAAGAGGTGATCGGGACGTGTACCCAATGGTACACCATACTATCAATCCAGGTGGTGACTCAGTATGGGGCTACCAAAATTCTGATTACCCTCAAATCTGCATCACTTCATGTTCGTATTCCTTGCACTCTGAACAGCGCCCATTAAATTTCTGATGAGTTAAGGCCCGCCCCTCTGCCCTGTATTCGAGGAGTCCGTAGCGCAAAATTTAAGCAAGATAATGCACGACCGAAAGTTGTTTGGATTGTTCGGACCTTCTTTGATACAGAATGGGTTCGACTGTTGTTCTGGCCAGCGCGTTCGTCTGATCTCGCACCAATGAAAATGACTGTTTAATCATTGAAAAGCGACTGGCCCCCCACCACTCACCAGTAACTTCGATCGATGAATTGTGGCATCGTGTTGAAGCTTCATGAAGTGCTCTACCCGTACATGTTATCCAATTGCTGTTCTATTCGATGCCTAGGCAGATATGTGCTGTTATTGCTCACAGAGGTCGCTGTTTTATGTACTGTTTTCTCAGTACATATTTCTCCAAATTTCCTGAAATTTTAATCAATTGTTCTTCCTACTATAATGTATGTATCCAACAAATTCCATTTCGTTATTATCATTCCTTCTTGGTGTTGCATTTTCAATGTCGAGCAGTGTATTTCCGAAACCTTTAGTACTTTGCTTTATTGTAAGATGTGTGAAGAAGTTTTTAAACTTAAGTATAGTGACATGATTTTTAACATCATAATGTATATTTATTATTATTATTATTATTATTATTATTATTATTATATAAAGTAATATTAACATGAACATTTTTTTTTCCTTTTTTCAGGTAAGAAAAATTGGTTACTAAGAACTATATTTGATGCAATGAATGGTAATGGGATTTGAACAGCAATGGTAGGTCTTTTATTAAATGTGAAAAAAATATTTAATTAAAATTATTTTACTTATTTTTGTTTCAAATTTAGATAAGCACTATTTTGTGTAATAATTTAAACAGCATTTATAGAATTAGTATAAAGTATATTTACAATTATACGCGCATAAATTAATTATATTATGTTAATAATGCATGAAGAATATTAGAAATGAATTGAGATATTTTATCTGAAAATATAAATAAATATTCTAAAATTAAAATTTCAGAATTACTTCATTTGACTTCATGGAGTTCGATTGCGGAACCATTGAACATACTTCACGTTAAAATTGATTTATAATCTCTAATTAGGTATACATATAATTTTGCATAAATACATAATATCTGGTGAAATATACAAATTATAGACGTAGTTGGCCTTTGAGACTTTTAAAAGATTTTTCTCATTTACACTTGCACAAAAAATTTCAAGATGCAATAATATAGGTTTAAGTTAAACAAAGAAAATAAACATTCAATATATTGTTTTATTATAATCCATAATATAAATTTATAATGAAAAAAAAAAATTCCAAAAAAATTGTTAATAATGTTTTTTTAGTTATAACATGAATAATTTTGTATATTAATATTTATGATAGAAAAGTTAAACGTTCTGTCACGTATTTTCTTTATCAATTCCGTAATAAACCACCTCCAAAGAAATATCTCTTTATTATTAGGTTATGATGAGGTTATTCGTGCATGAAGAGTGTTATGAAAGTGTAAATTACTTTAACCTTAAGTTTCAATATTACTGACATATGTCTTGCTCACAACGGAATTCACGACAGTCATGAATATTCAAAGCGATATCCCCAAAAAATGTTCCTTAGCTTATTATAATAAATAAACATATTTGTGTAAGCTTATTTAAGGTTTATTTAGAGAACGTGATAGAAACGGACAGAGAAAGAATGTGTGAAAGGCATTTGAAGTTGATTTGTATACGTATAGAGTTGAAGTTGATTTGTATAAGTGTATTTTGAATAATTTCCTTTAATGTATGTTTCCTTGATCTTTATAATTGTGAAAATATGCTGATCAGGGTAGATCGAAAATAAATAAAAATAAATAAATAAAATAAACGAAACTCATCTTGTCATAAACGGCTACCTGTCAATATATGTGGCTTGTCCCTGTAATTTTTTTTTTTTTTTTTTTTTTTTTTTTTTGGGTGTGTGTGTGTGTGTGTGTGTGTGTGAGGGGGGGAAATCTTCAGCCTGCGTAAGAAGCTTAAATTTTAAAATAGCCTAAATTTTACTATAGATATATATTATTCTGTATATAGTTTGACCCGTAATTAAAAAATTAAAATATCTTGTTTAATTTTTTCGGTTACTTTTTAAGAATTTTCTTTCTTATATCATGCAAAACTTTATAAACTCTTTTTATGCTCCCCTAAGCCTCTCCAAAAGAAGGATTCATTTATAACACGAAAACTATAAACTTATTTATTTATTTATTTATTTTTTAAATCTATTTACAATTTTTATTTTTCGAATGCGGTTGATATATTGAGAATTTTTCTTATTTTGAGTCATTTTGAAGAATTCTAAATCTTCGTGTAATTTTAAGGGAAAAAAAATACACTAATTTAAAATAAATTATCAATGTATTAACACTATTCAAAATTAACTTTTGTAATATAAATTCCCGAAGTGGAAGAAGAAAAATTAAAAACTGCAGATATTTTAAAATTTAATCATCATGCGCAGGCTGAAGATCATATTCGAAAAACATAATATTTTGCAAAAATTTTCTAAAAGCTAAATTATGTACTTTTATATGTGCCTGTTTTCGATAGAACGAGTTTTCTTTTTCTCTTATATTTATATTTTACAAAAACTTTAGTTTGGAAATTGAAATAATTATGTGCAGTTAATATGATATTTTTAATCCAAAATTTATATATATATATATATATATACATATAATTTTAATATTTCATTTACACCAATGCTTATATTGCACTAGTATATAACTGTGAACTTTGCATAACACTAATTAACTGAGCAAACAAATCCATCATGCTAGAGATATTAAAAAAAAAAAAAAAAAAAATCCCTATAATAATCTTGTCTCTATTTTTTTTCCTCTAAAGTTGCAAGTCCGATACAAAAACTGAGTTCGAAACTATTAAAATATGTTAAATATCCCATGTATTAGTACATTAATATTTCTTATATAAACATATAAAAATAAATGGTGACTTTCTTAGAAAATTTTCACTAAGTCACTTTTAAATAAAAAATGAAATGTATAAAGATATTATTTGCGAAAAGACTTACTACTTGTAAACGGTTTTAGTCGAAATATATTACATTACATTTAAATAAAAAAATATCTTTATAAAAGTATATTTTACTGTTTAAATGTAACAAAGTAACACTAAATTCACGTTAGCTATGCTTTGAAAAAAATGTATGATTATATTTTCTTTTTAACATTTTAAACTTTTTAAAAATACGTACATTTACATCTGATTTCCGATACTACAAATCATAATTCATTGCAGTCACACAATGAGGGGAAAAAAAAAATTCAAATACTGTTTAAACTATAGAAGTTAAAAAAATTATTTTTGCACTTTTCTGTATTGGGATGATTTATGTGATACTTTAAAAGATAAGATGGAAAACGGAGAAAGACCATTGCAATCATTTTCTAATAATTCCCAACATTAAAACTTAATGATTATTTTTCTTATAAACACATGAGAAATTTGAAAAAAAAAAAAAAAAAAAAAAAAAAAAAAAAAACTCGGATAATAAATGGTTATTCACGAATTATTTTATAAGAGACTTACATACAGTGCATTCGACATGGCGTTTGATTAATCTAGTTTAAAAACAATGATTCCATTCTTTTAGATCATAAAAAAATGTTGAAATCAAAATTATATGAAACCACATAATGTTGGCAGAAAATATTTTTTACAAATATACAAATAAGGTGAATAAATACTTCAGCTTATATTATTACAACGAATTAAGTCTTTTCCCCATGAATCATTTGTCTTGTTGTAGTGAAAGTAATATTTTAGTCAAAAAGAAGAAAATGAGGCATTTGTTCCTTTTCAGTAAAGTTCTTTTTATCGATGAATTCCACAACTTGTTGAAGAATATCTGCGAAGAATACTAGTTTCGTGATCTCAAGTTTCGAAGGTCTACAATGAATATCAGCCGAGATCTGGAACTTTGAATGGGATTATGCTTAGGACTACCGCCGAACACCATTGCTAAAAAGTGTAAATTGAAGTGAGCTGAATTCTACTAGAGAGTGTGTAGTCACTGCGATTCAGAGTTGTTCAGAGAGCTATTCCAAATGATTACACTTGGAAGACTGCTCTAAGCGACTGAACATTGTTCGTGAACGAGCAAAAATTTCTACTCAGGAGTATCTGATGTTATTTGCAATACTCCTGGAGAACAAGCGACTGTTTTCTTCAACTGTTACAGAACTTTCGTCGAATAGTGTATTTTTCAGTACGAGTGGCAGCTTCATTGGAGTACTGCTAGAATATTTGATGAAATAACCGTATTATTGTATTGTTAAGTGAATATTCGTTCTAATTACAGTTTTGTTGTACTGATTCGAGAAGTTACGTTGAATAAAGAATATTCGTCGAATATAACATGAGTTTGTCTTTACAAACTATCCTCATATACAAGAAAATCGGCAAGTTTCTTCGTAACAATATTGAGCAACAAATTCTTTAAAAAATAAAATTAAAAGATTAGAAAATTTCAGCACAATAATAAAAAATATATATATATATCGAGATCGAGATAGATAGAAGACAGAAATAAATCACATTAAACTTCAGAATCGCACTTATAAAATTAAAAATAATGTGAAGTATTTTGTGAGATATTATTTATTTATTTATTTTTATTTTATTTTTTTTACTGTCTGTTACACATGTATGATAAAAAAGGTAGAGAATATAAGTTACACATATAGGATATAGAATGACATATCAGAGATAAGTTATTCAGGGGTCAGTAAAAAAAAAAAAAAAAAAAAAAAAAGATTTGTTATGAATATAGGTTTTAATTTCCCAATAAACTAATATAAGTAATTTTTCCTAAATAAGTAAGTTGTCTCTTTGTATGAGTCAGTTTTCAGTAATATATATGTATAACAAGTTTAATGGTCCTTTTTTTATTATCCTTCAGGTCGGCGTAAGTATTTTAAGTTAATATGGTAACTCATTGGTTCCTCATCTATATCGCAACTTTTTGTGTCATTCTTTCATCTATGTTAAATTCAGTTCTATATTTTAGTGTGCTGTTATTGTTTTAGTTCTATTAATTGCTAAATTTTAAGATTAAATTTTATTACGTTATCTATTATTTATATATATATATATATATATATATATATATATATATATATATTCAAGAAGAAAAACAGTTAGGTATTTTAAACCTTCATCAGATAGGGGTATCATAGAAAAAATATTGAGAAGGATTAAATGGTACATTTACATAGATATGTACAAAATAATTAAATTATATTACATCTATATTATAATTTTTCACTGGTACTGGTGCATTTAACAATTTTTATCCCGTCTTAAATACAATTAAACTAATATATATTTTTCTTAAAGCATGATTTACGTAGAATATTACATGGGAGGCTTCCATAAATGATTTACATGGACACCAAAATTTATTTAAATACTTTAATCTACAGTTAATAATTACTTGAAGCACATTATAATTTACGTTACCTTTTTCTCTTAATGTCCTAAATTAAAGTGCACTATATAACACATATGCAGTTTGTCAAAAAATGATAAGACAAATAATATTCTAAGCGCAATCCGAGTAAAACTTCTCGCAAAAAATAATTTTTTTAATTGATAAAAACTCTAAATGTTTTAATGATGTAGTAACAATACACAATGTACAGGGTAGGGGTGAAAATGTAGGTGTTGATGTTTGAGTTAAAACCAATTGACTGTATTAGGATCTTGTTCCTGCGAAAATATACTCACCGTTTGGGTATTTTAAGGTGTCCTAGACTATATTTACGCACGTTTCTGAGAAAATCAGCTTTTAAAACATTTGCCTTTAACCACACAGCATTAGCGAAGTCGTGTACTGTGGTGTCTTAGGCGATCGTCTTGGCTGACAGCAAAGTGGGAGCGTGTAATGCTCAGCGATAAATACTGCATATCTCTTGAAGTAGATAACAATCGTATTCGTGTACGGAGGGCCCTCAATTATCCCTTGTTTCACTGAGGCATACAGACATTACCACTCGTGTTATAGTGCGGGGTGCTATCTCTTACGACACTAGGTGGACGTAGTCATCCTGCGTACAGGTTTTATAGCGCAGCGATAAATTAATTCTGCCATGCATCAGGTGGCATTACCCTTCACAATACATTATTATGGGGCACGTTTTCAACAAGAAAAAGCCAGGCCCCATACGGTTGCATATATAAGGATATCCTTAGTCCGTTTTTGGACCATCGGAAATGTCTGGGACACGTTAGAGCATCAGATTTGATTTTCCTGAAATGTCGTAGAGCTAGAGCAAAAATGCGTAAATGTCTGGCAGAAAGTATCGTAGAATGGCATTAAAAATCTTTATCACTCCTTAACATGACGTATAAAAACATTTATCGCTAGAGGCTCCGGTTCAGCAACTACCAGTTTGAGCATTCAGTGTGCAATTCACGTGTAGATCACTTTCATCATTCAGTGTTCAATTATTAGCCGTTTTGAGTCTCGTGGTCTTGAAGTTTTTATCATTTCATTATGTGTAAACTAGCAATGCACCTATATAATTTCACTATGGTGCTTCTTTTTCATTCCTTTTTCTCTGTCTCTCTCTTTTTTTTTTCTTTTTTCAAAAGAGTGTATATTAGGGTAAATTAATGAATAACAATTTACAATGTACATATTTCCCCATGATTTGCATTAAGAGAAAAAAATGTTTATAATTACATTGAAGTAATTTAAGCGTTTTATAGCGTAATCACTTAACAACTTCACTGGCCACTGTAGTATGCGGAAGGCTACGTTTACACCGAGTTATCTCGGGATGGCCGATGAAGTGGTTTTAAACAATGTATTTATCCAGAGTACAATAGTAACTGAAATGTAATAATTGTTTAATGAACATAAATAATGATTACAAATATTTATTATTATTATTATTATTAATTAAAGTTCTATGTATTGTTGATTTTGGTAAATATAATTGATTGAATATTTTCTTAATATTTTTATTTATGTGAAAAACATAAATATATGTTATCATAAAATATATGTAAGTGAAAGGTTAGTACATTTAATATAATACATATAATAATGAACTGAATATATTATTTTAATTAGTACATATTTCACACGTATTTTAATATGAATATCAAATATTCTACGAAGATGAGAAACATATTTTAAAGGCAATAAATTTAAATATTTACAAAATATATTTTATTTTATCTAAAAACCTCTGCAGCAGTATTATTGGAAAAGTATTTCCCGATAAATTGCTTTTTTACTTCAAAATAAATAAATAAATATATCTTTCAAATACTGAAAATAAAACATAAATATATATTTCTATTATTATTGTTAGGGTCGTTTAATCGGGGATTAAACTAAATTCTTATTCAAAGACCTGATTCTGAATGAACAGTTGGTTCTCCTTTCTTAATGCAAAGAAATTTTAATAGTATATTGTTTACTATCGTCATATTATAAAATAAATTAAAACGCTTAACAATATTGTAAAAACAATAATTTTGCCAATTTAGACTAACTAAAAACGTAGTAATTAAAAATATTAATAACGTTATTTGTAGACTAATTGATAATAAAACTTTGCGAAATTTCTAATACTATTAACAATTGCTGCAATGGATAAAATAAGGATGAATTAATATTTATATATTTTAAATTAAATTAAATTTATATTTTTCAAATGTAAAAAAAAGGAGGGAAAAGGCAAACATGTTTTAAGAAGTATAAAATCTCGTGAAAAATAGAATGTTATGAAATTTCATGTTTGTCGGATTTTAAATTTAATATTTGTCAGAAAATGCATAGTTTTTAAAACTGAATAATACCCTAAATAAATAAAATTGCTGCAAATTCTATGATAGTTTACCTAATATTTTATTATAATTTGTATCCTATGTTTTAATTTATTAATATTTAAGTTCTTTATAAACAATGCGGATTGGTGCGAGTCAATTCGTATACATTCATATAGCTCGGCATTAGTAACAGCTGCACCACTTGAAGGTATGAATTGAACATAAGGTTTATGTCCAGGTCGATTACTCGAAGCCATAAATAATGGATTTGGAGGTTTCTATCAGTTAATAACACAGATCATTATGCAGACGGAAAAAAACGCACTACATTTAAAAGCGACCTTCCAATTTGTTTGAAAGTTTTTGATCAGTGTATTTTGCCTGTATTAATTTAAAATTTAGAACCTTGACAGTAACGTGTAAAACTACACAAAATATTCAAACAACTCAGAGAAGAATGGAGAGAGGATAGTTAGCATCTACCCGATGAGAGAGAAAGCGAAGCACATGGATTAGGGAGGAGTCCAATGTTTTTGATCTAATTTTTATAGTTAAGAATCTAAAACATAGTGGGGATGGGAACCACACGAGAAGAAATAATAAAATATGGACCACCAAAGACCTGTTTTGGATGCGAGGAAGATATCACACTGCCGTTCGAGAGATGACGTTGTGAAGATTGGAACATAAGAATGGAGAAGCATTTCAAAAACCAAGGCTGATTGTAATCACCTAGGAGAAGCCTTCAACATGCAGTGGATCGATAAAGCCTGAAATTGAAGAAGAATATGATGATGTATATACAATATTAAAATTTGTCTTTATCATACAATACACTAAAGGTATTAAACAAAATTAACTTATAACAAGCTTAATTGCAAACCAGAAATCGTGGGACTGAAACTGAAGTAAATCTTAATCTAAAAACATAGAAAAAATGAATTGAGCTGTCAAAATGGTTTTAATGGCTTAAGACATATGTATATTTGAGAAATGCGCGCACATATATAAATACATACAGAAAAAAAAAGCAAAATATACTCAGTATATGCAAAACTCAGACAAAATAAATGAGTTACATATTTTATCGTAAAACTACAAAAACATAAAATATAAGTTCTTAAATAAGCATTATAAAAATTATAATATAAGACGTGTAAGGCATGGACTTCTTATATTTTTATTCAGCACTCCTTACCATACTTAAAAATATCCATCTATAAATTCCTAGCTACATTTACCTTTTCCACACGACTTTTCTTCCCTCATACGTCATTCATAAAATTTTACATGCGATTCATTTTTGACATGTTTCAACTGGAAAATATAAGGCTTCAATCATATGCAAATGATAACATTCCTTCATTTGAATATGTAGGCTAGTTCTGCATGAAATATTCAATCGGTAACATATTTTTTCAACGATTTGAAATGTATATATGTGTTCCTAAAAAGAGAATATTTTATTACTTATTTTAGGTTAAAATTTTTTTTATACGACTTCTTGTATATATATATATATATATATATATATATATACATACACGTGTGAGTATGTATGTATGTATAACCTAATTTAAGTAAAATGCCTTAGGTTTAAAAAGTAATAAATTTATATATATATATATATATGTGTGTGTGTGTGTGTGTGTGTGTGTGTGTGTGTAATGAAAGCTCAGAATTATTAACACTGGACCTGCATAGCTTTTAATTTATTTTTGATTATTTTTAACCCGTCTTAAAATATGGATACTTGCAATTAGTTTTTATTGAAGTTTTATACAAAATGATATTATAGAATTTAACAGCATAAATATGACTCTTAGTTATCAAGACAAGAAAACACGAACGGATTTTGCTATGTCTCAATTTATAAGACCAAACACACAAACACACACATAAAAAAAAAAGTTTCATTTTCAACTGTTTATTTATTTATTTTTAAACGTAAACCAATTGAAATAAAGCTTAAATAAAATATGCTAATTTCAAATGATGTAAAATTTGTATGACGATGAAAATATATGGATCGGGATTTGTAGGTATATCGTTTAAAATTGGACCCAAAAATTATTATTTTATTTGAAAATCCATTTAAATAATTATAGTTCATTAATATATAGCATTATATATATATATATATATATATATATATATATATATATTTAATTTTGATTTTTATTCTTTTTAAATATTAGGTTAACTATTTTCATTGTGTAAATTTGGTACAATTATCAATTTTTTTTTTTTTTTTAATTGCACATAAATAAATGCAATAAAGTAAAATAAATTAAAAAATAATGATGCGAAACAATGTTGAACGGACCAACACATTTGTAAAATGGGTCAATAAATAAATAAATAAATTAATAAATAAATAAAACATTTTGATATCTAGATAAATCAGCTTGCCTAAATATCGTAGGAAAGTAGATTTTAAAGAAAATTAGCTTTTGGAGATTTTCAGGAATTAGAGAACACGAATATGAAGAATGGATATTGCAAAATTTGCAAAGTTAATTAAAGAAAATGTTGATGTAACATAATATTTCCGATAATTAGATGGAAGAGAAGAAGGATGTCAGATATTTATAAAATGTTTTATTATTAAAATAATAAATAAATAAATGAATAAAAAATAAGAAACATCAATCAGAGTAAGTGCTTAAGTGAATTTAGTTCTAGAAAATTTTTTTACCATTTATCCAGCAATACATGACAATGGCCCGTTAATCGGTTTCTTTTTACAAATTATGTCCTATAAGAATTATATCAATGTGGTTATTTTGCAAATTTGTCGATGACGATAATATTATGACGACATATTAACCTTTTCAGAGTTAAGCCCGTCATACATAGTCGAAATTAAAGCTGGTATTATTAAATTTTAAAATACATGATCCTATTTCCTAAAAAATAAGAATAGTAAGTACCTGTAGTATACAGTACCGAATACCATACTTATTCTCTGTACTGTATTAATTTTGTAATCAATTAAACACATACTCAAAAACGGCTCACGCTAGAAGGTTTAATGTTAGTAAGCATTTTACTATGTTTATTTCTTTTGGCAGTGGATTACAGCTACGAGACTTGAGTCAGATAATCCTGTCACGTATGATGACTGTATACGTAAAATCCGTCATAATTGCATTCCCCCCCCCCCATTTTTTTTTTCAAATACAATGCATCCAGTAATTACAGAATCGAGGAAGCTAACCCATCGACAAAGGACAAAAATTATAAAAGCATAATTCCGAATTATTCCTAGAAATGAATCCCATATTATCACCAATTGATAAGTGCCTAAAACTAAGTATTATGTAGAAAACTTTGAATAAACACATAATTACTATCTAAATATTACACATAAATTAATTGGTAAAAAAAAAAATAATAAGAGAAGCACAGGAATTATTTCCACAATAAATATACTTTAAAATCTATTGTGAAAGCTTTTTTAGAGCATTAAATAAAAAATATTTATGCTTAAATTATTTTTTCCTAAAAAACTATAAATGTACATGTATATATATATATATATATATATATATATATATTGCTCTGAATATAATTTATGTGAAGAGGAAGAAAATTCTAGAGATAAGTAACTTTCATTGCTAATAATTTTCTTTCTTTCTTTCTTTTTATTATTATTATTATTATTATTATTATTATTATTATATAAATGGATATAATTTAAATTTACGTAATTGCTTTTTAAATAAATCTGTAAAAGTTTAATATACATATATTATGATTTATAAAAAATATAATTAAAATAATTCATTTATAATATGTATCTTTGATTGATTCCATTACTAAAAATAAATTATTTACTAAATATTATTCCTGAATTATCTTTTAAATTTTCTTTCTTCGAATAATGCATAGCTCTTCCGAAGTCTAGAGCAATGGAAATAAAAGTTAATCATGTTTACAAATCGATTCATACTTTTCCCCCAATGGATAATAACTACAGATAATCATGGTTTATAGAACATTTGAATGCCATTATGCACAAGATAAAAATTCTAAAACTTTCATAAAATATATAAGTATTGATAATTAGATAATCAATTATTTCCAAGCTAGGTTTTTTTTAAATTTTCTTTCTTTCTATTTTTTTTTTTTTTTTTTTTTACGTTCTCTTAACCATAAGGTAGAGAAAGTATTGTTTTTAGCAAATAGTCTGTGTGTATGTCTGTATATCTGTGTGTCTGTGTGTGTGTCTGTGTGTGTGTCTGTCTGTTATCAGCATAAGAATATCAGCAAGAAAAAATAGTAGCAGACATTTCAAACTTGGTATTCTAAATGAGTATCATATATAGATGCTACAATAAGCTTTCGTTAACATCAAGCAAATGGTTCGTGCACAGGGACAATCAAGAGAAGTCTATTACATTACGTCTATGGGGGAAACTTCAGGTAAGTAGAGTTTAACGTCTATAGACTGCACTAAACCAAATGAAACTATTATATATATTTTGTAACAGAGACAGTCAACTGGGGAAAAAAAATGTGCATGTAGGAGCCTCCCCTCGAGGGGAGTAAATTTTCATGATGGGTATCTTTCAAAAGAGCTCGCCAGTACCTTTAAAACGAATGGTTGAACCATCGACCTGCGATAGTTTAAAACAAAGTTATCGTTTTTACTCTTTTAACGAAAAAAAAAACCCTTAGAAAAAAAAATCGTTTTTTTTTTTTTTTTTTTTTTTTTTTTCTGTTGAAAATAAAATGGACTTTTTTTGGATACTTAGTGTTATACTACTTCTCTAATATGGAAATCATCTGCATTATCATAAAAGATAATTTTTTTAAATAATAATTTTAATAAATTAATTTTTAAAAACAGAATTACTTTTTAATTACCGAATAAAATTTTATATAAATTTAGGTGTATTAATGAAACTAGGGGTTGCCTCCTCCCCACACACACACACAGAATCAATTATCATGTAAAACTCTTCCGAAACCAATTTGAATTGTTTAACATAAGTTTACATAACATCGTTATCTTACCTCTTAATCTCTAACCTGTATTTATAGTATTAAATTTCAGGGTAAGAGAAAGTCATGCGAGTGACACGCCAGATTATTTCTTTTAAAACTCTTTTGATTTTATCCTATTTATTATTCAGGACGTTAACTTATTTTCCATTAGGGCTTTTTAAAATATATACCAGGTGTAAAATAAGTCTGTAGACATTTTAAAAATTCTTAAAAATTTAAGTAATCGGTATAACACATGCAATATAAGTCTGTAAATATTTTAAAATTTCTCAAAAATTGAAGGATTTGGCAGAATTTACAGCGGTTTGTGAAATGTTATTCTCGTTAAAGGGTATATATATTTTTGGAAATAAAGGTAAAATTTGGTAGAGAGCACTGTACGTGAGATACGTTTACGTGAGATTATACTTTAATATAACAAACTGTATTTGCATACAAACGTTTACAGCGTATAACGTGTTCTGTATATGTCCGGCATCACCACAAATTACAATTTGAAACTGATACTGCAGTCGGTTATTCATAACTTATGTATAACATCTTCATCAATAACGCTTTATCCACCCAGTCAGTATCGCAATTACAACTTTCTATATTCACAAGCAGAAGGGAAAATGAGAAATGAGATGTTAATCGTAAAAAAAAGAAAAAGAAAAAAATGCAATTTAGAGGATTGAGATTTGCATTAGGTCCACATCTGTACAGCGCCCTCTGTCTACGAAAATGTAAACTATTTTTTTTTTTCTTTGCCGAAATAATTCCTCTTCACGAGAGTATTTTTTCGCAAACAACATTCAATTCCAACAAATCCTTCAATTTTTAGGAATTTTTAAAATGTGTAAAAACTTATGGACACCTAGTATATATATTTATTACGTTTAAAATAATAAATATACTTTTTTTTTTCAATCGAAAACCTAAATATATTTACAAAGTAATTGAAAATAGCTAACCAAAATGTAAAAGAGGGGTTAGAGGGGACAAATGTAAAGGGTTCACAATGTGTGCCCAGAAACGCTCAAAAAGGTGTTTGAGGACGCTGAGCGGGGTAGTCGAAACAAGTCGGTTATGCAGTAAGCTGTCATTCCACTTTGTGATTTCAAACAGCATGAAAGTGAACTACCAGATATTCCTCTGACATCATAAAAAAAAAAAAAAAAAAACATTGTAACCTACCAATCCTTCTATCACATTCGCGATGGGGTTATGGTTACACATTAAAGAGCGATTTTTTTATATTCGTGCCCTGAATCTCTTTTGAAACTTTCGATCGCCTATTATATATTGTTATCTGGTAAAATTTATAGTTTAAACAAACTGGAGTCGTTTAATTACTTTAATTAATAGTCTATGGATGAAAAATGTGAATGGGTAACACAATTGAATGTAACATTTTACATTCAATTTCTTTAATATATATATATTTTTAAACATACTTATAGCATGTAACATTCAAGACACAATTAGTATGCTTCCGTAATTTCATTTATATGTTTATATAGATAACTTATTTAATAACGTATAGATACTAAAGAATATATATTAAAATTATCAACTATTAGTAAATATTTATAATACAGTCCCTGGCCAAATTATTAGACGCACTGTAAGATTCTATGTAAAATCTTAATTATCAGGTGATACTATACAGCTTTATTGTTTTTACTAGATACAATGTATTTTTTTTTTTTTATTATCTACCTTATTACCTGTTTTTTAACACAAATAAAATACTATAGTTATAGAAAAAATATGTATTTATTAACTCTTGAAAAAAATTGAAATTAATGCAATTAAATGTTAATATTTTGTTGAGCCACCTTTAGCAGCTATGCGAGCTTCAATTATGCATCTGAGGATGGTGATTCCACACATGAATGACCTTTTCTAAGAGTTGCGTTTTGTTTATGATCACACCTTTAGCCACTTCTCTCGTCATCAGCTCCCCTCACGTTTTCAGTAGGTTTCACATCTGGGCTATTACCCGGCCAATCCAACAAGGTATTTTTGGCACTTCCAAACAATCTTTAACAGGCCGTTCTGTGAGGCAGGGAGCTCCATCTTGCATAAAAATGAATGCGGTTATCCATTTGGAAACCATTCTCTGAGCTGCAAAACATGTAATTATTAAAAACCTATAGTGCGTCTAATAATTTGGCCAGGGGCTGTATATAATACTTTTTAATATGAGAGCTACACAAGTATATTTTAATTTACGTAAATTAAAATCTAAACGTGAATAACAAAATATTTTAGAATGAACATTAACTCAAAAGTTATAATAATAATAATTAATATATGAATATATATACACTTAAAAAGCACTTAAAAAGCTATTTTAATTTGTTTAAATATTGATTTCATTTAACTTTTAGTTGAATTAGTTGAATTTTCTTAAATAAAAACTTCAATTTATTTTCAAGTTAAATTTAGTAACACTGCAGAGAAATTGTTTTTCAGTTTGATAAGTTTAACGCCATCTGTTGGTGAAATTTATCACTAGAAATAGTAGTTAATTATAAATAGATGACTTAAAAGGGGATCTTTTATTTTCAAGTTATTTCTCTTTTGACTTTTTTTTTCAGGATTTTTAATTTTCTTAATCTTTACGAAAACAAAATTGAATTTATCGAGAGGGATAAAATTTTGATGATTTAGTTTAACTATTAAGTTTTTTTATTTCTGTTATTAGTCTCATTACTTAGGCATTTTTTTTTTCTTTTTTTTTTTTTTCTTCCTTTTAAATCATAAAATCGTGAATAATTTACTACTCCTATCCTGAAACTTCATGTGATTTATTTTTATTTTTATTTTTATTTTCGTTTTTATTTATTTTATTTTATTTTATTTTATTTTTTCTCTTAATTATCACGATTTTTATTGTTTTCTGATAATTTATTTTTAAGTAGAGTAAACAACTCAAAACTGAAGAAAAACGACAAGTTAATCGAACAAAAAAAAAAAAAAAAAAAAAAAAAAAAAAAAACCCTCCCCTCTTTTTTTTTTTTAATTGTTTTTGAGTGTGTGTGGGAGAGACTGCTATATCGAGGCTAAAAAAAGTAGTAGTAAGGCATGGCGATCCAATCTATTTTTTTTTGCAGAACCATTTCCATAAAATCATAGCATATATCACTGATGCGCAATAGCATTAATCAGACTTTGATACAAAACAATTAGTTAGCTAATATTTGTCATTGTAAATATAGATATTATATTACAAATTAAATATTTAAATTACTATTTTTTTAACTTACACATGACGGTAATGTGACTTCAAAAAAAATAAAAAACTTACACTGTAAGTATCTTTCTTCTTTATTTTATTTTATTTTCCTGTTCTTTTATATATTTACTTAGTTTTTATTTTAATAATTTTTACTTATTTACTTTTTTTTTTTCGTTTAATGATACTTTAGTTAAAGGAAATTATAGAAGGCAGAATCAGCCGTGGGATATTTTGTTATTATAAAAATATCAAAATTACAAAATCAAAATATCAAAATATGCTGAATGATATAGTATCTATATATTAATGGGCAAGCATAAAATTTGTAGTCCCTTTTTAACATATTAATTATGGGAGTAGAGGGTTGAAAATGGTATCATTCGAAAGGTATGGTTAGCCAGAAGGTGCGAATACAAATATTATTTTCTTACGATGTCAAGAAGGTATTTAAAAATACATTTATTTTTTATGCATTTTTCCCCATTTTTCCCTTTTATACACGTATTCCTTTACATTAAAAATACCTAAAAGTAGAAAGTTGTTAAATCTGGCAATTTCATAAAGCTCAAATAAAACCATAGACACAATAATTTGTATAATGTAGCATCACTATACGAAGTGATGACGTCACTGTCTGTCCATGGAGCCATGAAAAAGATTTTCTATGTTAATGGTCCATTTGATTTTTTGTAAAAAATTATTGAAAAATAACGGAAATTATCTGCCGATTTTAATTCCGATATTTGGATATAGTTATATATAAGTTACTGTCTACATGTGTTTGATTGAGTTATTTTTTCTGTAAAATTGATAAAATTTTAATTTAAAATCACAAAACTCCAGAAAAAAAAAATGGCAAACTTCCAGTTTCGAATGTAAACGTAAACATTTCATTTCAAAGGGTGATATTTCAACTAATATACTAAATAAAAGGAAAATGGATTTGTTACTAACTGCTGCATGTATAAGTAGACGATACGGAAAAAATTCCGATTTCCGTTTTTTGCTGAATTTACATGTTTTGAGCTTTCTTTACGTTTCAATTAACTGAAATTGGCTACTTATTTTTTAAAAAAGTGTCTTTATTGCTAGCTTTTGTGGGTAGAAGAAGCAAATAGAAGATACATAAAAAAATTTGATTTCCGGTTTTCGATGAATTTACACGTTTTGAGATTTCCTTGCATTTTAATTAAGTGAAATTGACTACTTATTTTTATTTTTTTTAAAGTGGATTTATTATTCTGTATATATATATTTCTGTATATATATATGCATATATATGTATTCTTAATAACTTACAGTCTTGCATTAATTCCCTGTAATTCATAAATATTTGTTCCAAATTTTATTTAAAATGATTACACAGCATATCGAAATTATTTTCTGTAAACCAGTAAACTAATTATCAAGTCTATGTACACAATTTTGAACAGAAAAACAAGCTTTTAAAATTCTAATAAGATTTCATTGCATTTAATGGTATGTAATCATGTTAAAATAGTCTTTTATAAAATAGGAACTATAGACCATAATAGTACGAAATTCTTTCATGTGTCCCGGAAAAGGAGCTACATTTATTACATACGCGAATAATAAGAATACACCTAATTAATTTTAAATCATTATTTTTTCAAACTAATTTGACATTATTTGGATGATTACAGTACGTCATCACAAATTTTTTGTGTGGTCCCGTAAGTAAATTATGTAGTCTATAATATCCTTTTTTAGAGTAAACATGCTTTTAAGAATATCTATAACGTATGTCAATTCCATTATATTTAATGCAGCATAAACTCATTAAAGTGCGCTTACATAAAAAATTGTCCAGAGGCTCTAATGCCACGAAACTCTATTGCGTGTATTTGTAAAAGAACCATAAACATCGTATACACCAATAAAAACTATTCAGCTTCTTCTATGTGTTACATGAATAATTATTCGAAATTTGACATAAATTGGATGATTACAAAACATTCTCCGAACACTTTTGTAAGGTCCTGTACATTAGTTAGAAGCACAAGAGCATAAGCTAGCATAGCATAAGAAGCATAAGCTACATTCTGCAGAACAGATAAATTTAAGCATCTCGCAATGAAACTTTCAAAAGGTGTCATCTTCAATAATTTTGAAAAAAATATATATGTGATTCTACTCTTCATAAAACACCACAAAATGAAAAACAAATAGCGGCTGAAATTAATTACAGCGACCACGAAAATGATCAATATTAAGCATATTTGGCGATTTCACACAGTTAGACGATGGATTTTGAGTACTTGGCGGAAAAGCAAAACACGGTTCTGTTCGCACACGGCAATCTCGGTGTTAGCAAACGTATCGCCTAACAGCGGCTAAATCGCCAAATATGCTTAATTTTGATAATTTTTTGTGGTCGCTGTAATTCATAATTTTTTCACTTTCTGGTGTTTTATGAAGAGTAGAATCACCTATATTTTTTTCAAAATTTTTTGAAGATGACACCTTTTTAATGTTTCCTTGTCAGTAATGTACGCTAATATCCTTTTGTTGATTGCAAAGTAATGATGCAATGCGTTCAAATGAAATTAATCCCCTATGCCGCAATGACAAGAATTTTGGCGTGTACCTGTACACAATCCGTGTGGCTCGGAGACAAATGTAACAAATTGCAAGTCATTTGCGTGATTTTTTCAACTGCTATCGCTGTACATGCAAATTCCTCCCATAGGCCGTAATGATAAGAAAATCTTTGACGTGCCCCTGTGCACAAACTATAAATGGAACACATACCTAAAACTATACAGCTAATCCCGTAGGGTTCGTGAACACGTGTACCAAATTTCAAGTCATTAGCAGGATTTATTGCGGCTGCTATCATGAGACAAACAGACAGACACACAGACGGAACCCAAAACCTTTTGGGTCTCCAAAGGTGGACTCAACTGACGATTCAGCAGTTAGGACATAATACCTAAAAAGCATCAAATTTTATAGTTCGAGCTGCCCTTTCAAAGATAATCGAATGTAAACAAACTTGGTTATCATAGAGTGGTTATGTTTATAAATTTACACAAAATTTCCAATATAAGTTTTAAAAAGAATAAAACGTACAAAACAATTCTGATAATTAATACAGGAAAACCTCAGTGTTTCACATTGCATGTAACTTATTTTTCAGAGCAATATTTGCCAGAAAATAAACGTAAAGGAAAAAAAATGTGGTTAAAGAATAAATATGGGAGATTTCTTGAAAAAAAAAAAAAAAAAAAAAAAAAAAAAAAAAAAACATTTTTATTTAAACTCTGGTAATAATATAAAAACAGTTAAATACGAGTATTATGAAATGCATGCTATAAAAGAAAATTATTGAATCATTTGCTAATCTAATATATATATATATATATATAGTTCTTACAAGAGTACATACGACAATAACCGTAGATATATACATTTAATAGGAAAAACTTTCATTGATATGAATGATAATCCTCAAATTAAAAAATCATATCACTGTATGATTTATTTATCTATATACTCTATATTATGTAAATAGAGTCTTATGTGCAATGTGCATTATTCTCATTCTCATTCCTCGATTATCTTAATGGTGAAATCCGGATTCATGTAAAAGGGCATTTTCAAGTTATCAGAGAAGCTTATATAATAATGGCTATAGATGTCGGTTATATTTCGTGTAATTACTAAAGGTATGCACGACTAATATCTGCTATATCATGAACTTGTAGTAAGCCATGTTTCATTGTACAGCAGAATGCCTCCATCCGAATGACAAATGAATCTAATATCATATTATAAGATTTTCAAAATATAAATTAATTTTTTTAATTCCTCAGCGGCGATATATTGAAACTTATGCGCACACTAAATTTAGTACTAATGATTAATTGAGTTATAAAAATTTAAATATGAAAATGTAGTATAACCAATTGAAAGAACCAAATATAAATTTAAAATAACTTTCCATAAACCTAACCATGCATATTCCTGTTTATATTTTGGAAATATATAAGGAATACAAATTTTATCGAAAATATTTTTCAATCGTAATATATATATATATATATATATATATACATATATTACGATTGAAAAATATTTTCTATAAAATTTGTATTTTATAGATATATATGTATATATATATATATATATATATATATATATATATATATATATATATATATATATATATATATATATATATATATATATATATATATATATATATATATATATATATGTGTGTGTGTATGTGTGTGTTCTGCAAATATAAAAAGATATATATACATTACATGAGGTCTTGTTAATACATTTCTCTTGACGTAGAATATGTTTATATGCCATCGTATATAATATATTGTATGCACACCATATTTTTACAATATATATTTGAAGCCTAAAATAATTTTACTTTGCATATATTACAACAGGAAAAAAAAATAATAAATAAAATAAAAGGTTCAATTATTTTCCAACTCTTATTCTTATTTCGTTTAACCCTTTCACGGGGAAGTTAATTTTGCATTTTTAATGACGAAAGCTACCAGAATTTACAGGTGTAATTAGAAAAAGAGATTTAAATGAATTTTTCATTAAGTTATAAAAGTAAAATTCAGTCTAAAAATTCCGAGATATATTATTGCTCATGAAAATTAAAATTATGTGGTAATTATGTATCCCCACTGAAATAAGTGACGACAAAGTAAACTTATGAAATATTATATTCCGAACCCATGCTAGCAGAATGAATATCTAAATTATATTTTGAAAATTATTGTTATTATTATTATTATTATTACAAATGATTTACAAAACTTTAATTTTACACGAAATATTCAGATTACATGATGTAATTTCTCAATATGCTTAGTTAATGCCTCAACATCCCTGAACATTTTTTTCTTCACTAATTACTTTAAAATGATATTTCTCTCTATTTTTCCCGTAGGTTTTGAACGGTGATTTATAAAATACTTTAAAATCAATTATTATATTCTTGTTTTAAAAAAGTTATATGTATTTTGCGCATTCATTTTACGAACAATTTAAGGAAATTATTTTAAAAGTATAATAACTTCGCTTCTTTTTTTAAATGATAAATATTGTATAAGATACTCTATCTAGAAATAAGCATTTTGACTTTTTCAAATATAGACAAATTCACAAATTAAATGTTAAACAATAAGATGCTTTACTCACTTTTCTTTATTTTGGTTCAACAAATGGCAAACAGTTTTTCTGAGTGTAAATAAATATTAATAAACCACTTTATTATTATTATTATTATTATTATTATTGGAAGAAATTCAAATTCTGTTCACTGTATCGCTCAAAACTTCTTGAATTTACACGATTTTTGTTCAGGGTTTTCATATAAGTAGCTCAATATTTCTGGCTATTATATTATGCGAATTGATTTTTTTTTTCCAATTTTTCTTTGAATTTTTCTATATGTTTGAAAACGTAATTTGCATTTGAATATTTCCAATTTCTTGTTGGTTGATAGTGTAATGAAGAAAAGCGTATGAAAAATAAATATTTTACTTCGTCGATAAATCATGATATAATAATATTATAACCGAATTAGAAATCGTAAAAATCATTAAAATAATTTATAAATCTTAAAGGATTTTTTTCTCAAGTTTACTTTTTGTTAAATTAAAATTTGTTATAATCTTTACAAACCTAAAAAAATAATAAAGATAAAAATAAATAAAACCTAAACGAAAAAAAATATATATATAAAATAACAAAATGCTTATCGCTCTCTATATAAAGCAAAATCTTAAGAAAATAATTTTATTAAATACACTCCTTCTCATATTTATAAGGACACTTTATGTTTTGAAATAACTAATGTAAAAATAATTGTGAACAAAATAATACTAAGTGCACTTAATGTATCTAGTATTCTAAAAACCAAAACTGCTTTTTTTTTTTTTTAATATGAAACAAAATTAATAAAAAATAATGCAAAATATTTTTTTTTCTTCACGTTTTTAGATGTTCATAATTATAGGGACAATCAAGATTTTTTCGTTTTATTTAACTTACTGGCGGATAAATTACAGTTGACATGCGAATTTGTTAACTACTGGGCTAGATTAATTCATATATAAGCCTTCAATTTTTCTTGGACGGACATTACTGATAATTCCTCGAAAAAAAGAACGTTCATGTAGTGAAGTATGATAAATGTGTTTTTTAAGTGGAAGAATAATTTCAATCCGCCGAATTTCTAATGAATTTCAAAGATCTAAAATTGCTGAAAGAAATGTGATCAAACGTTGAATTGCTGGTTCGATAGAAGAGAGATCTGATGCAAAGTCAAAGTTGTTTTACAGAGATGGAAGACTCATAATTCCTCTTACTGTTCTAGTCAAAATGAATGCAGCTGAATTTACTCGTATTTTTTAACGAAAGGTTAGGGTCTACATTTATGAATGTTTAAAATAATTAATAATATGGTTAAATGAATAAAAAACCTGCAATAATCAATAAGCATTTAATGAGGGAAAGAACGTCTGCGTTAAAGTTGAATAAAGACAATATTAGGTGGGAAAATGTTGCATTTTCGGATGAAAAACATTTTATTCTTGATTAACCAAATGGTTCTAACAGCTACTGGCACGATCTGTAGATAGTGAAAGACAGAGCAGTTTTTTTAAAGGCAGATATGAATCGGGAATTTTAAAGGTGGATCAATGGTGCTCTGGGGAGCTGTTTCTACTGAAGGCAGAATAAATTTAGTAATTTTTTCTATTATTATGAACATCAAGAGAATAAATTCAAATTTAAACGTGTAATTCTCAGACTTTTGTTAGATTTTTGTATTCTCAGACTTTTGTTAGATTTGTTAGATTATATATATATATATATATATATATATATATATATATATATATAAACCAGAGAGAATGTCTGACTTGTTCACCCTAAAAAGAGACCTCATAAAATATTAATTTAAAGAATAACTGAAAAAAAATACTAACATTCGAGATGTCCTTATAATTGTGAACACCTGAAAAATCATCTTTTTGACCATATTTAAAGTTTTTTAAGCTGGAAAAACGATAAAATAAATAATTTAAATATAGTCTATTAATGAAATTCAAATTAATTTAAATTATATTTGTTTAAATAATAGTGTTCAGTGTTTAGTTAATATATAAAAACGGACGTCCTTATAATTATGAGAACAGTTGATATGTCACATACAAATAAAATTCCAAGCACTAATTGTTAAAAGGTATATTTAACAATATATACTTTGTAACAATATGTCTTTTGAATCGAAATTTTTAGGTCATTTTTTGCCACCGGGCCAAGTCCTTTATTCAGATGAATTAGACATACCATGTCATTTACAATCTGAATTTCCAATAATATGCATTAAGCAATTTCGCATTTCATATTTTATGTTTGCAATAAAATGTGTAAATATCCAAATATTTTATAATAGTAATTATGCGTACATATAGACATTTGATTGAAGTAAAATACATTTAGATGAAATTATCAAAAACTTCATCAAAATAATATTTCGACTACCAAAGCAATATGCTGATAGAAATGTGTTTACTATTAAAACGTCACTTTCGTTAAATACTGTTTTGTCATTTAGAACTTTGCATTAGTATTATTATCTGCATATCGCAGAAAAGGTAAACCTCATTGGGAAAGGGAGAATTAGACTAATTTAGGAGTTTGGGATATAACTGTTGACAGGTCACAGCTATTTCATGATTAATGACTGGTTAACGTACAACTGTTTTGAAGTATTTCAGTCACCTGGAAAAGGTATAATTTTAGTGCATTAAAATCTTTGAAATTTGGATATATTTATGTATTTCCGAGCGAAAGTTGACATAAATATTACTTCGAAAAATAGAAGATATTAATATATTTTTTTTTAACTTAAATTCCTTTATGTATGTCAGATATATTTGATTTGGTTTGATTTTATTATAATTATTGGTAAATTATTAGCATATTTTCTTTAAAAATTATTACTTATATAATACTTTAAATTTTATTGTAAGTAATGAAATCTAATTAAAACTCAAAATTATAAATTATTATATAATTAGTAATTTATAAAGTTATTGGAAATTTTGATTCAAATTTATTTAAAGGGCATTTAAACTTCACAACATTTTTTTTATGTAATTTCCAAAAATTACTTTCCATATAACCACTTTCGATTTTAGACAATATGTAAATACCTGGAAAAGTAAACGAATAACCTTACGACTTCAGGAGTGTCATACCTCATATATTTCAGTGAAAGTTTATCCCCGAAAGAAAAAAAAAGGGGGGGGGGAGGCCACAAATTTTAAAGAAAAGAGAAATGTTTTGGGATCACCCTGTAAAATATAATACGTAGATGACTTAAATTTTATTTTGGCGGTAGTATAAGAATAAGAAGTTTATTTTAATTGTCTGTGAAAATGTTATGAGTCTAACACATATATCCATTTAAGTATTAATGTTCTTTTTTTAAAAAAAAAGGGGCAGACTATTTATATTAATTGTGATATTCAAAAAAAAAAAAAAAAAAAAGTTTTATGAGTGATTTTATATGCTTCGATAAATTTTTTTTGGTGATATTTAATTTATTGAATATTTATTTTAAAGCTGTGATAATTAATACATACCGAATTTTAATTGCAAAACTAAATAATTTAGCTATTTCAAAAAAAGTTTCTTTTTTTTTTTTATTTTGAATTGTGAATAAAATTTTATGAGTGATAAAAGTTTTATGAGTGATTTTATATGCTTAGATAAATTGTTTTTTGGTGATATTTAATTTATTGAATATTTATTTTAAAGCTGTGATAATTAATAAATACCGAATTTTAATTGCAAAATTAAATAATTTACCTGTTTCAAAAAAAAAAAAAATTTTTTAATTGTTTGTAAAAAAATAAATTTTTTAATTTTTTTAATTGTGAATAAAATTCACCATGTCCAAAGGCAACACCCCAACATGTTTATTAACACCCTCTACTTGTAGAGGGTGTTAAATCTACTTGTAGAGACAAATTTAGAAAATGACTTACTTGAGGCGAGTAAACTGCCCTCCCCAAACACACTAGTAAAAGCAATGGGTAATGCAGATTAATCAGATGATATAAAGAAATCTTTAAGTGTAAATAAATCTCTCACTGTAAGAGAGGACAATGTCCTCATTGCTTTTAGCCCTGAAAACGGCATGATGTGGACGTCCTGGCTAATGTATTTTTAAGGCTGGTGTGATGAGAATGGAAAAGATGAGGTTTGGCGAGTCCGTAATATACAAAGATTTTTGAAGGGTAAAGCCCTCACAGTGTATATAAACAATAGTTTAAACATGCTTAATTGGGAGGAATTGGTTGAAATTTTTACAGAGGAATTCACGACACCTGGTGAAACATCTTTAACAGATTTCTCGAGCATTTGCTTTAAATCAGGTGAAAATGTCATAGAATATTACCACAAAAAACTCCAAGTAGGGCGAGCACTAGGCCTAGAGCCAAAATTTCTCATGGAAGGATTAACCGACGGATTGCCACTGACTTTAAGACAACTTGTTGTGGGTAATGCGCCAAAAACATTAAATGAATGGAGGGATCTTGTCCACAAACTTAATAAACTGCAAATATCTGAAAAATAGGCTGATCCCCTTCCAAACAAGTTGCCAGATCAATTTCAAAGGTTCACCTATCCACAAGACAGGGAAAATAGAAACCCAGTTCAATATGCTCCCCGACTACAACCCTGGAGTTACCGGTTTCCTAATGTGCAGAGACTACATATGGGATACCCTAATCAAAACAGACCAAATTGGACAAACAATATTCGACCCAATCTAAGAGGGCCTAGACCCCATTTTTCAAACCCAAATACACACATTCACTTTCAAGGCACTTTGCCTCCTCTCCCGTGTAAATATTGTTCAAAACTCAAAATTCCTAATGCCTTTCATTGGCATAGTGAATGCCCTTTTAAACAAGAAAATCCAACTCATATCACAGAAGAGTCAACAGTGGTAGATAATGCAACAGATGGTACAAATAACACCTATTGACAGTTTGCAGCGACCGGTCGCATTATATACAAGGATATCCAAAGAAAAAACAAGCAAACTAATCAAGGTGTTAAAAATCCAGAATCGTACTCTACCATTCCTTTAATCTTCGATACAGGCAGCAGCTTAAGCATTATTCCTCAACATTTTGTCCATAAATTTAAACTTCAAACAAAAAAGGTCTCACCATTACATGTCATTCAAACACAGGGGATGTTGACAATTCGAGAAAAATGTTACTTTAAATTACAAATTGGTAATATTACAAAAAGTATTGAAATGTTTATATTAGATAATAACTTACCTTATGCTCTCCTTAGCTTATCACATTGTTGTCTCTTTCAATTGAATATTGATTGTGCTAAAAAACTGGTAAAACAAAATAATACTATTCTCCCATTGATAAAAAATATATCTAAATGTACACAAACTTTACATATAACTTCTGAAACTGAAAATACCAATAGTCAAAGGAAAAATTTTCATATTCCAACTACCAATAGAGTAAGGGATTTCAAGTACACTCAAGCCACTGAGAACCACGTAAATCCTCAGTCTGCTAGAGAAGGAAAACTTCCTACTTAATTATCAAAATATGTGCAAATTTTTGCAAAATCTAAATATGATGTTGGAAAAATTCATATGGAACCACAAAGGATTCGTTTAACTTCAAATTTACCTATTTCGCTCAGACCATATAGAACTTCCCCTAAGGAAAGAGGAAATCAAAACCCAAATTCAAAATTTATTACAGGCCGGTTTTATAAAAGAAAGTTGTTCACCTTATTCCGCACCTGTAACTTTGGTGTATAAACGGGAAGAAGGAAAAAAGACGCGATTATGTATCGATTTCCGTAAACTCAATTCAATCATTAAAACAGATGCTGAACCACTTCCCAGAATAGATACTTTGTTAGATAAACTAGCTAAAGCAAAAATTTTTTCCACTCTTGACTTGGCAAGTGGATATTGGCACATTCCTATTCACCCAAAAGATACTGAAAAATTGGCCTTTGCCACAACTTTCGGATTATATGAGTGGAAATACCTTCCCTGTGGGCTTAAAAATGCCCCTGCTATTTTCAATCGAACCATTAGAAGGATTCTAAATAAATACAAAATAGACTTTGTTTGTAATTATTTTGATGATATAATTGTATTTTCACAGTCAGAAGATGAACACTTCCAACACCTACAACAACTTTTTGATATATGTGTTAAAGAAAACTTAAAATTAAAACTATCAAAATGCAATTTTGTCAAAACAAAAATTAATTTCTTAGGATACGAAATAACGAATGGCCTAATTAATTACCCCTGATAATCCAAACATTGAAGTAATAAAAATTTTGAAACAGCCAAAAAATGTCAAGGAATTACAGAGAGTTTTGGGATCAGTTAACGTTTATGCTAGATTTATTCCAAAATATGCCGAGACAAGTGGATATTGGCCCATTCCTATTCACCCAAAAGATACTGAAAAATTGGCCTTCGCTACAACTTTCGGATTATATGAGTGGAAATACCTTTCCTTTGGGCTTAAAAATGCCCCTGCTATCTTCAATCGAACCATTAGAAGGATTCTAAATAAATACAAAATAGTCTTTGCCTGTAGTTATTTTGATGATATAATTGTATTTTCACAGTCAGAAGATGAACACTTCCAACACCTACAACAACTTTTTGATATATGTGTTAAAGAAAACTTAAAATTAAAACTATCAAAATGCAATTTTGTCAAAACAAAAATTAATTTCTTAGGATACGAAATAAAGAATGGCCTAATTAATTACCCCTGAAAATCCAAACGTTGAAGTAATAAAAAATTTGAAACATCAAAAAAATGTCAAGGAATTACAGAGAGTTTTGGGATCAGTTAACGTTTATGCTAGATTTATTCCAAAATATGCCGAAACAAGAGCTCCTTTAAATAATTTATTAAAGAAAAATGTCCCCTATGTTTGGGACCAGAAATGTGAAAAATCCTTCCAAAAACTAAAAAAATGCTCTTATAAGTAAACCTATTTTAAGACTTTATGATCCCAGAACTCCCTGTCAGTTATTTGTTGACGCATCGAGTCATGGTGTGGGATGTGTTGTTAAACAGGCAGATGTGAATGGTACTTTACACCCAGTGGCATATCGTTCAAGAAATTTACGAGATTATGAAAAAAATTATGCAATTACGGAGTTAGAATGTTTAGCAATTATTGATGCCTTAGATAACTTTTATCATTATTTGCATGGTCAAAAGTTTGTCATACATACGGATCATGCGTCTCTCACTTGGTTAAAAAATGTTAAAAATTTAAGAATAAGATTATTCCGCTGGTCCCTTAAACTTAGTATGTTTGACTATGAAATTAAATATCAAAAAGGATCAACAAATATTGAAGCTGATATGCTATCTAGATTGCCTGTTTTGGAAAATGTGTCACACCATGTACACCTCCTAGACTTAAATGAAATTAAAGAAAACCAGAAAAAAGAAAACATAGGTATTAACATTAAGAAAATTCTTGAAATTGAAGATGTAATTGTAATTAAAAAGAATGGTTTGTATAAGATAATTGTCCCGATGTCATTAAGATTATCCCTCCTAGAGAAAACCCACACTCAATTTGGACATCCAGGAATTTATAAAATGACAAATTTAATTACACCACAGTATTATTGGCCTAATATTAATAAAGATATTGAAAATTTTGTAAAACATTGTCATACCTGTCAAATAAATAAAAAAATGTAGACAAAAACGGTTTGGTTCATTACAGGAAGTACCGCCAACCGATAAACCTTTTGAATGTTTGTCTTTGGACACTGTTGGTGGGCTGAACTACTATAATTCTACAAAAAAATATTTGCATTTGGTCGTGGACCACGCAACCCGTTATGCGTGGGGATTTCCATCAAAAAGCGTTACTACTGAAACTTATACAAACTTTTTAAAACAACTTTTTAAAATTCAAGTACCTAAAAAATTGTTAACAGATAGGAATGCAGAATTCACGGCATCCCGTTTCAAAAAATGCCTTCGAAATTATGATACAAAACATTTGTTAACAAGTAGCCATCATCCCGAATGCAACGGGAAAATCGAGCGCCTCAATCAGACTATTGTTACGCGTCTAAAATGTAAGGTTAACTCTTCTTCAAATAAAATTCCCTGGACTAAATTAATTGGTGAAGTTTTAAATCAATATAATTGAACCTCACTCTGTAACACCTCACTCTGTAACTCAATTCCCACCTAGTTATTTATTATTAGGATAATTACCATATGATCCATTATTAGTAAACAATAGTTACTATCCTTCAATTGATGAAGCTAGAAAAATAGCAAAAGAAAAAACAATACAATATCATAAAAAAAAAAAAAAAAAAAAAAAAAAATCCGATTTGATGCTCGATTTCTCCCTGTTAAATTTAAAGTTGGTGATGAAATTATTTATGAAGAATTCCAATATCCCAACACACGTAAGTTAAGTCCACCTTATTCAGGCCCTTATACAATCTTAAAACAAATATCAGAAGTTATTTTTTAAATAGACAAACCCAATCCCCATTTTAAAAGAAATCCAGAAATTGTTCATTCATCTAAGTTAAGATACTATAATAACCCTCAAAAATTCAAATTAAGTCATGAATAATTTTAGTTAGGGATCAACTCCATGCCCCAGGTATTATTTTTTTTTTATTATTATTATTCTCGTGATCTCCTGATCTTCACAACTGTAAAGTGATCAGAGAGCACGGGAAAAATGATTTGATTTTGCCCTCTGTAGAAATTCACCAGTTTTCACCTTTATCCCAACTCACCTTTTTGGAAAGACTTGACCTTTGAAATTGGAACCCTGACCTTTGAAACCTTGGAAAGACTTGACTTCTCAGAAGTTCAGGGGTCAAGTTACCCACAAAACATTTTTTTTTTTTTGGCTTGCCAGTGGCTAACCAAACTATGTTGATACCAATGTAGTTGTATTTTAAAACAATTAATTACTAACAGAAAGTGATTAAGTTGGTTTTGTGTAAATAGTTTGTAAAAAGAAAATGTGTAGTAGTACTGGTATTCTTAGTATTAGTAGTATTATTAGAGTTGACTAAACATTATTGTGTTTATTAAATAGTTTTATGTGTCTGTTAAATGTTATATTTATGAAAAAATTATTTGTGTTAGTAAGTAAATAAAGTTTCTAGAATTTGTTAAAAATGTATTATGATATAATTGTTGCAGTTTTATAATTGTTGTTATACATATTATATATGGACTCAATAAACAAGATCAGACTTTTTACAACAATTATTTATTGTCAAAGATCAAAGTTATTATTCAAGACATTCAAAAACTTTTAATGGCCAAAAGGAACTTTATGTTTTAAAAACTTTCCTCAAGACAAACTAGTTTGTAAGAAAGAAAGATATCTTGTCAAATATATTACGCCGGTAAACATGTTATGTTATAATTTTTTTTTCGTACAGTATGTCATACGTTTTCATACATTATATTAAACTTTTCTTATGTTTGTAAACATATGCTGTAAACTCTATTATATGTATCAGGCGAGCACGTTGACCAGTCCAACATACAAGTAAATTAAAAAATAAATAAATAAATAAATAAATAAAAAAATAAATAAAAAAATTATAAATAAACGGAAAGGCCATAACTCCTACTTAAAAATGATAAAAGACAAAAGTGTTTCCTGAAATATCTTCTGTCTCTGGGTGACTTCCCACATACTTGCCTGCAAGTATGTGGGAGCGTCGGCTTGGAGGGGGGGGGGGGATATGAAAGGATAAAATAAGCAAGATTCTAAATTAGAATTTAAATTAATATTAAGTGATATCTTAATAGTATTAGCTCAGAATAAATCTTAATTTTAAGAACAACTTTGTGAGAATTCTATTTTAGAGCCCCAGTAAAGTTAGTTTTTCAGCAAAACACATCGTAGCGCGGGAATCAAAGTTAGAAGAAGTTTCATAATCAAAATTATGCAATAGTCAAAATAAGCGGCAAGGCATTGCGAAAAACGAAATCCTGGATATCCGGGTCAACCAATAAGAGAATGTGGGCTGGATTTTAGCTCACTTAATTATCCAATAAGAACTCATATTAGGAGTTTGGCCTCGCCCCCTAATATCCATATTTAAATGGGAGCACCCGAAAATCGGCGCCTTTTTCATGGAAGCTTCTGCTTAATTAGTTCACGTCAATAACAAGTCTAATTTAACGGTCTTGGTTCGGGATTTAAAGGGGATTGGTTCGCGGTTCCGCCGTTAGCGGGACGATTTCGGCCCGACTCGGCTACGGATCTGTACGTCAGCGTGCTCGATGAACAGTTACAAAAGTGTAAAATGATTAAGTGCCTTCAATAAAACGACTGCATGAACTATTTTGGAGTATTAGTTATTTGAGTGAACTCTCTTAATATGAAACGACTGGCATGAATCATCTATTAAAAGACGCAACGTTACATGTATATATATATATATATATATATATATATATATAGCAAAAAAGATTACAGAATGAATCACTTAATTAGATAATACACAATGGATATGGCAGAGATTGTAATAGGTATGTTTATAAAATGACGCTTTGCATGTCCGTCCATTGCGAGCAATGCCTTTTTGAGAATGATGCATTTCTTAAATTGATCATCACTGTTAGTTATATCTTATGTAATAGCTACTACACTTGATTGAACTTTCCATTGAAGTCGTTATGAGGGTGGGGAGGACATTTAAATAAACTGTAAGATGTAATTTAAAATGATTGTAAAATAAGGCGTAATTCTTTATATTATTTAGTAAATTGATTTAAATTTAAATTATAAATGAGTATAAAATATTTTTTGAATGCAACATAAAATAATATTAAATTTCATAATGAGGAAGAAAAAAAATAACGTTGATGTTTTATGAGAACCTAATTTAAAACGTGGTGCACTCAATAAACATATTTTGAAAATTTTTTTGTACGTATTTCTGCTAAACTTTTTATACTTCGACAATAAATTTAATGTTAAAGTAAATTGGTGCTATTTAAAATCAAACTTCATCCAGAACTTAGCAGGAAACACTTAAAAAAAATTTTAGCTCTATATTTTAAAAATAAATTTCAGCCAACTGAAAGTAAAAGTAATATTTAAAGTACAGTGATGATAATTTATTCCGAGGTCTATCAGGTTTTGCCTATTGAGCACTGATGTAATCTTTTGTGTATTTATGGTAAGGAATATTTTCTTTATCCCTCTCTCTCTTTTTTTAATTCAATAATTTTTAAAGAAGCTCCGACTAATAACACAAATAAATATAATAAAAAGCAGTATTTTACTAAAATCCAAAATAAAAGGCCTTGTAATTTTATATTTTAAGTAAAAAGGGATTTTTATAAAGTTTAAAAACAATACTGATTGAATGCTTTACAAAATCCCTCTTATTCGATTGAGTGCATTTACAAGATGATACATTTCAATATTATTATCTGCAATTTATAATAATGTAGAGATACGAATCCTGTTTCAAATAAATCGAGAACATCCAGATGTCAATGATGATACATTGTAAGTATTTTATGACAAATGTTAGTTTGGAGTACGGAGATAATTTAAATTATATGTTTCACATGGAAAATATTTAGTTTCCATCCAGATTAAATACAGCATCATTCATCATTTTGTTAAGGTTTATATAAATGTAAATTCGATTGTGGAATTCAAATAATCGTTGATTATACATATATCTATTTCTAAATATAATAAAAATGATAATATTTTACATTCTATTTAAAGAATGTAAGATTTTTTTATGTACACTTTTCAATACTTAACCTATAAATAGTTGCTTGTAAGGGTAAGTGTCACGCCGTACTATAAGACAGTGTAGATATAAACAATTTAACGACCTATAATATTTCTTTTTTATTCAACATAAAAAGTTTTAATATAAAATTTATAAAGAAATAAATTTCATCATTTAGTTAAGATTTATAACTGTCATTTTGAACGTAGAATTCAAATTATAGTTGAATATACTTATACCTTCTTTTAAACATGATAAAAATGTGATATATTTTACATTGGATTTAAAGAATGTAAAATTGTTCTTATTATCAATTTTTAGAACTCAAACTTTAAAGAGAGGCTGAGACAGCAGTTGTCACATCTCACTGTAGGGTCTCATAAAACCCCGTTTCCAATTAGCAACTTCTTATATAAAAATACATAAGAAATTTTATGAGATATTATATGCTATTGATATGAAAGTGTATAAAAAAAAAAAAAAAAAAAAACTACTGTACGTATAAACTACTGAAGGATGGAAAATATTTCTTTTGGAGCAACATGAAAAAAAAAAAAATGTTGAATATAAAAATAATAAAGAAATACTTAAGGTCAATTTAAGTTTGTAATTGTACTTAAAGAAAGGAAGCACTTCCACATTATTTAAAAAAAGATTTATATCCTCAATTTTTGAAAAAAAAAAAAAAAAAAAAAAAAAAAAAAAAAACGAATTTCTAGAATAATCATAAAAAAAAAAAAAAAAAAAAAAAAAAAAATGATGTTTTAAAGGTAATGTAACAATTCTACAAAACAAATTCTAAGAAAAACCTTGTTAAGATATATTTTACAGGTAATAAATGTTTTATCGTATAAGATTATTAATAATATTTCTTGCATTACAAAAATCATGCCATTCTAATATATATATTCTATAAAATGTTACACGTCAACGCTATTATCTGAATGTTATAATAGTGTAGAGACGAATCTGATTTCAAATTACTCGAGAACATTCAGATGCCATTAATGATGGATTGTAGGTATTTTATGACAAATGGTAGTTTGAAATCCGTTGATAATTTGAAATGTTTGTTCCACCTGGAAAATGTTTAGTTTCCATTTGCATTAAGTGCAGTCGTATTCATCATTTTGTTAAGGTTCATATAACTGTAATTTTGAACACAGAGTTCAAATTATCGTAGATTATATTTCTAAGATATTTAAAATTACTATTAGGTATTTAAAAACACATAAAATATTAAATTAAGCCTCTTAGATATTAAAGAGAATATATTAAAGAAGAGAAAAAAAATATTTATATAGAAATTGCTAGAATTTTACAATTTTTTTTTTTTTTTTTTTTTTTTTTTTTACATAATGTTTTATTATATAATGTTTTGTTATACTTTGTTAAGTCTCTCTAACATTCATAATAAAGAAAGATTTATATTCAACACGAAGAAATAGTTAACGTAATCGGATTAAGCAAATTTTGTATATTTACAAATATTAGTATATTATTATGCTATTATACTTTTTTTAAGAAACATACTTTTACAAATTTAAAGCATAGTTTTATATAGTTTCTATACAATTTATTTTATTCAGACTGACGTATAAAAAAAAAGTTTCCTCTGATATATGAAATATATTACTTCTTTAAATTTATTTTATTAAAAGAAATTCTCAATAAAATACCCCTCTTTGGCAAAGGTTTATCGCTCTCTAGACGGCCATATCTCTCCACTTAAGAAGAAAGGAATTACACATTAACTCTAACCAATGCTTTATACTTTAAATCATGCCTTTTAATCAGATTAAATTAGGAAAATAAATAATATAAGTTTTATATTCATATCATGCTCTTTTACTTTATCCGTTAATTTATAATATATATATCTATCTATCTATATATATATATTAGTAAATTTTTAGTACATTTGGCTGGGATTATGAAATTTTGAGATTTTATTATTCAGGTTAATTACTTCTGTACTTAATTAATATTTGCTGCTATTATTATGTTTTAATGATTTTTGTTTAATAATTAACTAGCTGGAACCCGTCGAATTCGACGGTCATTTTATTAACTGTAATGTTTCAAAAATCGTCGCATCATTATTTAAATATATTTCAAGTTAAAACTTCTAATATAATTTATGACATTTCACTTAAAAAAAAAAAAAAAAAAAAAACTTCGGAAAAATCCTTATAAATAGAAATGAACCTTAAATTTGTATGATTTCATATCTTTACGTCGATTTCGTTTGAATTTCTGTTTTTAAATAAAAGCATAGCGAAAAAAATAATCAGCAATAACAAAGAAATTACCTCGAAAGGAACGAAACTCTGCCTCGTGATCCCACTACCGTGTGGTAGTGTATATGCGGGTCACTAATAACATGACAAAAATTCTCAAAAATTCCGTATAGCACCGTATAGCAGGCATGCAATACAAAATTCACTTTCCTCCACCAGGGGGTGCAGTATGTTGTATACGAACATCACCAATTGCCTTGAATTTCCAAGATTTAATAAGGTGTCCCATGGTGGTGTCAACTGCAAAATCAAAAGAGTAAGAAACCCAGAATAAGGTTAATCACCAAAACCAAATGCAAAACTGGTGTACAAACGATAAATAGACAATAAGACTTCTTCACACACCATATGGTCTTACTGTCTATTTATCTGCAAAATCGTTTAGTTGCACTTTCCACTGCCAGGGGGCACAATGTGTTGTGTACGAACATCACCAACGGTCAGGAGGTCAGGTCTAAGTCCTTTAAAATAAGATGTAACATGATAGGTCTACTACAAAATCACCTAGTTTCATTTTTCACCACCAAGGGGTGCACTATATTCTATACAAACATCCCCAATCTTCATGAAATTTCGAGACCTTTAAAATGAGGTGCTACATGTGTGGGTTTAGGACAGATCTCCCTCTCAAACTAATTTTCCCCTTTCCTCCCCAAAATCTACTATCCCTCTTTAAAATCGAAAATTCCAAAATCGCAAAATTTGATTTTTTAGTATTTGAGTCTAGTCTCCTCATGTACAACTTCTTCATAATGAAGTAATTTGGAGCTGAGTTAAGCTCGAAAACATGTTCTTAACCTCTGCCCCCAGGGGTGGGGGGGAAATCATTCGACTTTATTTTTTCTCTCTTTTCATGATACATCTACAGACCAAGACCTTTTTTTAGACACCTAAACAAAATTTTTACACCTAGCCGTTCGCTCAGTTTAGTGGATACAGACAAAACACGTTTCATATAATTATGTAGATACAGCGCATTCAATAAGACATTCGGAAGTAGTCAAAACTAAAATGTAGAAATTATTGAGCGACAATTAAAAAATATAGGAAAAAGAGGAAGTTTCATAAATATATAAGAAGTACAGGAAATATAGATGCGCTGCGAGGCCTGCAAATGTGGTAGTCGTTTTCGCTTAACGACCCTCTTCACTTACCGTCGCCGGAAGCCCGAGCCAATGTTATTCTATGGGGAAATTTTCTTTACAAATAACTTATTAACTAATACATATTTTTAAATTCTGTTTTCACATTCAGAAAATTCCCACCTGTTAAATAGACTGACCTTTTTTAAAAATGTATTTTTTAAGTTTTTAATATTTTATTTTGAAATTGCAAAATGATAAAATTTCATATATTGAAAATTCGTATTTTGCAGCTTCAAAAAAAGAATATATATATATATATATATATATATAAATATTTTTTTTAAAAAAAGGTCCGTCAGTTTAACAGCTGGGAATTCTCAGAATGTGAAAACACAATTTCAAAATATGCATTAGTTAATAAGTTATTTTTAAAGAAAAATTTCCCATAGAATAACATTAGCTTCGGCTTCTGGCGGAGTTGAGTGAAGAGGGCCCTTAATATTTTCACTCGGAACTTTCATATCAGAAACATATAAAAAATTTTTGGTAACCAATTAATCTAGACAAAAAGATATTTAGACAGAGGTTTATAGCAAAATAATTGAAAATCAACCTTTTTTAGATACCGATGTTGGTACTCCATACTCCATCCAGTTTTATCAAAACTTTAAAAACAGATCTGTACACTGGAAATCAACTACTGTAATTTCTGGTTGATACCCCGCAGGTAAGATTCGTTTAACTGATGTAGATTTCAAAAATTTGGCAAGTAATTAACCCATTAAACGGCGCTATACGTATGCCACTGAAAATTTTTGAATTGCCGTAAATTTTTGGGTTTTATTGTGCTTTTCTAATCATATGTAGTTTAAATAATTAAAAAAAAAAAAAATGTTAGAAGATATGATGTGTTTGAAATTAATGTTTGACAACTAATTGCATAAAACAGATGTTCAAAAACTGCAAACCATTTTAAATTAGTTCTGGATCCCTGTTTGTTATAATAAAAAAAAAAAAAAAAAAAACTGTTCTATTTCACATTCATTGCTTTAAACCCCTGTACTCGAATGAGATAGTTTAGCTGTTTTTGTTTTTGTTTTCTTTTTTCTTTGATGATGTTTTGCAGAAAAACAAATATAATTGTTCGAATAATTGAATATATATATATAAGTTACTTTACAAAACTTTTGAAAAAATTACGAACGAAGTTAGGCGCATCAAAATGCAATGTAAAAAATAAAAAAAATATATATTTATCTTAATAATCTGCATAGAACAAATATCTTAAAAAAATGTTCCAGCAGCGAAAGCTTTGGCGCCTATTGGGCGCCTATTTCCAGAGATATTTAAAATAAGTTTTAGCACGATGATATAGGAAAATTCTCTTGAATTCTAAGAGTGATTTTTTAGAAATCTCTGTCAAAGGGAACTAGAAATTCTAAGCATGACATGGAATACTTTTACCAGAGTCACATTTCACTTTCTAGTTGTCAGTCATTGCATTTTCCTTTTTACTTTACAACGCATCTTAAAATCGTCTAGTTTCTTATAAAATATTTATGATCATTTATAAATCAGTCTGTATAATATTACTCACAGGTAAATAGCAGATTGAATATAAGAATATGAATAAAAAAATAAATAAATGAATAAATTTTTAATAATAATAATAATCATAAAGTTCATTTCTTCGATTTTTCCACCATTGTTATTTGTATAAATATTAATATTTTAATTTAGGTTTACAGCAATACTTTTATTTTATTTATATATTTATTTATGTATTTTTGAGGGGAAAAAAAACTTTTACTACATTTTTGTAGTTTTCCGACTACTAAATTCTGTACATTTTTAATTACTTTTCATGTTTCTTTTTTACATGCATTTTCTAAACTTCCTTCTATTGTCAAGCGTTCTTTTTCAATTAAAGTTTCTGAACTCCTATTCTATTCCCAACAAGTGTAGTTTTTCGAAGTTGTTTTTGACTGAACTTACAATAAACTTTTTTTTATGATTTTACCATCGAAATAACTGTGTTGTTAAAAGTAAACATAAAATACTCAAAAGAAAATAAAATTCTTTATTTTTTCTTTATATAAAAAGTTTAAAAACAGAATTAAAAACTAACACAAGTTTACACAAGAATTCATAGTTTAACAATTTTATTTATAAAATTATAAAGTAAAAAACAAAATAATTATGTTAAATCGTTGTATATAAATAAATTATATTTATTTATGTTAAAATAGCTACCAATTGGCCCGTAAAGGACCATTTTGATGTAAAAAAGACGATTTAATCAAACATATACAGTCACATACATTCATATATTCATACAACGTATAATATGAATAATTGGTGTATTTTAAACTTCTTAAATTAAACTCCACAAAATTTCAATATATATTTTTTTTATGCAAAAAGCTTTAAAGTAGGTTTAAAAACAAACACATTTTTTACAGACGTATTAATAAATTATGAACTTTATTTGTAAAATATTGGATTAAAGAACACAAATTCTTTAAACATGTGTATTTAATTTTATATATAGTGAACATTTTATCAATTTAAATGCAAGAAACAATTTAAATAGAGAAACAAAACATTTAATCAAACATATACACAAATGCATATATAGATATACATAAAAAAATTTTAATAATATAAACTGTTTAAATTAAACTCCTCAAATTCCCAATGGTTTCTGAACACGAACATTTTCAAAGCAGAGTAAAAAATAAACACAATTTTACAAATGAGTTTTTGGTTTAAGAATTTATGTGTAAGATATTATCTTAAAAATCGCAAATTAGGATTAAATTATTTAAATATGGATATTTTTGCACTGAATGTTTTATGAATGTGAAGAAGTTTTGATATAGAACAAAGGGATTAAACTAAACATATAAATACATACATTAAGATACTGAGAAATAGAATTTATATTTAGTATTTTTAGATATTTAATTTAGATTTTTAGATATTAAATATTTTTGTGCTATGATTATAGTATGTTGTAACTAATTTTGAATTTAAAGTTTCCTAAAAATGATTTTGCATTGAGTATAATACTGTGCAGGCTCTACAAAGTTTTTTTTTTTTTTTTTTTTTACACTTATATTTATCAGACTATATATACTAATCTCACACAAGAGAATGCGAAAAATAAGAAAAAGCTTAATAAACATTGCTACAGCCAGAAATCATTTAGTCCTAGGTAAAAAAAAACTTAATCCATTGTTACTCTGTAACGTATCATCTTATTCATAGACTACAAATTAAAAGCAAGTACATTTTTATATTCCCTTTATTTATTTCAAAGAAATTAGCGTAACTTAAAACAGGTATTATAAAGTAAAGTTAAGCGTAAAACTTAAGATTTTTCCTGTCAGCTTGTGTTAAAAGTCCTATATTTCCGTTTAGTTCGCTCCAATCTCGAGTATTCCAGTCTTATTTGGGATTCTTTTTATAAAAATAAAATCAAAATTCTTGAGCAGGTTCAATCTAAATTTGCACGTTATTTAAGTATGTTAGAAATAATCATTTATTTGTCACTCCATTTGTAAAAAAGGTAATTTTTCATTATATAATTTTTGCAAAATTTTTAATGGGCTTTCTGTGTATTTAGATATTTTTAACATGTCTTTTACTGTTTTTAAGGCTAAGTGTTTTGGACTTTTAAATTCATAACATGATTTTTTTTTTCTTTTCTCTCTCTTTTTTTTTTTTTTTTTTTTTTTTTTGCCTAAGTTTGATGTATTGTATTAGAGTATTGTATATTTGTTCAGAAAGCACTGTAATTGGATGTTTCTGCAGTGTGCTTTTCTTTAGATAAATAAATAAATAAATAAACATTTCAATTAAAAAACTGAAAAGTGAGAAAAATTATCGTTGCACACTTGCCAGATGTCAGAAATGTGCTCTCCACAAATAACATTGTTGAAGTAGTTGCATACGTATTTCGTCTTTCTGTGTTTCTTAGATGGACAGAAAGTACAAATTCTACGTTTGTTCGCCACACCTTTAGCCTTGTGTTCTGTAGGCTTTTCAATATTCAAAATATCTTCAAAATTTATTTTGATGATCACTGAATATTCGACTGTTAGACGACGATTACAGCAAACCTCGTAGTGTACATCCGTGCATATCAACTTCGGATAACGCATTTTACTAGTTATGAATGTACAGTAAGTGAAGTGGTGGTTGCGCATCGGGAACATCTCGAATTCGTAAAACTGGCAGGGGTCAGTAGTCTATTACACGAATGTTTGAGTCCAAAGCCATCATCAATTACTCACTGCGCAGCTGAACTATGTCGTTAACAAAGTATATATCAAAATAGTTTTTGAAAGATATTTAAATAAGACATATATAACTTATTTATGTATTTATTTATTTTTTATAAATAAATAAAATTATTTATTTATTTATTTATTTTTAAATCAGTTGTTATAGAAGTTGAATATATATATATATATATATATATATATATATATATATATATTAATATTGATGTAGAATTAGATATAAATCTATAGAAAACCCTAAATATTGTTTAGCCGTGATAAGAAACACTAGTTAAAGTCAACCTCGTATATAATTACATTGCGTGTATTTTAAACTTATATATATAATGTTGTGTTATATTACATTAATTGAGAAATGTGTGCACAAATATATTTGCATCGAAAAATTGTGTACCAAAACTAGCTCAAAACTTTGTTTAACTCTTCAGAGAAACGAAGCATAACAAATATTTTGTGCCCACAAAATATCTCACATCAAGATTATAAAAGTATTTTCTTTATAAATATGTTTCTGTAACAAAATTTCATCATAAATATGCATTAATACTTTTCATCTTTAAAGAAACACAGTACAATTTTTCTGAAGAATAAATCTCCGCAAGAAACTGTTTGAATTTATTCGGAAAATGAGTTTCCAGAATTATATATTCCACAGCTCTGCAGAATTCTAAAGCTTGCTTTGTTTCCCGCCGGCTGGAATATATTTAGACTGTCAAATGGAAGTTCTATGCAACCATTTCGTTCTTCAAAGAAAAATTTCATTTTGATAAAAGTTGCTTTAGATAGCAGAAACTTCTGAACAAAAGTAAAACTGTAAATATAGAATCGATATTATTTAAAAATGAAGAGGATTTAGCGCTATATGCTCCAGTGCCTTTTACACAATGCAATTAATGGAGATGGGATTATGGTTGCTGTCTTCTATTTTTAACTATGAAATTTAAAATTAGTTTTAAAATAATGTAAGCGAAAGAGAAGTTTCAGAAATTATTTAATGTAAAAGAATTTGGAGCATTATATATTTAATTAATATTAAAACACAATTATTATTCCCTGACATCATAATTTTAGTTTTTAAGCAATTGCATTATATAATAAAAATAATATAGTTAAAGTTAGAAAAAATCAATATCATAAAGATAGCAGAAACTTCTGAACAAAAGTAAAACTGTAAATATAGAATCGATATTATTTATAAGTAAAGATGATTTAGCGCTATATGCTCCAGTGTCTTTTACACAATGCAATTAATGGAGATGGGGTTATGGTTGCTGTCTTCTATTTTTAACTATGGAATTTAAAATTATTTTTAAAATAAGGTAAGCAAAAGAGAAGTTTCACAGTTTATTTAATATAAAAGAATTTGGAGCATTATATATTTATAAGATTAAAGCAAAATTAGTATTCCGTTACATCATAATTTTAGATTTTAAGCATTTGCAGTTTAAAAAAAAATCATAAAGATAGCAGAAATTCTGAACAAAAGTAAAACTGTAAATATACAAAATCGATATTATTTAAAAATGAAGAGGATTTAGTGATATATACTCCAGTGCCTTTTACACAATGCAATTAATGGAGATGGGATTATGGTTGATGTCGTCTATTTTTTAATAATGAAATAAAAATTATTTTTGAAGTAATGTAACCCAAAGAGAAGTTTTACAATTTATTTAATATAAAAGAATTTAGCGCATTATATAGTTATAGGATTAAATTTTTTATTCCCTGACATCGTAATTTCACTTTTTAAGAATTTACTTTATATATTATTAATAATATAGTTAAAGTTATAAAAATTTAATATCATAAAGCGTATACGTATTTAACATACTTTATATAAAAAGCCGAAATAAGTATGTATAACCTCATATAATTAAATAAATAAATAAATAAAAGAACAAAAAATATATTATTTAAGAATAAGTACTTAAATGCAAATGCATTGATTACTTAATGTACATTATCGTTTCAATAAATGAATAGTAAATAAATAAACAAATAAACAAATAAACAAATAATAAATAATAATAATAATAATAATAATAATAATAATAATAAAGTAATTCTACGGTCCTAACTGACTGACACAATTTTGAACTGAAAATCGAAAGTTCTGGAAATTTTGATTAAAATTGATTTAGATAGCAGAAACTTTTTGGCAAAGTATAGCTGTAAATGTGAAATCAATATTATTTAACAATGAAGAAAATTTAGAGCTTTATGCTAGAGTGCTTTTTGCACAATGCAATTAATGGAGATGGGATTACGGTTGAAGTCACTTATTTTTAATTATGAAATTAAAAATTACGTTTAAAATAATGTTAAGGTAATAAAGTTCTGTATTTTACTAAATATAAAAGAATATCCTCTTTCCTATATTTAGTTCTTCGTAATTCTAATTTTCATACAGAATAATTTCAGCTTTATAGCATTTTCATTATATATCGTGTGTCACCTAAGTCTGTTGACATTTCAAAAATTCACAAAAAATGAAGAAATCGGTAGAATTTAACGCAGTTCGTAAATAAATATATATATATATACACATATATATTTTCGTAAAATAGTTTTTTTTTAGTAAAGAAAAACAATTTATTAATTTTTTTCGTCGATAGAGGGCACTGCACGGACGTGTAGCGGGAAATATGTTAATCAGAGTGCTATAAACTTCACGTTTTTATGATTAACATGACTTACAGTCAGCAGCAGAAGTATCCGAGCACTAGCAATAATCCCTGTCTAAAAAAAGTACACTTAAGCTTTTTTAAATAAATCCTTGTCAGTCATGTTCTTAGTCAGACTAAGGACATGATTCCACAAGGATTTATTTAACAAAACCGTTTTAAGTGTACTGTTTTGACAACCTCATCCTTTCGACAAATCGTTGAATTCGGTAAATTTGCACTAAAGTTTATTTTCGTAATTTATGAAACATTAATTACGTTTTATTAATCGAATTCCATTATTGAGGTTAAAAATAAAATGCATATTTAAATTTAAATAACTGCGTTTTTATTCGTGACAATCTATCACAACATTTGATCAAAGTTTTTAATTCGATGAATATGGTTTGCCGGGATAATAAGTTTGGAAAAAAAAAAAAAACTGTTCATTTGGTAATATCGACTGATAAAGAGAAACGGCCGATAGTATATGATGTATAAGGTTCATATAAGGTTACGCAGAAATGTTTTCTTATGCAATACTATTATGGAAAATGCAGCTTCTTTGGAAGTATTTATGAAATATCCATACTATATGTAATTTATGCATAACAAATAGTAATAATGAAAATAATAATTATAATAATAATACACGTAAATTAAACTAATAAAATCTGTGTTTTAAATTATTTTATGATCTAGATTAATATTTTAGTAAACAAACATAAGTGTAAATACATAAATAATATGAAACACTGATGTTTCCATTGGTTGTTTTGAACAACGAATGTTCTTTGCAATAATCTCTTTCTCATGGAAAAAATTAATTTTTAAAATGTTGCTTTAAACAGATGAATATGTTGAAGAAAAATTAAAGAAATAAATATGAAATATATTTTTAATAAAAGGAAAATGATTCAGCAGTGTTTGATACACTACATTTTATAAAATACACTTACTAGAGATAGGATATTAGCTAATACCTTCTATTTTTAACGATAAGGGAAACAAAAAAGAAAAAAGTTAGGAAAATGTGATTGGAAAAGAACTTTTGTAATATATTAAACGTAAAGCAGATAAAATATAAAAAGATTTAAAATAGAAATGGTGCTAATTATAAAAAAAGATAATACAATTAAAACTATCATCGTGCAATATAAGATGAAGTCAGAATACTTAGTTTTAGCTAAAGTATTTCCATTTTTACAGAATTCAGTACTATATTTCATACCATTCCTAATTATATTTTCATAGAGTAGAATTATAAAAAGCAGAATTGTTTAAAAATTTTTTATAAATATCAAAGAGTTAAAAAAAAAAAATAATAATAATTTTTTCGATTTTTAAATTTATTCTAAACAGTATTTAAAACACAATTAATACATATATTTATTTCTATAATAATTAAAAAAATGTGTATAAAAAAGAATTATTTCTGCATTAAACTGTTAAAAAACATGTTATAAAGGAATTTTCGTTTACAGATTACTGGACAGTGATTACCATTCCTAATATATTTATAAAATAATTCGCAACTCTTATAGAGTTAGTATTGTTTACATTCATATTGCAATTTTCTATGATTAAATAATGTTTATTTTATGAGGAAGAATGGAAAATTAAAGTCTATGGCCACCGGTTTAAATAAAATACCTTAGAAGGAAACTGAAAAAAAAAATCTTTCCACGATTTTGTTTTTAAATTTCACTGATTTATATTGATATTTCGGATACTTTATTAAAATATTTTAACCATAAAAGCCAATATAAAAAATGATTGGTAACGATAATAAATGACACAAAAGTTTCCAAAGCAGAATTTCGCAAAAAAATTGCACTGTCAATAATTTTAGTGATATGAATCACTTTTGACGTATATGTGTCGCTTGACTGAATATTTTTCTCATTTTTCATATGAAATCATATGCGTTTGTGGGTCGAGCGTCGCACGCCTTAACCATCGCGCTGCAAAATGGATATGGCGAAGGCGAAGCCTGAGATATGGAATATAGGTCAAGATAAAGGCCTTTATTTTTCAAATACTTGGACTTTTCAAATCGATACTTCTCCCCAATGTTTGTTATTCAAGATAAATTACGTAACCCACATTCATTTTTGTGAGATTTTTCGTTGTAACATTATTTTATTAAGTTTTTAAAAGAAGAATTTACGTATATAGGAGAGTTGTATGCAGAAGAACTTCGCATATATTTCTATCGAAAATTTATATGTATATATATTAATTTTCGGTAGAAATATATGTGTAATTCCCCTGAATACATTTCCATTCATATATGCCTAAAATATGCATATATGCATGCATACGCTTTTTTATTTTTATTTATTTATTTTTTTTTTTAGTTTTCGTTTTTGTTACATAAAATCTTTAAATTATCCAAATTGAAAATAAATACATGTACAATTACACGAATAGTAAATTAAAAGACTGGTAAACAAATAATATTTAAACTTGAAAACTACTTCAAACACCGTAAATTTAAACAAAGTACTACTGGTTTCGAAAGGACGCGGCGTTTCTTCTTCAGGTACAAATTACGCGTTACTGCTTTGGGGGGAAAAGCGAAACAGTCTTGACAACAGCATTCGACGTAATTCTATTGTTTGATCACCCTGAGTTGAATCCGATCCCTTTCCTATATATAAGAGCACTTTTCTCACATTTCTTTATGCACAGAAGACGGTACGCTAAATGCTACCTAAACAGTTCTCTGATTTTCTATTACTTCTTTTTGGCGTTCTAGAAGTTGTGGCTTGCTTATTTTTCATAATCCCATGCCAAGTCTTCCATTAATAGTCAAGGCAGTCTTGATTTTCCAACCTGGCTACATATTTCCGAAACGTTTAGTACTTTGCTTTATTTTACGGTGTGTGATAAAGTTTTCAAGTTTAAGTATAGTTACATGATTTATAAGATCATTATGTATATACATTATTATTATTATTATTATTTTATAATAATAATAATATTATTATTATATGAAGTAATATGAACATGAATTTTTTTTTTCTTTTTTCAGGTAAGAAATTTGATTAACAAGAACTATTTTTGATGTAATGAAAAGTAATTTGATTTGAACAGCAATGGTACGTCCTTTTTTTTTTTTTAAATGTGATAAAAATATTTAAATTAAATCGTTTTACTTCTTTTTGTTTCAGATCTTGATAAGCAATCTTTTGTGTATTAATTCAAATAACATTTATAGAATTAGCAAAACGTATATTTTCAATTGTGCATGCATAAATCCATTATATTATGTTAATAACGCATGAAGAATATTAGAATTGAATTCAGATATTTTATCTCAAAATATAATTAAATATTTTAAAATTAAAATTTCTAAATTACTTCATTTGACTTCGGAGTGTTCGATTCCGGAACCGTTGACATACTTTACCATAAATTTGATTTTAATCTCTAATTAGGTATACATATAATTTTGCATAAATGCATAACATATGGTCAAATATGCAAATTATAGACGCAGTTGGCCTTTGGGACTTTTAAAATCTTTTCTCATTTACATTTGCGCATAAAAATTGAAGATACAATAATATAGGTTTAAGTTAAAAACTGAAAAGAAACATCCAATAAATTGTTTTACTATAATCTATAATAGAAATTTATAATGGAAGAAAAATTTCCAAAAATATTGTTAGTAATGTATTGTTAGTTATAACATGAATAATTTTTCATATTAATATTTATGACAGAGAAGTTAATTTTACACTGTCACGTATTTTCTTTATCAATTCCGAAATAAACCAGCTCCAAAGAAATATCTGTTTATTATTAGGTTATGATGAAGTTATTCGTGCATGAAGAGTGCTATGAAGGTATAAATTGCTTTAACCTTAAGTTTCAATATTACTGACATATGTCTTGCTCACTACGGAATTCGCGAGCGTCATGAATATTCAAAGCGATATTCCCAAAAAATTGTACTTTTGATCATTATAATAAATAAACATATTTGTTTAAGCTTATTTAAGGTTTATTTAGAGAACGTGATAGAAACGTACAGTGAAAGAATGTGTAAGAGGCATTTGAAGTTAATTTGTATAAAGTTGAAGTTAATTTGTATGCAGTATATTTTGATTAATTTTCTTTAATGTGTGTTTCCTTTAACTTTATAATTCTGAAAATGTGCTGATTAGGGTAGATAGAAAATAAATAAATAAATAAATAAAATGAACGAAAGTCATCTTATCAAAAACGGGTACCTGACAATATATGATGCTTGTCCCTATACACATTTTTTTTTATTTTGTGTGTGTGTGTGTGTGTGTGAGGGGGAAAATCTTCAGCCTGCGTAAGATACTTAAATTTTAAAATGACGCAGATTTTTTGCAATTTTACTATAGATATATCTTAACATGTATAAAGTTTGACCCGTCATTATAATTTTGTAATATTTTGTTTAATTTTTCCGGTTATCTCGTGCAAAACAACAACAAAAAAAAAAAAAAAAAAAAAAAAAAGAAAGAAAAGGAAAGAAAAAATCATATAATTTTAATATTTCATTTACACCAATGCTTATATTACACTAGTATATAACTGCGAACTGTAAATAACATCAATTAATTGAGCAAACAAATCCATTATGCTATAAAAGTTTACAAAAAAATCCCTATAATAATTATTCTTGTCCCTATTTCTTTTTTTTTTTTTGCCTCTAAAGTTGCAAGTCCGATACAAAAACTGAGATCTAAACTATTAAAATATGTTAAATATCCCATGTATTAGTATATTATTAATTCTTATGTAAACATATATAAAAATAAATGGTGACTTTCTTAGAAAAATTTCACTAAGTTATTTTTAAATAAAAATTGCAATATATAAAAATATTATTTGCAAAATGACTTAATACTTGTAAACGGTTTTAGTCTAAATATATTATATTATATTTAAATAAAAATATATCTTTTTAAAAGTAACTTTTACTGTTTAAAGTAACAAAGTAACACTAAATGCACGTGCGCTATGCTTTCAAAAAATGCATGTTTATAATTTCTTTTTAACATTTTAAAGTTTTCGAAAACATATAAATTTACATGTGATTTCCAATAATAGAAAACATAATTCATTGCAGTCACACAATTAGAAAAAAAAAATCCAAATACTGTTTAAACTGTAGAAGTTAAAAAAAAAAAAAGAACATTTCTGCACTTTTCTGTATTAGAATGATTTATGTCATATTTTAAAAGACGAGATGGAAAACGGAGAAAGACCATTGCAATCATTTTCGAACATGATTTTTCGTAATATTTCACAACATTAAAACTTAATGTTTTTTTTTTTCTTATGAAGACATTACAAATTTGAAAAAAAAAAAAAAAAACTCGGGTAGTGAACGGATATTCACGAATTATTTTATAAAAGGCTTACATATGGTGTATGCGATTAGACGTTTGATTAATCTAGTTTAGAAACAATGATTCCATTCTTTTAGGTCCTAAAAAATATTGAAATCAAAATTATATGAAATAATACAATGTTGGCAGAACAGATTGTTTAAAAATATACAAATAAGGGGAATAAATACTTCAGCTTATATTGTTACAATGGATTAAGTCTTTTCCTCATGCATTATTCAAGTTGTTGTAGCAAACGTAGTCTTACAGTTAAAAAGAAGGAAAAGAGACAGTTCAATAATTTTCAGTAAGGTTAGTGCTGTCGATAAATTTGGCAGCTTGGCGAACAATTTTCGCGACGAATACTAGTTTAGTGATCCAGAAGTTTCGAAGGTCTGCAATGAATATCAGCCGAGATCTGGAACTTCCCATGGGATTATACATAGGACTACCGCTAAACTTCATTGCAAAAAAGTGAAAATTGAAGTAAGCTGAATTCTGTGAGGGAATGCGTAGTCACTGCGATTCTTAGTTCATAAAATATTAATAGGGGGAAAAATTTGTCTAAATATTTTAATATGTAATTAAGTTCATAACAATTTATGTTATTCGTTTTTCTTACTGTTCTAAATTTAAGTACACAACATAGTACTTATGAAATTTTTCTACAAAAGATGGGACTAATAGGAATTAGACAAAGAATATTCTAAGAGCTACCCGAGTAAAACTTTTCACAATAATTCAATTCTTTAATTGACAAAAAATCTAAAAGTTTTATTGATGTAGTAACAATACACAGTGTACAGTGTATTGAAAAACGTGTACACTGAGCAAAACAAAAATATAACACCTTCATCTAGATTGAATAAGTGACCATTTTCTAATTTACTTAACTAGAAATATAGATTTCCGAGCGCATAAGGAATGCCAATAAACTGAATAAACAAAATGATCGAGAATTTCGGCTTTTGTCTATTAGATTATGCAAATTGATTTTTTACTATTATTCTTCGAATTTTTCTATATATTTGAAAACTTAATTTAAATTTGAATATTTCCAAATTTTTATTGGTTGATAGTGTAATGAAGGAAAGAGTACGAACACGAAATAGTTTATGTCGCGGATAAAACATGATATAATGACATTATCACCGAATTAGGAGTCGTAAAAATCATTAAAATAATTTAAATTTCCTAAAGGAATTTTTCTCAATTTTACTTTTTTGTTAAATGCAAATTTGCTGTAATATCTACAAACCTAAAATAATAATAAAAATAAATAAAACCTAAAAGAAAAGAGAAAAATAATAATAAAATGCTTATCGCATTCTATATAAAACAAAATCTTAAGAAAATAACTTTATTAAATATATGCCACATCCAAATAAAGTTTCAAGCTTTAACCTTTAAAATGTCATACCAAACATATATTTTGAATCGAAATTTTTAGGTCTTTTTTTTTTTTTTTGCCACCGAATCAAAATTTTTATTCAGATAAATTAAACATACCATATCATATTTGAATTTTCAAGAGAATGTATCAAAAATTTTGCATTTAATATTTTTTATTTACAATAGAATGTATAAATTCTAATATATCCAAATATTTGATAATAGTAATTGTGAGTATATACAGACATTTGATTGAAGTAAAATACATTTAGATGGAATTAGCAAAAACGTCATCAAAACAATAATTTGACTATCAAAGCAATATACTCATAGAAATGTGTTTACTATTAAAACGTCACTTTAGTTAAATACTGTTTTGTCATTTAAAACTGTGCATTAGTATTATTATCTGCATATCACAGAAAAGTTAAATCTCGTTGGGAAATACAGAATCAGACTAATTTAAGAGTTTGGGATATAACTGTTGACAGGTCACAGATATTTCATGATTAATGACTGGTTAACGTGCAACTGTTTTGAAATATTTCAGTCACCTGGAAAAAGTCTAATTTTAGTGCATTTAAGTCTTTGAAATTTGGATATATTTATCTATTTCCAAGCCAAAGTTGTCATAAATAATATTTCGAAAAATAGCCGTTATTAATACTTTTTTAAATTTACATTTCTTTATATATGTCAGATATATTTCATTTTATTTTATTTTATTATTAATATTGGTAAATTATTAGCATTTTTTTTAAAATATTACTTATATAATACATTAATTTTTATTGTAAATAATGATATCTAATTAAAACTCAAAATTGTAAATTATTATATAATTAGTAATTTACAAAGTTGTTGGAAATTTTGCATCAAATTTATTTAAAGGACATTTAAACTTCAAAACATATTTTTATAATTTCCATAAATGGCTTTCGATATAACCTCTTTCGATTTTAGACAGTATGTGAACAGCTGAAAAAGTAGAGGAATAACCTTACGACTTCAGGAGTGTTATACCTCATATATTTCAGTGAAAGTTTATCCCCGAAAGAAAAAAAAAAAAAAAAACGGGGGGGGGGGCCCAAAGAGAAATGTTTTGGGATCAAACTGTAAAAAATAATGCGTAGATGGCTTAATTTTTATTCTGGCGTTAGTATGTGAATAAGAAGATTATTTTAATTGCCTGTGAAAATGTTATGCGTCTAACACATACATCCATTTAAGTATTAATATTCCTTTTAAAAAGTTGTAAACAAGAAGCTACATTTTTAACTATAACACGAAAGGTATTGAACCCAGTGGTAGGTCATTTTTAAGAAACTTGACATATTCCATTTTACACAAAATATTTAAAACAGGATACAAAAATATTAAGAATCTAGTGAAATTTGAATATATTTACTAATCTTTTTTTTTTAATTATTATTATTATTATTATTTACGCTTGCTCAAATTTTAACGAAATTCCCTTTGTGCATAGCAATAGAAATAGTATTGAACTACTTAATAACTCTCTAAACATAATGTGTAAATTTAAAAGTTGTACACGATAGAAGGAGCTGGCTAAACTTTTGCGTTTTGAAATACAGTAGATTTAAAATAGTCTTAGAATGACGTATAGAAGAAAACTTAAGATGCAAGAAATGTTAACCCCCAAAACACTCTCACATTTGAAAACATATATATATATATATAACAAAATGAATTCCAGAGTGAATCACCATAATTAGAAAATATACAATGGATATGACAGAGATTGTAATAGGTATGTTTACAAAATGGCGCTTTGTATGTCCGTCCATTGCGAGCAATGCTTTTTTGAAAACGATAGATGTTTTACATGGATCATAACTGTTATTTATATCTTATGGAATAACTATTGCACTTGATTGAATTTCCCATTGAAGTTGTTATGAGGGTGGGGAGGAAATTTAAATAAACTGCGTATAAGATGTATTTTTTTTTTTTTTTTTTTTTATATATTATTTAGTAAATTAATTTAAATTTAAGTTATAAAGAAGTATAAAATATTTTTTGAATGCAACATAAAATAACATTAAATTTCATAATGATGAAGGAAAAAAAGAAATAACGTTAATGTTTTATGGGAAAATAATTTAAAACGCGGTGCATTCATTAAACCTATTTTGAAAATATTTTTGGTAATATTTATGCTAGACATTTTATGTTTCGACAATGAATTTCAAGTAAATAGGTGTTGTTTAAATCAAACTTCGTCCAGAACTTCACATAAAACACTTTTAAAAAAAATTTGCTCTTTATTTTTAAAATAAATTCTAATCAAATGAAAATAAAAGTAATACTTAAAGTACAGTCGGTAACAAAAGTGTCCGAACACTAGCAGAAATTCCTATATAAAATAAAGTATGATTAATACAGTTTTGCTAAATAAATCCTTGTCGAATACTGTTCTTAAGTGTCCGAACACTAGAAAAAATTCCCATATAAAAAAAGTACACTTAATACTGTTTTGTTAAATAAATCCTTGTCAAATCCTGTTTTTAGTCTAAGAACAGGATTCGACAAGGATTTATTTAGCAAAACTGTATAAAGCGTACTTTTTTTATAGGAATTTTTGCTAGTGTTCGGACACTTTTGTTACCGACTGTACAGTGATGATAATTTACTCCGAGGTCTATCAGGTTTTGCCTATTAAGCGTATTCTTTAAGATATTTATGGTAAGGAAGTTTTTTTTTTTTTTTTTTTTTTTTTTTTTTTAGGACTGAGGGCCTATTAGTCTTAATCTGGGATTTTTGCGTTGTCGATTTTGATAGTTGGACATTTGTCGAAATCTAAATTTTATCGAAAATATAATTGAATAATTTGAAAGCGATGTTATAATTTGAAAAAAGAAGAAAAAATACTAATAGTCCTCTGCCAGAATTTCATCAAAATCTTTTTTTTTTTTTAATTATTATTATTATTGAGAGAAAAAGAAAAGAAAATTAATAATAATCAGTATCGTTACAAGCGATATCGAAAAAGGTTTTTTTTTTATAATTTTGAATTAGGAAATAAAAAGTGCACGTGAAATAATATGAAATAAAAATAAGTAAAAAAATTAATTTTAAGATTTAATGTTTTTGTTTTTCGGGGGCTGCTTATGCATATAAAAAATGCGTATTAAAACGAGTCGAAGAAGGAAGCGATATAAGTATTGAGTTATATTACGATAAATACGATATATAATATGATACGATATAGTAGACCTATCGACGAGGGTTAGTAGGCATTTTCGTTGAAAGAAATAGTTTGTTCGTTCGGTGCAACTTGCACATTAGTCCCGTGAGGTACAACTTTCACATTAGTCCCTTGAGGTACAAGTTTCACTTTAGTCCCGTCAGGTACAACTTGCACATTAGTCCCCTATAAATATAGTGAACAGCGAAGCTGGCAAAGCATTCTTTGATTCACTACCTCAATTGATTTTTTTCTTTTTTTCGATTACTCTAACATTTTTGGAGAAACTATAGCAGTTGATTTTTTTTTTTTTTTTTTTTTTTTTTTTTTTTTTTTAAATCAAGACTATTTTATCGTTACTGAACACAACTAGAATCTTTGGCAGTTTAACTCTTTATCTGTGGTAATTTTCATTTTTTTTTTTTTTTTAATTCAATCTTGCAATTTCAAAAAAGCTCCAACTAATAACACAAATATATATATAATTAAAAGCAGTATTTTACTAAAGTCCAAAATTAATGGCCTTCTAATTTTATATTTTATGTAAGAAGGTTTTTTATAAAGTTTAAAATCAATACTGATTTTATGATTTTCAGAATCTCTTTTATTCGATTGAGTACATTTACAAGATGATACATTTCAATATTATTATCTGCAATTTATAATAATGTAGAGATGCGAATCATATTTTAAATAAATCGAGAGCATTCAGATGTCAATGTTGATACATTGTAAGTATTTTATGACAAATATTAGTTTGAAATAGGGAGATAACTTAAATTATATGTTTCACATGGAAAATATTTAGTTTCCATCCAGATTAAATACAGCATCATTCATCATTTTGTTAAGGTTTATATAATTGTAAATTTGAATGTGGAATTGAAATTATCGTTGATTATACATATATCTACATTTAAATATGATACAAAATGATAACATTTTACATTATATTTAAAGAATTCTTTATCAACGATTTTCAATACCTATAAATATTTGTTGTAAGATTAATTGTCACTCCGTACTATAAGGCAGTGAAGATATAAACAATTTAAGGACATATAATAGTTCTTTTTTATACAACATAAAAAGCTTTGATACAAAATTGATAAAGAAATAAATTTCGTAATTTTGTTAAGATTTATAACTGTCATTTTGAAAGTAGAATTCAAATTATAGTTGAATATACCTATACCTTCTTTTAAATATAATAACAAATGATAATATTTTACATTGGATTTAAAGAATGTAAAATTGTTCTTATTATTAATTTTTAGTACTCAAACTTTAAAGGGAGGCTGTGACAGCAGTTGTCACATCTCACTCTAGATTCTCATAAAATCCCCGTTTCCAATTAGCAACTTCTTATATAAAAATGCATAATTTTTTTTTTTTTTTATGATATTATATGTTATTGATATGAAAGCGTATAAAAAGAAAAAAAAAATCTACTGTATATATAAACTACTGACGGATGTAAAATATTTCATTTCGTGCAACATGAAAAAAAAAAAAAAATGTTGAATATAAAAATTACAAAGAAATACTTAAAGTTAATTTAAGTTTGTAATTATACTATAAAGAAAAGAAGCTCTTCCACATTATTTAATATATATATATATATCTTCAATTCCTGAAAAAACAAATTTCTAGAATAATCATGAAATGAAAAAAAAAAAAATAAATAAAATAAATAAAAAAATAAAAAAACACGTTTTAGATGTAATGTAATAATTCTACAAAACGAATTCTAAGCAAAACCTTGTAAAAATACATTTTACACGAAATAAAGTTTTTATCATATAAAATTAATCAATAATAAAATTAATATCAAATAATATTTCTTGTATTACAAAAATCACATCATTCATATATATATATATATATATTCTATAAAATGTTACACGTCAATGTTATTATCTGAATGTAATAATAGAGTACAGACGAATCTGACTTCAAATTACTCGAGAACATTCAGATGCCATTAATGATGGATTGTAGATATTTTATGACAAATGGTAGTTTGAAATCCGTAGATAATTTGAAATATTTGCTCCACCTGGAAAATGTTTAATTTCCATTTGCATTAAGTGCAGCCATATTCATCAATTTGTTAAGGTTCATATAACTGTAATTTTGTACACAGAGTTCAAATTATCGTAGATTATATTTCTAAGATATTTAAAATGACTATTAGATATTTAAAAACACATAAAATATTAAATTAAACATCCTAGATGTTTAAGAGAAAATATTAAAGAACAGAATATATATATATATAGAGAGAGATTGCTAGAGTTATATAATATTTTGTTATATAATGTTTTGTTATACTTTGTTAAGTCTCTTTAACATTTCTAATAAAGATAGATTTATGTTCGACATGAAGAAATACTAAAAGTAATCGTATTAAGTAAATTTTGTATATTTGCAAATATTAATATATAATTATGCTCTTAATATTTTTTTAAGAAAAGTACTTTTACAAATGTAAAGCATAGTTTACAAATGCAAAGCATAGTTTTGTATATTTTCTATACAATTTATTTTATTAAGTCTGAGGTAGAAAAAAATGGTTCCTCTGATATATCAAATATTTAAATTTATTAAATTATTAAATTTAAATTTATTAAATTCTTTAAATTTATTAAAATAAAAGAAATTCTCAATAAAATACCACTCTCTTGCAAAGGTTTATCGCTCTCTAGACGGCCATATCTCTCCACTTAAGAAGAAAGGACTTACATATTAACTCTAACCAGTGCTTTATACGTAAAATTATGACTTTTAAACTGAATAAATTAGAAAAATAAATAATATAAGTTTTATATTCATATCATGCTCTTTTACTTTATCCGGTAATACACACACACACACACACACTTATATATATATATATATATATTAGTAATTTTAGTTAGTGTTATTTGTATATATTTTAGTAAATTTGGCTTGGATTATGGAATTCTGATATTTTATTATTCAGGTTAATTACTTGTGTACTTAATTAATATTTACTGCTATTATTGCGTTTAAATGATTCTTGTTTAGTAATTAATTCGTTTAACTGATGTAGATTTCAATAGTTTGGAGAGTAGTTAACAATTAATGCCGCTATACATCTGCCATTGAAAATTATTTAATTGTCGTAAATTTTTGGGTTTTATTGTGCATTTCTAATCGTATATAGTTTAAATAATTGAAAAACAAATTGTTAGAAGATAAGATATGTTTGAAATTAATATTTGACATCTAATTGCGGTAGAACAGATGTTCAAAAACTGCAAAACCATTTTAAATTAGTTCTGGTTCCCTGATTGTTATAATTTAAGAAAAGATATGTTCTATCTCATATCCATTGTTTTAAACCCCTGTACTCGAATGACATATTTTTGCTGTTATTTTTATTTATTTATTTTTTCCTTTGCTGATGTTTGGCAGAAAAACAAACATTTTTGTTTGAATAACTGAAAAAATAATTTAATAAATTAATAAATTAAAATAGAAGTTACTTTACAAATTTATTGAAAAAAAAATACCAACGAAGTTAGAAGCTTCAGTGTTTAATGCAAAAAATAAAAAATATATACTTATCTTAATAACCTGCAGAGGAAAAAAATCTTAAAAAAATGTTCCCGCAGCGAGAGCTTTGGCGCCTATTGGGTTAAAAGAAACAATTTTTTTTTTTTTTTTTTTTTTTAAGTATATATGAATTGAAGAAAATGAAGAAAACACATTGAAGAAATCTTATATTGAAAAAAATGTGTCTCTATGCTCTAGCATAACTCTTTCAGATGTCTTATAAACCCTTTTATCATAGCAGTTTATAAATTGATTACGAGATCTTTACATGGTGTTCCATTAATCATAAATTTTTTTATCGTTTCATTTGTTTCAAAATATCTTTTTTCAAACTCAGTTTCCAGGACATTTTATTAGGCATTTATATGTGAAAAATTTGATAGCACTTAGAACTGTTTTTTTACATTGGAACTATCATTGAAAAATCCAAAAATTAAAAAAATAAAATAAATAATCGTTCATTTATTTGAAAACATAAATATAATAATAGAATATACATAAATTAGATGTATATAAGTATATATATATATATATATATATATATATATATATATATATATATATATAATAAATAATTTAATTCCTTTACAATACTCAGCAAATAAGAGAAAGATGAAAATACCAACAATGATATTAATATTTAGAAGGATTACTTATAAAGTTATTGTCACAAATACCATTTAAGTAAAATTCACCGATATATATATATATATAAATTGTAAAAGTAGAAAAAATAATAAATTGATACTTAAAAAAATGTAGGAAATTATGTGTGTTACATATGTATGATATATATATATACATATGGAAAATACACAGATATTAAAAAACAAAATACTTAATACAAATATTTACATTAAAATTAGTCGTCAAAACACAAACTTTGTGATTGAATACAGGCATTTTAAGACATTAGTTATAATTTCTGTGCAAAAGTTTTTCAAATTATGCACATAATATATAAGATAGCATAACATTGTAATTATTAATTACACAAGTATATACAGCTACTTGCGTACAACTACATACAACTACAATATATTACTTCTAAAACATTTTTCATATTCCGTTTTCATAAATTTAATATGTACAGTATTATCTACTGCCATTTCCTACATATGTATATATTTGGAAATTACAGGAGTTTAACACTCTGTATATAGTGAGCAATGTCTTCTGTACTATGTATAACATTGGATATGCTATCATGCATACTCCACCTAGTATATGCCATTCTAATGACATGCACGTATAGGTACAGTATACGCAACAGAAACGTATTAGGCAAGTGCGGGAAGTCATTCTTTTACTAGGTTGCATTCACAGAAACATGAGTTAAAAAAAAACTTACAAATATGCAGTTAACATAATAATGCACCAATTGGCGTTATCCTCAACAGTATGAAATATCTAGAAGGTTTCCTTAAGAATTGTACTCTTTCAGAATTCTTATAAACCCTTTTATCATATGTGTTTGTAAATTGATTACGAGATCTTTACATGATATTTGATTAATCATAAATTTCTTATCGCTTTACTTGTTTCAAAATATCTTTTTAAAGCTCAATTTCAAGGACATTTTTGATAGCAGGACAAAATCGATAGCACTTAGAACTGTTTTTTTTTTTTTTTTTTTTTTTTTTTTTTTTTTTTCACATAGGGACTACCATAGAAAAATCCAATAATTAAAAAAAATAAACGGTAATTTATTTGCTAATATAAATATAATAATATAATATACATAAATTACATATACAGTCGAACCTCGTTAAAGTGAATCTCACGTTAAGGGGATAAAAAATCTTTTCATGTTATCAGTAGTTCATGCTGTCTGTAACTAATCTTCATATAACTACACTACTCTTCATTTTCACGGGGATTTTGGAAACAGTTCATGTTAAAAGTAATTCACGTTAACAGTGTTCATGTCAACAAGGTTCCACTGTATATAAAATGTAAAAGTAGATAAAATAATAAATTGATACTTAAAAAAAAATTAAAAATGGAGGAAATTATGTATGTTACATATATATGACATATATATGGAAAATATACAGACATTAAAAAATGTTACTTAATACAAAAAAAAAAAATACATTAAAGTCAGTCGTCAAAATACAAACTTTGTGATTAAATACAGACATTTTAACACATTACTTGGGATTTCAGTACATATGCCATTCAAATTATGCACATAATGCATAAGATAGCATAACATTATAATTATTAAATACATAAGTACATACAACTACATACGTACAACTACTTACAATTACATATAACTACAATATATTACTTTTAATAGCTCTTTTACATATTCCGTTTTGATAAGTTTAATATGTACAGTATTTTTTCTTGCCATTACCTACATATTTATAAATTTGTAAATTACTAGAGTCTAACACTCTGTATATAGGGTACAATATATTTTATGTATATATACAATGTATGCAACAGAAACATATTAGACAAGAGATAGAAGCCATCCTTTTACTAGGTTACATTCACAGAAGCATAAGTTACACTGGCGTTATCCGCAACAGTATGAAATATGTAGAAGACTTCATTGAGAATTGTACAAAGCTAGATATTTTGTATAAGGCAAACCCGAAGCCTCAAACCTATAACGACACTTTCCATTGAATAAAACTTTTGAACATAAAATATTTATTTTATGCTTGATATACGGTATACAATGTGTAAAATATACTTAAATTTAATATATATATTTACTTAATTATTTAATACATAGTTCGCCTAAGTGAAAGAAATAGTGTCAATTTTGACAGCAAAAGTTGTTGATTTCGATAATTTGATCTGCCTGCTTGTTGTTTTCGTCATTTGCACTTTTGAATAAAGTTTCAGCATACAGAATTCGTATTTATGGGAATCACACAACGTTCAGAAAGTCATGCCTAATAATGCTACTTTTGCGTCGCAATATCATATTTTAAAATAATTACCGCATTTGAATGTCTCACAGTTTTTAAGTAAAAAGAAATTGTAGCTGTATAAAGATTATATTTAAAAAAAAAATAGTCACTTTCAGAAACCCTAAGCTAGAAATATAGATTTCCGTGTTACGCGAATAAATCAAACAAATAAAGTGAATATACAAAATGATCGTAAATTTCTAATCTATACTTTTCTAGAGGGTGAAACGATATAGTGAACATAATATACCCTATGTAATTCAAGAAAATCACGTTTGAGTTCCTAGAATTGGGTCCTAAAACAAAATTATAAATACCAAAATTTTCCTCTTGTATTCACATCTATTTCTAGAGATATTTAAAATACGTTTTAGCACGATAATATAGGAAAATTCTATTGAATTCTTGGATTTTAGAAATCACTGTCAAAGGAAACTAGAATTTCTAAGCATGACACGGAATACTTTTATCAGAGCCACAATTCACTTTCTAGTTGTCAGTCATTGAATTTTTCTTATAAAATATTCTTCTTATAAAATATTTATGATTATTTATGAATCAGTCTGTATAATATTACTCACAGGTAAATAGCAGATTTCATATAAGAATCTGAATAAAAAATTAAATAAATGAATAAAATTTTAATAATAATAATCATCAGAAAGTTTATTTCTTCGATTTTTCTACCTTTGCAATTATTATTTTTTTTTATTATTTTAATTTAGGTTTACAGCAGTATTTTTATTTTATTTTATTTTATTTTATTTATTTATTTATTTATGTATTTTTAAGAAAAAAAAAGCCGTTTACTACATTTTTGTAGTTTTCCGACTACTAAATTCTGTACATTTTTAATTACTTTTCATGTTTCTTTTTTACATGTATTTTCTAAACTTCCTTCTAATGTCAAGCGTTCTTTTTCAATTAAAGTTTCTGAACTCCTATTCTATTCCAAACAAGTGTAGTTTTGGAAGTTGTTTTTGACTGAATTTACAATAAACTTTTTTTATGATTTTACCATCGAAATAATTGTCTTGTTAAAGTAAACAAAACATACTTAAAAGAAAATAAAATTCTTTATTTTTTCTTTAATACGAAAAGTTTAAAAACAAACAGAATAAATACTTACACAAGAGTTCATAATTTAACAATTTTATTTGTAAAATTGTAAATTAAAACACAAAAAATTCTGTTAAATCTCTGTATTCAAGTGAATTATATTTATTTATGTTGAAATAGTTATCAATTGGCCCGCAAAGGACCATTTTGATGTAAAAACAGACGATTTAATCTAACATATACATGCAGACCCATATATGAATGCAAACATATAATATGAATAATTGGTGTATTATAAACTTCGTAAATTGAACTCCCCAAAATTCCATTTTTTTAATGCGAAAAGCTTTAAAGTAGGTTTAAAAACAAACACATTTTTTACAGATGAACTTTATTTGTAAATGAACTTTATGAACCTTATAAATATTATGAACTTTATTTGCAAAATATTGGATTAAAAAACACAAATTCTTTAAAGATGTGTATTATTTACATATATAGTGAAAGTTTTATCAGGTGAAATGCAAGAAACCATTTAGATAGAGAAACAAAGGATTTAATCAACTATATATACACACATGCATTATAAAAATATTTAATGATATAAACTGTTCAAATTAAACTCCTCAAATTTAGATGCTTTCTGAACACGAAAAAATTCAATGTAGAGTAAAAAATAAACACAATTTTACAAATGAGTTTGTGGTTAAAAAAATTATTTGTAAAATACTATCTTAAAAATCGCAAATTAGGATTGAATTCTTGAAATAGGGGTAATATGCGCTGAATGTTTTATCAACGCAAAGAAATTTTGATACAAAAGAAAAGAGAGTTAACCAAACATACAAATACATACATTAAAATACTGAGTAATAAAACTGATACACATATATATATATTAGATATTTAATTTATATTTTTAGGTTTTTAATAATTTTATGCTACGATTATAGCACATTGTGGCTAATTTTTAATTTAAAGTTTCCAAAAAATGATGTTGCAGTGAGTATAATACTTTGCATGCTATACAAAAGGGTATTTTTTTTAAGTAAACACTTATATTTCAGACTATATATACTAATCTCATGCAAGGGAAAGCGAAATATAAGAAGAAGCTTTATAACCATTGCTATAGTCAGAAACCATTTAGCCCTAGATAACAAAACTTAAATCAGTGTTACTCGGTAACTTATCATCTGATTCATACACTACGAATTAAAACCAAGTACATTTTTATATTTCCTTTATTTCTTTCAAACAAATTAGCGTAACTTAAAACAAGTATTATAAAGTTAAGTTAAGCGTAAAACTAAAGATTTTTCCAATCGGCTTGCGTTGAAAGTCGCATACTTCAGTTTAGTTCGCTTCAATCTGGAGTACTGTAGTCTGATTTGGAATGTTTTTTATGAAAATAAAATCAAAATTCTTCTGCAGGTTCAAACTAAATTGCGCGTTATTTATGTCTCTTAGTCATAATCATTTATTTGTCACTCCATTTGTAAAAAAGAATTATATTGGTAATTTTTGATTATATAAATTTTACAAAAAAATTAATGAGCTTTCTGTGGATTTAGATATTTTTAACATGTCTTTTACTGTTTTTAAGGCCAGTTCTTTTGAACTTTTAAATTCATATAATGCATTATTTTTAAAATTATATATTTTTTATTATTATTATTTTTTTTTGTCTACGTTTGATGGATTATATTATAATTTTATTCAAATAACACTGTAATTCGTTGTTTCTGCTGTGTGCTTTTCTTTAGATAAATAAATAAATAAATAAATAAATATTTCAATTCAAAAATATAAAAAGTGGTATAAATTATCGCTTGCACTCTTGTCAGATGTCAGAAATGTGATCTCCACGAATAATATTGTTGAAGTAGTTGCATACGTATTTCATCATTTTGTGTTTCATAGATGGACAGAAAGTACAAATTCTGCGTTTGTTCGCCGCACTTTTAGCCGTGTTTTCTGTGGGCTTTTCAAAATTTTATTATGATGATCACTAAACATTTGACTGTTAGACGACGATTACAGCAAACCTCGGAGAGTAAGAAGTGTACATCCGTGCATATCACCTTTGGATAACGCATTTTACTAGTTATGAATGTACAGTGAGTGATGTGGTGTGTGCGTAACGGGAACATCTCGAATTCAAAAAACTGGCAGAGGTAGTCAGTATATTACACGAATGTTTGAGTCCCAAGCCGTCATCATTTACTCACTGCGCAGCTGAAATATGTCGTTATATCCACACAGTTTCAGCTTCAAGCTCTAAAAAAGTAATACATGTACACACACACACATATATATATATATATATATATAGTTTTTGAAAGAAATTTATATTAGATATACATATTTATTTATTTAATAAAAAAAATTTTTTTTTTCTTTTTAAATCAGTCGTTATAGTAATTGAATATATATATATATATATATATAAATATAGAATTAGATATAAATCAATAGAAAATACTAAATATTGTTTAGCCTTGATAAGAAATAGTAACTAAAGCCATCCTCGTATAGAATTACATTGCGTGAATTATAAACTTATATATATATATATATATATATATATATATATATATATATATATATATATATATATATATACATATATATATACATTAATTCAGGAATGTGTGCAAGAATATATTTGCAGCGAAGAATCGTGTACCAAAACTAACTGAAAACTTTGTTTAACTCTTTAGAGAAACATAACATAACGAATATTTTGTTCCCTCAAAATCTCTCACATCAAGATTATAAAAGTATTTTCTTTATAAATATATGTTTCTGTAACAGAATTTCATCATAAATATGCATTGATACTTTTCATCTTTAAGAAACAAAGTACAAATTTTCTGCCGAATAAATCTCCGCAAGAAACTGTTTGAATTTATTCGGAAAATGAGTTTCCAGAATTATATATTCCACAGCTCTGCAGAATTCTAAAGCTTGCTTTGTTTCCCGCCGGCTGGAATATATTTAGACTGACAAATGGAAGTTCTATTCGTTTCGTTCTTCAAAGAAAAATTTCATTTTGATAAAAGTTGCTTTAGATAGCAGAAACTTCTGAACAAAAGTAAAACTGTAAATACAGAATCGATATTATTTAAAAATGAAGAGGATTTAGCGCTATATGCCCCAGTGCCTTTTACACAATGCAATTAATGGAGATGGGATTATGGTTGATGCCTTTTTTTTTAACTATGAAATTACAAATTATTTTTTAAATAATGTAAGCTAAAGAGAAGTTTTAGAATTCATTTAATATAAAATAATTTAGAGCATTATATAAGTAATTAATTGTAAGTAAATACTAAACAAAAGAAATATATATATATTATTTAAGAATAAACACTTTAATGCAAATGCATTGATTACTTAATGTACATTATCTTTTCAATAAATAAATAGTAAATAAATAAACAAATAAATAATAATAATAATAATAAAAAGTAAATCTACGATCCTAACTGACTGACATAATTTTGAACTGAAAATCGAAAGTTCTGGAAATTTTTATTAAAACTGATTTAGATAGCAGAAACTTTTTGTCAAAAGTAAACCTGTAAATGTGAAATCGATATTATTTAAAAATGAAGAAAATTTAGAGTTTTATGCTACAGTGCTTTTTGCACAATGCAATTAATGGAGATGGGATTATGGTTGATGTCTTATATTTTTAACTAAGAAATTAATTTTTTTTACATAATGTGAGCGAAAGAGAAGTTTTAGAATATATTTAATTCAAAAGAATTTGAAGTATTATATGTTTATAAGGTTAAAGCAAAATTATTATTATCAGTCATCATAATTTCAGGCTTTAAGCATTTATAATATATATTATTAATAATATAGTTAAAATTATAAAAATTTAATATCATAAGCCGAATACGTATTTAACATATTTTTTATAATATGCAGAAATAAGTAATTTATGCATGAACTCAAAAAAAAAAATAAAGAAATAAATAAAAAAGAAAAAGAATAAAAAGAAATAAATAAAAGAAAAAATAATGTTTTTTGAGAATAAGTATTTAAAAGCACATGCATTGATTACTTAATGTACATTATCCTTTCAATAAATAAATAGTAAATATATATTAAAAAAATAATAATTAATTAAAATAAAAGGTAAACTTACGATCCTCACTGACATAATTTTTAACTGAAATTCGAATTTTCTGGCAATTTAGATAAAAATTTATTTAGATGGCAGAAACATTTTGGCAAAAGTAAAGCTATATATGTGAAATCGATATTATTCAAAAATGAAGAAGATTTAGAGCTTTATGCTCCAGTGCCTTTTACACAATGCAATTAACGGAGATGGGATTACGGTTGAAGTGACTTATTTTTAATTTTGGAATTAAAAATTAAGTTTAAATAATGTGAAGGAAATAAAGTTCTATATTTTATTAAACATAAAAGAATATCGTCTACACAGAGAAAAAAAAATATACCGCCTTCCACTAGAATGAATAAGTGGCCATTTTCTATATTCCTTAACTAGAAATATAGATTTCCGAGCTATGCACATAAGGCACGCCAATAAACTGAATAGACGAAATTATTGAGAATTTCTAGTGTACACATTTCTACATGGTGAAACAATATTCTGAATACTCTAAATATTCTGAATCATTTGTATTGCGAGAAATTCTCGCTTGATTTTCTAGAATTGGGTAACAAAGCAAGATTATAGTCTCTGAAACCTGCTTCTTGTAGTCTCATTTATTGCAGAGATTTTCAAATAACTTTGCCCTCGAGAATAGAGGAAAACTCTCTAGAATTTTAATAGGGGCTTCTAGTATTACTTACAAACTTTGAATAAACACCATACAATGCAATAAACTCGCAACAATTGTTTCGGGTCGAAAAAACACACCACCCTTCATCAGGCGAATAAAGTAAGCACGAGTGCTGCTGTCAAAGCGGCAACGCACAAAACCGTTTAAAATGAAAAGAAAAACTTTATAAAGTAGAAAATAAATATAGCTACTGGTGTGAATAGAATTGTACAAGAAGACAAGAAAAAAATAAATGAGTGAGATTAAACATAAAACAAACTAAGGATAACAAACATTAAACGAAAATCTAAGTTACGTGAGTAATTTCCAAGCATCAGAGAAGAAAGGAGTGGAAGAAATATCATTAACAAGATTTTTCGAATTTTTAAATATGTAAAATGCTTCATGAATATCCAAATGGGAGGAACAGACAGGAGATGAGATTATGTTAGTTTTGGAAAAATCAAAACGATGACCTTGAGACCAGCAGTGGGAAGCAACAGAAGATTTGGTAATCTCTTCATTACGAACATTCCTTCTAGAACTCGCATTCCAAGGGGACTAGAATGTATAAGGATGACATGGAGCTATTTTTTCTAGAGCCACAATTTAGATTCTAGATGTCAGTTACAGAAATTTTCTCAGTGTATCCTATATTTAGTTCTCCTTAATTTCCTTTTTCTTACAGAATGATTTCAGTTGTATGGCATTTTCATTATATACCGGGTGTCACATAAGTCTGCAGACATTTTAAAAATTCACAAAAATTGAAGGAATTGGTAAGATTTAACGCGGTTTGTAAAAAGAAATATTTATACATTCTCGTGAAAGCGGATTTTTTTTTTTTTTTTTTTTTTTTTTCAGTAAAGAAAAATAACACTTGCCTTGAAAATTGCCTCAGACACCATTTCAGCATATTCTTATGTAAAACGACCTCAGGAATCTCAATATGATTCACATTTTGTCCTATCCCCTACAGTTTTTTTAGAAATGGCCCCCTATTTTTATCATTTTCCGGTGATTTTAAGGCTATACATTTCATTATTATGAGGGAGGAATGATTATTTTAACCGTTAAATGTTTTCTGGGGGGTTACAGAGTTAGAAAATCCTAAAACATGGGCATTTGCGACAAGGGACGATTTTTTTATTTATTATTATTTTTTTTTTATTTTTGGGGGGGGGGGGGGGGCGGGGATTTGCCACTGAAATTATACATTTCACACCCTATAATTTTTAATTTGTTATTATGGTTATTTTTAACTTAGCGAGGTGGTGGTGTATCTAGAAAACGTTGGGTGACTTTGCAAAATGGGAGACCTATTTAGATTCAGTTTTTAATAGAGCAGTGTAATTTATTCAATTTTTCGCGAATACAGGACACTGCACGGACGCGTAACGAGAAAGATGCAAATCAGAGTCCCATAAACTGCACGTTTTTTATGATTAGCATAACGTACACTCATCAGCAAAAGTAACCGAGCACTAGCAATAAACCCTGTCTAAAAAAAGTACACTTAAGCTTTGTTAAATAAATCCTTGTCGATTCATGTTCTTAGTCAGACTAAGAAAACGATTCCACAAGGATTTATTTAACAAAACAGTTGTAAGTGTACTTTTTTGATATCTGAATTTTTGTCTAGTGTTCGGATACTTTTCCTGCAGACTGTATTTCTTATTTAAGTCCCATTTGTGCATACATGAGGTTTTTATTGCGAAGTTGATTTGGTGGATAAAGCGCTATCGGTGAAGATTTTTTTTACTCCAGGCCGTCTCCAAATTGTAGATAGTACAACATACGAGTGTCAAAAAAACCCATTCAACCTCATCCTTTCGTCAAAGCATTGAGTTTGGTAAATTTGCACTAAAGTTTATTTTCATATTTTATGAAAATTTAATTGCGCTTTATTAATCGAATTCCATTATTTAGGTTAAAAATAAAATGCATATTTAAACTTTAAATAACTGCATTCTTATTAGTGACAATCTATCGCAACATTTGATCAACGATTTAATTCGATGAATATGGTTTGATGGATAATATGCAAGCACTAAATTTCGGGAAGAACAAAGAAATGTCCATTTGGACCTATAGAGGAAAAGGGTCGTATATGACGTATAAGGTTCATATACGGTTACGCAGAAATGTAATGTTCTTATGTAATAAGATTAAAGGAATTACAGCTTATGTGGCACTATTTATGAAATATCCATACAATGCACCATACAATTTCTTGAAATAGTTAAAATCTTATATTACACATACTTAGATATACATATATATTCGATAGCAGGAAAAAATGTAATTTATGCATAACAAGTACTAATAATAATATTAATAATAATGATAATTCAAGTATATTGAATTATTTATATCTGCGTTTTAAATTATTCTATAATCTGGATTAATATTTCAGTAAACAAATGTAAATGTAAATACATAAATAATAAATATATAAATATAACATTGGTGTTTTCATTGAATGTATTGAACAGTGAATATTCTTTGCTATAATCTCTTTCTCAGAGAAAAAAAAAATTAAAATGTTGCTTTAAAGAGATGATATTGTTGAAAAAAAAGTGACGATGTAAATATGAAATCTATTTTAAATAAAATGAAAATTATTCAGTAGTGTATTCTGTACCACCTTAAATACACTTACTAGAGATAGGATATTAGCCAATACCTTCTATTTTTAACGATAGAAAAAAAAAACTGATAAAAATGTGATTGGAAAAAATCTTTTGTAATACTCGTATATTAAACGTAAAACAGATAAAACAGAAAAATTTTTCAAATAGAAAATGTGTTAATTTTAAAAGAGGTAATACAATTTAACCTATCATTGTACAATATATGATGAAGTCAGAATACTTAGTTTTAGGTACAATACCTCCATTTTTACAGGATTCAGTAAAGCATTTCTTTAAATTCATAATTATGTTTTTATAGAATAGTATTATTAAAAAAAAAAAAAAACTGCTTAAAAGGCATTTATAAATATCAAAAAGTTAAAAAAAAAATATTCATAAAATATATTTATAATTTTATTCGATTTTTAAATGTATTACAAATTGTATTTAAAACACTTAATACATATATTTATTTCTATAATCAATAATAATAATAATAAAAAGAAAACAATCTATGTATAAAAAAAATATTTATGCATTAAACTGTTAAAAACATGTTATTTAAGATATTTTCGTTCACATATTAACGGACGCAGATTGTCGTTCCTAATATATTTTAAATAAAAATTATTCGTAACTCTTATAGAGTTAGTTTTGTTTACAATAGTATTACAAATTTTATGATTACATAATGTTTATTTTATTTAAAGTTTATCATGCAAGGAAGAATGGAAACGTAAAATGCAGTGCCACAGGATTAAATTAAGTGTCTTAGGAAAAAATGAAAGGAATAAAAAAATTCCTTTGCACAAATTTTACTTAAATTTTACTGATTTATATTGATATTTCGGATATTCTAATAAAATATTTTAACCATATAAGGTAATAATAATAATAAAAAAAATTGTAACGATAATAAATGACACAAAAGTTTCCAAAGCAGACTTTCACGAAAATTTTTGCACTTTCAATAATTTTAGTGATATGAATCACTTTTGACGTATATGTGTCGCTTGACTGAATATTTTTCTCATTTTTCATATAAAATCATATGCGTTTGTGGGTCGAGCGTCGCACGCCTTAGCCATCGCGCTACAAAATGGATATGGCGAGGGCGAAGCCTGAGATATGAAATATAGGTCAAGATGAAGGCCTTTATTTTTCAAATACTTGGACTGTTTAAATCGATACTTCTCACCAATGTTTGTTATTCAAGATGAATTATGTAACCCACTTTCATTTTTGTGAGATATTTCATTGTAACATTATTTTATTATGTTTTTAATAGTAGAATTACGTATATGGGAAAATTGTATGCAGAAGAATTACGCATATATTTTTATCGAAAATTTATATGCATGTATATTAATTTTAAGTAGAAATATATGTATAATTCCCCTGAATACATTTCCATTGATACATGCCTAAAATATGCGTATGTGTATACATACGCTTTTTTATTTTTATTTGTTTATTTATTTGTTTGTTTTTGTTTCTGTTGCATAAATAATTTAAGTTATCCAAATTGAAAATAATTTCATGTACAATTACACGAATACTAAATTAAAGAACTGGTAAACAAATAATATTTTAACTTGAAAACTCCTTCAAACACCGTAAAATTAAACAAAGTACTACTGGTTTCGAAAGGACGCGGCCTTTCTTCTTCAGGTACAAATTACGTGTTACTGCTTTGGAGGCAAATATAAGACAGTCTTGACACCCACATTCCACGTAATTCTATTGGTTGATCCCCTGAGTTAAATCCGATCCTTTCCTATATATAAGAGCACTTCTCTTATATTTTTTTATGCATAGAAAACGGTACGCTAAATGCTACCTAAACAGCTGTCTGCTTTCCTATTACTTCTTTTTGGCGTTCTAGACGGTGTTGCTTGCTTATTTTTCATAATCCCATGCCAAGTCTTCCATTAATATTCAAGACAGTCTTGATTTTTCCCCTGAAGAAGAAAGGCTACACATTTCCGAAACATTTAGCACTTTGCTTTATTTTACGGTGTGTGAAGCAGTTTTTAAGTTTAATCATAGTTACATGTTTTTAAAATCATAATGTATATTTATTATTACTATTATTACTATTAATATTTAAAGTAATATTAACATGAACTTTTTACTTTCTCTTACCAATAAGGTAGAGAAAGTATTGTTTTTGGCTCAAATTTTCGAACGCGAGATTTTGTTATATTTACACGTTTTGAGGTTTCCTGAATACGAAAATCATATTTTTAGCAAATGGTCTGTGTGTCTGTGTGTGTGTGTGTGTATGTGTATGTGTCTGAGTGTCTGTCTGTTATCAGTATATCTCAAAAACAAATTATGGCAGAAAGTTCAAACTTGGTATTCTAAATGTGTATCATATAGGGATGCTACAGTAAGCTTCTCGTTAAGATCAAGCAAATGGTTCGTGTACAGGGACAATCAAGAGAATTCTAATACATTACGTCTATGGGGGAAATTGCAGGAAAATAGAGTTTAACGTCTATAGACTGCACTAAACCAAATGAAACAAATATATATTTTTTGTAATAGAGACAGTTAACAGGGAAAATTTTTTTGTGTATGTAGGAGCCTCGCCCCCCCCCCCCCCCTGGGGAGGAAGTCCTCCCTCGAGGGGAGTAAATTTTCATGATGGGTATCTTTCGAAAGAGCTCGCCAATACCTTTAAAACAAATGATTGAACCATCGATCTGCGATAATTTACAACAAAGTTATTGATTTTTTATACTTATAACGAAAAAAAAAAAACTGAAAAAAAAATCTTTTTTTTTTTTTTTTTTTTTTTTTTTTTTTTTTTAATATTGAGAATAAAATGGACTTTTTTTGGATATTTGGTGTTATACTACTTCTCTAATACGGAAATCGTCAGCCTTATCATAAAAGATATTTTTTTTTATAATAATTTTAACAAATTATTTTTTAAAAAGAGAAATATTTTTTAATATCCGAATTAAATTCTATATAAATGTAGGTACATTAATGAAACGGGGGGTTGAGGGGGGCGGTAGCCCCCCTCACACAGAACTAATTATCATATAAAACTCTTCAGAAGCCTAATATGAATTGTTTAACATAGGTTTACATAACAGTACTCGTTATCTTACCTATTAATCTGCAATTATTTTGTATAATAATTTAAATAACATTTATTGAATTAGTATAATGTATATTTACAAGTGTATATGTATAAATTTATTATATTATTTTAATAACACTTAAAGAATATTATAATTGAATTCAGATATTTTATCTAAAAATGTAATTAAATATTTTAAAATTTAAATTTCGGAATTACTTCATTTGACTTCGGAGAAATCGATTGCGGAAACATTGAACATGATCACCTTAAAATTGATTTATAATCTCTAATTAGGTATACATATAATTTTGCATAAATACATAATATCTGGCCAAATATGCAAATTATAGACATAGTTGGCCTTTGAGATTTTAAAGGTCATTTCTCATTTACATTTGCGCAAACTTTTCTCGTGTACATTTCAAGATGTAGTAATAAAGGTTTAAATTAAATACTGAAAAGAAACATCCAATAAACTGTTTTAATATAATCAATAATATAAATTTATAACGTAAGAAAAATTTCCTAAAATATTGTTAATAACGTATTATTATTTATAACATGAATAATTTTTCATATTAATGTTTATGATAGAAAAGTTAATTTTACACTGTCACGTATTTTCTTTATCAATTCCGGAATAAACCAGCTCCAAAGAAATATCTGTTTATTATTAGGTTATGATGAAGTTATTCGTGCATGAAGAGTGTTATGAAGGTATAAATTGCTTTAACCTTAAGTTTCAATATTACTGACATATGTCTTGCTCACAACGGAATTCGCGTCCGTCATGAATATTCAATGCGATATCCCCAAAAAATGTGTCTTAGCTAATTATAAAAAAAAAAAAACATATTTGTTTAAACTTGTGTAAGGTTTATTTAGAGAACGTGCTAGAAACGTACAGAGAAAGAATATGTAAAAAGCATTTGAAGTTAATTTGTGTAAAGTTGAAGTTAATTTGTATACAGTATATTTCGATAAGTTTTCTTGAACTTTATGATTGTGAAAATATGCTGGTTAGGTTACATCGAAAACAAATATATAAATAAATAGAATGAAAGTAACTCATCTTAACAAAAACGGATACCTGTCAATATATGTCCCTATAAACTGTTTTTTGTGGGGGGGGGGGGATGAGGGGGAAATTTCCAGTCTGCGTAAGAATACTAAATTTTAAAATGACGCAGATTTTTTGATATTTTACGATAGATATATATAACATAGTATGTATATAGTTTATACCGTATATATATGCATATAGTTTAAACCGTAATTAAAATTTATTATACCTTGTTTAATTTTCCCGGCTTTTTTTTTTTTTTTTTTTTTTTTTTTTTTTGTTATCTCAAGCAAAACTTATAAAAAATGGTCCCCTAAGCCTCTCCAAAAGAAAGATTCATTTATAACACAATATATATATATATATATATATATATATATATGGGGGGGGATGAACTTCAGCCTGCACAAGCAGCTTAAATAAAAAAAAAAATTAATATATATATAAATATATATATATATATGTATATATATATATATATATATATATATATATATATATATATATATATATATATATATATATATATATATATATATATATATATATATATATATATATATATATATATATTACAATTTATATTGACAAAAGAATTTGGGTAATGTTAATGTAATAAAAATATGTATATATATATATATTATTATTATTATTATTAATATATATATATATATATATGTATATATATATATATATATATATATATATGTATATATATATATATATTTCATTTACCATTTTCAGTCTACAAATGCGACTATAATATTAAGAATTTTTGCCATTTCGAAGTTATTTTGAAGAATTTTAATTTTTTCAAGTAATTTTTGAGAAAACAAATGTACTCTTTTAAATTAAATTTTAAATGTATTAACTCTATTAAAAATTTACTTTAGCAATATAAATTATCGAAGGAAAAAAAATGAAAATTGCAGATATTTTAAAATGTAAACCCCATGCGCAGGCTGAAGATGGTATTCGAAAAACATAATATTTTGCAAAAATACTGTAATAGCTAAATTATGAACTTTTATATGTACCTGTTTTCGATAGGACGAGTTTCCTTTTTTTCTTATATTTATATTTTTCAAAAACTTTATCTTGAAAATTAAAATAATTATGTATATGTAATATGACATATTAAATCCAAGATTTATTAAAAAAAAAAAAAAAAAAAAGGTCATATAATTTTAATATTTTATTTACACCAATGCTTATATTACACTAGTATATAACTGCGAACTATACATAACATGAAAAGTTATTCGATAAACAATTACGTACAGTTGGAAAGTGTTAATAATCAATGCGTGCTGCATGATTTTTCTTTCTTGTTTCCTTTTACTTATATTTTACAAAAACTTTAGTTTGGAAATTGGAATAATTATGTATATTTAATGTGATATTTTTAATCCAAATTCTATTTAAAAGGAAAAATAAAATCATATAATTTTAGTATTTTATTTACACCAATGCTTATATTGCACTAGTTTATAACTGCGAACTATACATAACATTAATTAATTGAGCAAACAAATCCATTATGCTATAGATATTTAAAAAAAAATCCCTGTAATAATCTTGTCTCTATTTTTTTTTCTCTAAAGTTGAGAGTCCGATACAAAAAGTGAATTCTAAACTGCTAAATGATGTTAAATATCCCATACGTTAGTATATTATTAATTTTTATATATAAACATATAAATTCTAATTTTCTTAGAAAAATTTCACTAAGTTATTTTTAAATAAAAAATGCAACGTTTAAAAATTTTATTTGAAAAATGACTTACTAGTTTTAGTCTAAATATATTATGTTATATTTAAATTTAAAATAATAATAATAATAATAATAAATCTTTATAAAAGTATCTCTTACTGTTTAAAGGTAACAAAGTAACACTAAATGCACGTACGCTATGCTTTCAAAAAATGTATGATTATAATTTCTTTTTAACATTTTAAACTTTTCGAAAACACATAAATTTACATCTGATTTCCAATGCTACAAATCATAATTCATTGCAGCCACTCTATGAGGGAGGAAAAAATCCAAATACTGTTCAAACTATAGAAGTAAAAAAAAAAAAAAAAAAATCTGAATTTTTCTGTATTAGGATGATTTATGTCATATTTTAAAAGATGAGATGGAAAACGGAGAAAGACCATTGCAATCATTTTCGAACATGATTTTTCGTAATATTTCACAACATAAAAACTTAATGATTTTTTTTTCTTATGAAGACAATAGAAATTTGAAAAAAACTCGGATAATAAACGGATATTCACGAATTAATTTTTAAGAGACTTGCATACAGTGCATGAGACATGACGTTTGATTAATCTTGTTTAGAAACAATGATTCCTTTCTTCCAGATCATAAAAAATGTTGAAATCAAAATTATATTAAACCATATAATGTTGGCTGAAAAGATTTTTTTTTTGAAATATAGGAAGTAGTGTGCATACGTGGAATCCGCGCAGTTCCCCATTACTATTTGTTTCCACACATTTTAAATTTTGTTAAAAACTGTCAATGTAAAATTGACGTATCGCATCTCGGCACGAAAAAAGAACACAAGTTAAAAATGCAATATTTGCGAAGAAACAACTTATAGATGGTATAAAGAAAAAACTTGGCTATAATAAAACCAAAATGAATGCCTTTCAGGTGGACGAATTGATAGTTATAGATGAGACATTTTCTGCGCTCATTGGGGGCATTTTATATGTCTTTACAAACTACTCTCATATAGAAGAAAATCGATAAGATTTTCCGTAACTATACTGAACAACAAATTCTTTAAAAATAAAAATTAAAGAATTATGTTCTTGTGAATATATCATATAAGGTACAAAGCTCAAAATTGAAAATGAAAAAATCTGTATTTTTACTTAACTTTTATGCAAGGGTTGTGACAGCATTTGTAACATTTCCCCATGCGATTTTAAACATGCCCCTTTATAAAGACTAACCAAACTGCTTCCGATTATGATATACGCAAAAGAATTGCGAACCCGATAATCAGTAACAGACAAATTCATCACGACTTGCTGCGAAAGTCTGAAGCATACTTCATTCTTCCTGATAGTGTTTTCACATAGACTTCACATTAGAGTAATGATATATGAAGAATTTACTGGTCTGGAATAACATAATGCCAAATTCGCAACCGCAGAAACCATTCAGTAACATAATATTAGCTCGTGTTTTAGAAGAATTAATATATGGTTCCTACCATGTAGCAGCTATAGGAGCCTGTGCAATATAGGTACGAATACCGTTTGGGTAAGACTGTATTAGTAGACAATTACTATTATTATTTCTTTTTACCATGTTTTTATTAACTTCGATTCTTGTTTGTTTGTTTGTCCCGTACAAATATTCCAATCGATTTTTAACTAACTTCCCCACTAGCTAGATATTTGAAACATTCAGGATAGCTCAGAGCACGGTGAAAAAATATTTTTTTTAACACTTTTAGTCAACTGTTTTAGGTCCCTACTGCTTTCGGCAGCGTTCATATGATTCAACGGAAAATTTATTTAACTAAATTCCCGATTGACATTTGAAGCTAGACATTTGAAACTTACAAAATAGTTCAAAACACGGTGAAAATGCATATTTAAAAATATTTTTAGCCAACTGCTTTAGGTTCCTCCTGCTGACTTCGACAGCGTTACCAGTACAAATCTTGCAATCGAATTTTAACTAGCTTCCCGACATACTAGAAAATTCAAACTTTCAGGATAGCTCAAAACACGGTGACAATACATTTGTTTAATACTTTTAGTCAACAGTTTCAGGACCCTACCGCCTTCGGCAGCATTTATATGATTTAACACAAAATTTATTGAACTAACTTCCCGACTAGCTAGACGTTTGAAGCTTTCAGAATAGTTCCAAACATGGGGAAAATACATTTTATTTAATACTTTTAGCAACTGTTTCGGGTTCCTGCTGCTTTCGGCAGCCTTACCAGCACAGAGCTTGCAATTGATTTTTAACTAACTTCCCCAACTAGCTAGGCATTTGAATTTTCAGGGCAGCTCAGAACACGGTGACAAAAGTTTTTTTTTTTATACTTTTAGTCAATTGTTTCAGGACCCTACTGCCTTCGGTAGCGTTTATATGATTCAACAGAAAAAAATATTTAACTTACTTCCCGACTAGCTAGACATTTGAAACTTTCAGAATAGTTCAAAACATGATGAAAATACATTTTTTAAATACTTTTAGTCAACTGTTTCGGGTTCCTGCTAAATTATGCAGCGTTGCTAGCACAAAGCTTGTAATTGATTTTTAACTAACTTCCCAGACTAGCTAGGCATTTGAATCTTTCAGGATAGCTCAGAACAGGGTGAGAATAGTTTTTTTAATACTTTTAGTCAACTGTTTCAGGACCCTACTGCCTTCGGCAGCGTTTATATGATTCAGCAGAAAATTTATTTAACTAACTTTCTGACTAGCTAGACATTTGAAACTTTCAGAATAGTTCAAAACATGGTGATAATACATTTTTTTTTAATACTTTTAGCCAACTGTTTCGGGTCCCTGCTGCCTTCGGCACCGTTAACAATACGAAGCTTGCAATCGATTTTTAACTGACTTGCCGACTAGCTAGGCATTTGAAACTTTTATAATAGCTCAAAACAGGATACAATGAACTTTTTAATACTTTTAGCCAATCGTTCCGGGTTTCCGCTGCCTTTAGTAGCGTCTATATGATTCAACAGAAAAAAAAAAAAAAAACATTGTATATAAAAAGTTATTTTTATCTTGTAATTATAATTTTTTAACATGGCTTCCAGACTTTTTTTTTTATCTGACACATTATAAAAATAACTGTGACGACTCTTATGATCAAAAGTGTTTTACACTATTAATCTAAATACTGAATGATGCTGACCTACAATTTTTACCAAGCATTAAGCAAAAATCTTGCTTAATACATTAAACTATACTGAACATGATATTATCGCTTCTAAATGATGGATAACACACTGAAAAACAGTAATTCATTTTCATTGAGTTAGTTGAAACTACCTTAGATTAATATTTAAGATACTTATAATCAACACTACTAATATTCAAACGAAAATGTATATATCCATATACATTTAAATACATTTATATATACACATACACACACACACATATATATATAATCTTCCCTATTCCTTTTATTTTTAGCTGAAAAAATATTTTACATGCGTTTATCTAAATTTTCAATACAGTTATTTTTATTTAATAAAGAAGCATCACAAAACTGGCGTTGTAAAAATTATTACTTACAAACTTTGAATAAACACCATAAAATGCAATAAACTCGCAACAATTGTTTCGGGTCGAAAAAACACACGACCCTTCATCAGGCGAACAAAGTAAGCACGAATGCTGCAGTCAAAGCGGCAACGCACCTGTTGCGGCAACGCTCGTGCGTTGCCGCTTTGACTGCAGCATTCGTGCTTACTTTGTTCGCCTGATGAAGGGTCGTGTGTTTTTTCGACCCGAAACAATTGTTGCGAGTTTATTGCATTTTATGGTGTTTATTCAAAGTTTGTAAGTAATAACAGTTATTTTTAGTATATATATATATATATATACATATAAAAAGATAGATAGATAGATAGATAGATAGATAGATAGGAGCTGTTTACAGTTTGCACATTAAATTTTCATTTACTTGATGATTACATTTTACTTGAATGTAAATGAGATAAATATATATATATATATATATATATATATGCACCTATGTATGCAATATGTATGAAGAATACTTACTTCATATACACAATTTAAAAATATAAAAGAGCATTTGCCGAAATTAGACCAAACTGAACAATACGGATTGGTGCGAGTCCATTCGTGTAGATTAATATCGCTATTAATAGCTGCATCACTTGAAGGTACGAATTGAACATAAGTTTTATGTCCAGGTCGATTACTCGAAGCCATAAATAATGCATTTGGAGATTTGCTATCAGTTAATAACACATAACATTATGCAGTCGGAAAAAAATTGCAATATTTTCAAAAGCGTTTGAAAGTTTTTGATCAGTGTTTTTTGACTGTACAGTCGGTAACAAAAGTGTCCGAACACTAGCAAAAATTCCTATGTAAAAAAAAATCACTTACTACTGTTTTGTGAAATAAATCCTTGTGGAATCCTGTTCTTAGTCAGTCTAAGAACAGGATTCAACAAGGATTTATTTAACAAAACAGTATTAAGTGTATTTTTTTTATATAGGAATATTTGCTAGTGTTCGGACACTTTTGTTACCGACTGTACTAATTTAAAATTTAGAACTTTGACAGTAACGCGTAAAACTACACAAAAGATTCAAACAACTCAGATAAAAATGGAGAGAAGCATGTTAGTATTCACCCGAAGAGATAAAAGCTAAATACTCGGATTAGGGAGCAGTCCAAAGTTTCTGATCTTATTTTTATAGTTAAGATCTAAAACAGAGTGAGGCTGGAAACCACATCAGAAGAGATAATGACAAACGGACCACCAAAGTCCTGTTTTGGATGCGAGGAAGATATCACACTGTCGTTCGAAAGATGATGTTGTGAGGACTGGAAGAGAAGAATGGAGAAGAATTGCAGAAACCAAGGCTCATTCTAATCACCTAGGAGGAGCCTTCAACCTGCAGTGCATCGAAAAAGTCTGAAATTGAAAAAACATATGATGATATATATATATATATATAATATTAAAATATGTCTTTATCATACAATATACTAAAGATATTAAACAGAATTAACTTATAAGAAGCTTATTTGCAAACCAATAATCTTGGGATTGAAACTGAAGTAAAAGTTAATCTAACACATATAATATATATATAAATACATACATATAATTACGCACATATATAAATACATACAAAAAAAATCAAAGCAAAATATACTCAGTAAATGCAAAACTCAGACAAAATTAATGGGTTACTTATTATATCGTAAAACTAGAAAAGTATAAAATGTAAGTTCTTAAATGCGCATTATAAAATTTACAATATAAGGCATACATATGTGTAAGGCATGGACTCCTTATCATACTTAAAAATATCTATCTATAAATTCCCAGTTACATTTATCTTTTCCACACTACTTTTCTTCCTCATACGTCATTCATAAAATTTTACATGCGATTCATTTTTGACATGTTTCAACGGGAAAATATAAGGCTTCAATCATATGCAAATGATAACATTCCTTCATTTGAATATGTAGCCCAGTTCTGCATGAAATATTCAATCGGTAACATATTTTTTCAACGATTTGAAATGTATATATATGTTCCTAAAAAGAGAATACTTTATTACTTTTTTGAAGTAAAAAAATATTTATACGACTTCTTGTATATACATATATATATACACGTGTGAGTATGTGTGTATGTATAACCTAATTTAAGTAAAATGCCTTAGGTTTAAAAAGTAATAAATTTATATATATATAATGAAAGCTCAGAATACTTAACACTGCACTTGCATAGCTTTTAATTTATTTTGATAATTTAAAACTTGTCTTAAAATATGAATACTTGCAATTAGTTTTTTTTTTTTTTTTTTTTTTTTTTTTTTTAATATATATATATATATATATATATATACAACTATATATTATAAAATTTAAAAGCATAAATATGATTCTTAATTATCAAGACAACAAAACACAAGTGGAATTTTCTATGTCACATTTTATATCACATTTTTTAAGATCAAACAATCACACACGCTGAAAAAAAAAGTTTATTTATTTAGTTATTTTTTTTAAACGTAAACCAATTGAAATAAAACTTAAATAAAATATGCTAATTTCATATGATGTAAAATTTGTATGAATATGAAAATACAAGGATCGGGATTTGTATATACATCGTTTAAAATTGGACCTAAAAATTTTTATTTTATTTGAAAACCCATTTAAATAATTATAGTTCATTAATATATAACACTATATATTTTTAATTCTGATTTTTTTTTTTTTTTAATTATTAGAATGCCTGTTTTTATTGTGTGAATTTTGTATAATTGTCAATCTATTTTTTTTTTTAATTGTACATAAGTAAATGCTATAAAGTAAAATAAATTAAAAAAAATAAAGATGCGAAACAATGTTGAACGGACCGACACATTTGTACAATGGATGAATAAATAATAATAATAATAATAATCAGTAAATAAATGAATAATACTTGTTGATATATTTATTAGTGAGGTTGAATAAATATTTTAGGAAATTAATTTTTAAAGACAATTAAGGGAATTTTCTGGAATTAGAGAGTACAAATATGAATGAGGGATCCTGTAAAATTTGCGAAGTTAATTACGGAAATTTTTTATATAACATAATGTTTCTGATAATCAGGCAGAAGAGAACAAGAAAATCAAAAATTAACAATATTTCTTATCATTAAAAAGAAAATAAGAAGAAGAAGAAGAAACTTCAATCAAAGTGAATGCTTGACTAAATTTAGTTTTAGAAACTATTTTACCAGTAACACATGGCAATGGTCAGATGGTCTTTTTTTTTTTTTTTTTTTTTTTTTTTTTTTCAAATTATAACCTACAATAGTTTTATCAGTCTTGTTATTTTGAAAATTTGTCAATGACGGTAATATTATGACGGCATGTTAACCTTTTCAGGATTAAGCCCGTCATACATAATCGAAATAAAAAGTCGATATGATTAAGTTTTGAAATACATGTTTTTGTTTTCTATAAAAAAAAAAAAAAAAAAAAAAAAAAGTAAGTACCTGTAGTATACAGTACCGAATACCATAAATATCCTGTGTATTGTATTAATTTTATAAATCATTAAACACATATACTCAGAAACGGCTCACTCTAAAAGGGTTACGGTTAGTAAAAATTTTACTATGCTGATTTTCTTAGGCGGCGGATTACAGATTGGAGAAAAATATTAGATAATTCAGCCACATATGATGACTGTATGCGTAAAATCCGCCACGACAGCAATTCCTTCAATTATTATTATCATTTTTCAAAAATATTACCTCCAGCAATAACAGAATCGAGTGCGCTAATCCATCGAGGAAGGACCAAAATTGTATAAGCATAATTCCGAATAATTCCTTGAAATGAATCCCATATTATCACCAATTCATAAGAGCGTAGTACTAAGTAATAAGTAAAAAACTCTGAATAAACACGATAAAAATTCAAGAACTCGCAATAATTACACAAAAATTAACTTCGGCAATAAAAGTGGAAAAAATACCATATAAATACCATATTTTAAAATTAATTATGCTTTAAATCGTGAAAGCATTTTTAGAGTAATAAATAAAAATATTTATGTTTAAGTAAAAACCTTTCTAAAAAAGTTTATATATAAATATATTGCTCTGAATATAAACTATGTGAAGTGAGAAAAAATGCTAAAGATAAGTATGTTTCATTGCTGACAATTTTCTTTCTTTCTTTTTTCTCTTTTTTTAAAATTATATAAATAGATAGAATTTAAATTTATGTAACTACTTTTATGTATTTTAAACAAATTTTTTAAAGTGTAATACACATATAATATGATTTAAGAAACATATAATTAAAAAACATATTAATTTATAATATATATATATATATATATTTGATTAAATGATTTACTCGTAATTGCTGAAAATAAAATATTTACTTAATATTATTCTTGAATTATCTTTTAAATTTTCATTCTTCGAATAAAGTATAGCACTTCCGAAGTCTAGAACAATGGGAATAAAAGTTAATGATGTTTACAATCGATTCAAAGTTTTTCCCCAATGGATAATAACTACAGATAATCACGTTCTATAGAACATTTGAATGCCATTATGTATGAGATAAAAAATCTAAAACTTTCATAAAATATATAAGTATTGATAATTAGATAATGAATTATTTCCAAGCTAGGTTTTTCTTTATTTTCTTTCTTTCTTTATTAATTTTTTTCATTAAAACTCTTTTGTTTTATCCTATTTATTATTCATGACGTTACCTTATTTTCCATTAGGGCTTTTTTAAATATATACCAATATATAAAATAAGTCTGCAGACATTTTAAAAATTCTTAAAAAATAAAGTAATCGGTATAACACATCCAACATAAGTCTCTAGACATTTTAAAAGTTCACAAAAATTGAAGCAATTGGTAGAATTGAGAGCGATTTGCGAAAACGTTATTCTCGTTAAGAGGGATATTTTTTGGAAATAAATGTTAAAATTTGATAGAGAGCACTGTACGTGAGATATGCTTACGTGAAATCATACTTTAATATAACAAACTGTATTTACATGCAAACGTTTAAAGCGTATAACGTCTACTGTATATGTCCGCCATCACCACAAATTACACTTTGCAAACTGGTACTTCAGTCGGCGATTCATAACTTATGTACAACATCTTCATCAATAACGCTTTATCCACCCAGTCGTAATGCTAATCGTAAAAAAAAAAAAAAAAAAAAATGAGATGTTAATCGTAAAAAAAAGAAAAAGAAAAAAATGCAATTTAGAAGACTGAGATTTGCATTAGGTCCGCATCTGTACAGCGCCATCTGTCGACGAAAATGTAAACTATTTTTTTTTTCTTTGCCGAAATAATTCCACTTCATGAGAATATTTTTTCGCAAACAACATTCAATTCCAACAAATCCTTCAATTTTTAGGAATTTTTAAAATGTGTAAAAACTTATGGACACCTAGTATATGTATTTATTACGTTTAAAATAATAAATATACTTTTTTTTTCAATCGGAAACCTAAATATATTTTCAAAGTAATCGTAAAATATCTGACCAAAATTTAAAAGAGGGGTTAGAGGTGACAAATGTAAAGGGTTCACAATGTGTGCTCAGAAACGCTCATAAAGGTGTTTGAGGACGCTGAGCGGGGTAGTCGAAACAAGTCGGTTATGCAGTAAGCTGTCATACCACGCTGTGATTTCATACAGCATGAATAGTGAACTACCAGATATTCCTCTGACATCATTAAAAAAAAAAAAAAAAAAAAAAAAAAAAACATTGTAACCTACCAATCCTTCTATCACATTTGCATCACTTCTATCACATCCTTCTATCAATAACGCTTTATCCACCAAGTCAACATGGCAATTACAACTTTTTATATTTACAAGCAGAAGGGAAAATGAGAAATGAGTTTTTAATCGTAAAAAAAAAAAAAAAAAAAAATTAGAGGAGTGAAATTTGTATTAGTCCGCGTCTGTGCAGCACCCTCTATTGACGAAAGTTTAAACTGGTTTTTTTTTCTTTGCTGAAATAATTCACTTTCATGAGAATGTGTTTCTGCAAACTACATTCAGTTCTAACAAATCCTTCAAATTTCATAATTTTTTAAAATGTGTACAAACTTATGGACACCGAGCATATGTATTTATTACGTTTTAAATAGTAAATATTTTTTTTTTCAATGAAACGCCTAAATATATATACAAAGTAATCGGGAAATGTCTGACCAAAATTTAAAAGGGGGTTGGAGGGTACAAACGTAAGGAATCACAATGTGTGCCCAGAAACACACATAAAAGGGTTTGAGGACGAGGTGTGGGGTAGTAGAAACAAGCCGGTTATGGAGTAAGCTGTCATTCCTCACTGTGATTTCATACAGCATACAAAACTCCACGAATGGTGAACAACAAAAGCATTTTCTTGTTTTGATTACCCTATACAGCGACCACTACCACATTCACGAAGGGGTTAAGAGCATGTATAGTTGTTTAGTAAATTTTTAACGTTTTTTAAAATAAGTTTAAAAACAATCCTTGTTTCATTGATCATTGTTAGACATTCGAATGTTAAATGTTTTTCAATATAAATATAGAACAAAATATTTCTACAGATACTTATTTATTCTGTATATTTCTAAAAAATATATGGACTCAGAGTATTTTTGGTTTCAGAAAGTAAAGCGCTATTCGTCTGTTAAATGAAAAAGTAGTAAAAGTTTAGGAATGATATTAAAGATTTTCATAGAGATCAGCAGGGAATATGGATTAGTTATTAATCTGCCTTTTAATTTATAAGTTAAACAGAGTGGAGTCGTTTAACTACCTTAATTGACGGCCTATGGATGAAAAGTGTGAATGGGTAACAGAGTTGAATGTAACATTTTACATTTTTTTTTTTTATCATTTTAAAACATTGATTATAGCATGTAACATTCAAGACACAATTAATATGATTCCATTAATTCATCTATATGTTTATATAGATATATTTTTAACTAGTGGATCTGCAGATCAGGAGCTTCAACGTCCTATTTGCATCAGACATTATTCAATAGGTCATTTTTATTTATTCCTTATTATATAATAGTTATATTGATTCGATCAACTTATTACAATAATCAGATACATTCCTGAGGGGGGCTGCCTCCCCCCTCAACCCCCTGCTGTATCTCTCTTTGTATACATATTTGTGTAACATATAAAGTGTTACGGAATTGTAAATAATTGCATTTATTTTTGTATAAATTCTTTCAAAGAGGCTTAGTAAGTCAATAAAATGCTAATTTTGTGCATTTCTAGTCGTTTTAGCGTTAAAATAGCCTAATTTTCTCTTAAAAACGCATTAAAAAGCTCCAATAAGGGAAGAAATGGATTTGGCGCCAAATTTGGCGAGAGTTTCTCTCCTTGGCGATTTTTTTTTGCGACCTTGGCGAGAAAATCCTTATTAGGAATATACCAAATATGAAGCTCTAAACTCATTGGCTGATGAGATACGAGAATTTTCCAGAACAGTCTGTGTTCGATAGGAAAGTATGAAAGGAGCATTTTTTTCGCCAAGGGGCGGTCAGTCTCAGATCTGTGTCAGTTTCGTCAAATGCTTTCTTTGCTTTCAGCCTCTTTGGATGAGACTTGCTTTATGTGTTATTGCTAAACAGTTTGTACTGTTTTTGCTGTTAGCGGTTGTTGTTTAAGCTGTGTTTAATGGTTGAATTGAAGCTGATACTTGGTTTATAGACCTGTATTTTTCTGTAATTTTTTGTGAATAAATCACTGAATTTCGCAAGTTTCGTCTTTCATTCTCGGACAACTTACGAACCCCCAAGTACGCAACAATATGTATTAACTACCAAATTTCATACAAAAAAAAAAAAAAAGTACCATATCGAAAATATTTTGCGTAACCTTTAAACTAATTTTCTATTCTATGCCCACAGTCTTCAACAGGAAAACATGCTTTTAAAATTCTAGTAAAATTTCATTATATTTGATGGGGTGTAACCATGTTAAAAGAAACTTTTAAGAAATACCGATTATAGACCATAATAGTACGAAATTCTTTTATGTATCCCTGAAAAGTAGCCACAACCATTATAAACGCCAATAATAAGATTAAATCTAATTTATTATAACTCATTAATTTTTCAAAATTATTTAACATCATTTAGATGATTACAGTACATACTCGGAATTATTTTGTATGGTCCCATAAATTATTTAGTCTATACACAAACTTTTTTAAGAGTAAACATCACTTTAAGCATCTTTACAATGTATGTTAACTTTATTAAGTTAAATTCAGTATAAACGCATTAAAGTGCGCGCTTAAATTAAAAATTTGCCCATAGGCTCTAATGTTACGAAATTCTTTCGTGTGTCTTTGTAAACGAACCATAAACTTTGTATACACCAGTAAAACTATTCAGCTTATTTTGTGTTTAAAAATAATAATTGTTCCAAAATTAACGTCGTTTGGATTACTATGTGACATTGTCAGAACACTTTTGTAAGGCCCTGTACATTAAATAGAAAGCTTAAGACCACATATTTTTTTTAAACAACATAAGTTTAAGCATCTTACTCACGTACGCTAGTTTCATTTTCTTCATTGCAAAGTAATGATATTAAAATGCGTTTAAACGAAATTCACCCCATACGCAGTAATGTTAAGAATTTTGGCGTGTCCCTGTATACAGTTTATAAAAAATATAGCAATAAAAATTATACAGCTACTTATATGCAAAGCTGGAACGTGTGCGCCAGTTTGCAGGTCAATCGAAGGATTTTTGCGGCCGCTATTGCGGTACATACAAATTCTTCCCATAGGCCTTAAAGATAAGAAAATCTCTGGCGTGTCCCTGTACACGAACGACAAATGGAATTTACACCTAACACTATACAGCTAATTCCGTTGGGCTCATGAATATGTGTACCAAATTGCAAGTCAATAGTGTTATTTTGGGGGCCGCTATCGCGGTACATACAAATTCTTCCCATAGGCCGTAATGATAAAAAGAACTTTGGCGTGTGCCTGTACACGAACAACAAATGGAATGCACACCCAAAACTATACAGCTAATTTCGTGGGGATCATGAACATGTGTACAAAATTTCAAGTCAATAGCGTGATTTTTGCGGTCGCTATCGCACGACAGACAGACAGACAGAGAGACGGACAGACGGAGCCCAAAATCCTTTTGAGTCTCAACAGAGGGCCTCCACTGAAGATTCAGTAAAAATTGGAAGTCAATAGCTTGATTTCTGCGGTGGCTATCGCGGTACATACAGATTCTTCCCATAGGCAGTAATGATAGAAAATCTTTGGCGTGTCCCTGTACACGAATTACAAATGGAATACACACCCAAAACTATACAGCTGATTTCGTGGGACACATGAACACGTGTACCAAATTGCAAGTCAATAGCGTGATTTTTGTGGCCGCTATCGCGATACATACAAATTCCTCCCATAGGCCGTAATGATAAGAAAAACTTTGGCGTGTCCCTGTATACGCACTATAAATGGAATACATACCAAAAACTATACAGCTGATTTCGTGGGGTTCATGGACATGTGTACCAAATTTCAAGTCAATAGCGCTATTTTTGCGGCCGCTATCGCGCGACAGACAGACACACAGACACAGCCCAAAACCGTTTGGAGTCTCAACAGAGGGCCTCCACTGACGTTTCGGCAATAATGTATAGATAATAAAGATTTAGTATTAAAATTATCTACTATTAGAAAACATTTATATAATACATTTATATGTATATAATACTTTTTAATATGATATCTACACAAATCTATTTAGTTTATATAAATTAAAATCTAAACGAATAACAAAAAGTTTTAGAATTAACATTTTCTCGAAGGTAATAATAATAATAATAATATACATAAATATACCCTCCCCCATCCCCCCGAAAAAATTAAGAAAATTTTATTTAATGGGAATGTGTAATGGGATAAAAAAAAATGGATACTTTAATATATTACAATTTGAATTATTTATTAAATACAATATCCATATCGTGATTTTTAACTTGTTTTGTAAATTAAGACGAACTATATTAATAAATATTCTTTAAATATTTTTTAAAAATATAAATATTTAAGCGCGTTTGTAAAATAATTGAGAATTGCAATTGTAATATTTACAGTATTATACTACGTTTATAATATCTAAATGTTTAGGCACTTTTGGAATATGTAAATACAGGTATTTAAGCTACCTAAGATAAGCTTTTCTGGGAAAAAACTAAAAGCATTTTAAATATCATTCTCCCTTATTCTCAAGGATTAATCGGAAATAATTATTTTGTTCGCGTAGAAAACAAATTATTAAAGCTTATTAATTTAACACTCATTTTTTTTTTTTTTTTTATTATTATAAAAACTTTGCTAAATATTTTGTTTTATTTTTGATAAAATCCTTGAAACAAACAAAACAAATGCATAGAGTTAGGAATTCTTAATATAATAATTTGTTTTGTAGATTATTATTATTATTATTATTGTCTTTATGCATGTATTTATTTATCTATTTATCAATTTATTTATTTTTTTAACTTTCTATTTCTCATTCTCTAAAATAAAGTCACTTAAATTGCTAATATTTTGGCATACTTAATAAATAAATAAATAAATAAATAAATATTTTATATAAGTCAAATACACAAATAAAAGATAAACTGTGCTAAAGGAAAAAAAGTCTTATAAAGCAGAAATAATTGTATTATTCTAATTAAAGTAGCGTGCATAATGTTTTCAAAGAAAAAATATAGAAATTCTTGTTCCTTTCTAATTAAACTAGGAAAAAATAACAAATAAAAGTCTATATTAAAAGCATGCAAGAAGCCCTAAAGGAAAATAAAGATTAAATCTTTATAAATTTGATTTTCCTTTTATCTGAAATAAACCTCGAGCACTATTATTGGGTAAAAAAGTATATTTCGTTAAACTGTGATCTTTCCCAAAAATCGATTTTAGGACAAATAAAAACATACTAATAAAAACAACTATTTCCAGAAACATTGTCTTGGTCTTTGATATAAGGAACTATTAAATTTCTTTCTTGATCGATAGTCCTTAAGTAATACAAAGAAACTTTAAGTGGTATAGTTTTTAGATTCAGGTCTTTGTTATAGTCAATAGTTTTTTTTTTTTTTTTTTTTTCTTTCTTTTAATTGCACCAAAGATCTATAAACAAAACGTTGTTTGATAAATAAGATTGTTTTAAGAAAATCTTTTATTAATTTCGTAAAAGATTTATTTAATAAAAATAGATTTATGAAGACAAGCAATAATCCATTTAATAATCCATCTTTTTCTTTTTTAAAGTATATCGATATTTGCTAATATCCATGAACTGGAAGCATAAATATAGATATTTCATGAAAAAAAAATTAATTCCTACAAAATATTTTTCGAAGGCAAAACACAGAAAATATGCAAAGAAAGTATTGTAATTATATATATATTAAAATTATTATTTAAAAAAATTATCTTTTATGATAATACAGACGATTTCCATATTAGAGAAGTAGTATAACACTTAATATCCCCAGCCCCCCCCCCCCCAAAAAAAAAAAAAAAAAAAAAAATTTATCCTCAATATTACATCCAAAAAAAAAAAAAAAAAAAAAAAATGAAAAATGAAAAAAATCGATAACTTTATTTTAATGTATCGCAGACCGATGGATCAACCATTCGTTTCAAAGGTATTGGCGAGCTCTTTTGAAAGATACCTATCATGAAAATTTACTCCTCTCGAAGGGGGACTCCCCCCAAGGGGTGAAGCGAGGCTCCTACATACACATTTTTTTTCCCAGTTGACTCTCTCTATTACAAAAAATATATATTCGTTTCATTTGGTTTAGTGCAGTCTATAGATGTTAAACTCTACTTTCCTGCAATTTCCCCCATAGACGTATTGTATTTGAATACTTTTGAGTATCCCTGTACACGAACCATCTGCTTAATCTCAACGAAAAGCTTACTGTAGCATCCCTTTATGATACACATTTAGAATACCGAGCTTGGAATTTCTGCTACTATTTGTTCTTGAGATTTGCTGATAACACCCACACAGACACACAGACAGACACACAGACCATTCGCTAAAAACATGATTTTCGTATTCAGGGGACCTCAGCACATGTAAATATAACAAAAATTCACATTCGAAAATTTGACCCTAAAATAATGAATATCCTAGAAGGAGGGAGATTGGCCACAGGGCCTACAGACTCGATCTTTCCCCATCGGATTAATATTTTTTTATAAATTAAATTCATCAATATACGAACGTGTCTTCCGAAGCAATGAATAGATATAGTGGTCTATAAAGAACTTCAAATAAGATGCGATCTCTGAATTTTCACAGAATTGTTTGATGAAATTGAAATGATGGTACAACAAATTAATCGGTGTTTATAATACCTATGTGTTATGATAACCAATAGGTTGTAAGTTTTTTGTCATTACAAGTTTCTATTTAAAATAAAAATTCGTGTAAAAAAAAAAAAAAAAAAGAAAACTGGTGTTTCACCTACTTTTTTTTTTTTTTTTTAAGTGACAAACATCACTTTCGGAATGTCCCTCGTGCTGACGTATATACTAGATTCATATACTATACTAACATTTTATAGCTAGTATATATTCTATATATATTAATAGTTAAATGTACTCTATTATATATATTAATAGCATATATACTAGCAGGCTTTACCGGATTTGCTATTCACTATACAATAGTATATAAATAAATTTAATAATAAAGAATCATTACCTTTATATTTGTTTATGCATAAAATCTAAAAAGGAAATACATTGAAACTGCGCAAGACCTTGCTTCCGGTGAGCTGCTTTTGGCAGTGTTTTCCTTACCCACAAAATCTCGGGACCGTGTCTCTATTGTATGTAACAAAGCCTTAACCGTGGACTTATCGGTGCTCATCGTATGGCAGTTTTGAAACGAGCATTATCGAAAAAAATGTAGTACCACTTTAATATTTAAATCACATTTACATATGAACAACATTATACGTACTATACATAGCATTTATTGTTATGTTATTGGACAAACAAAGTCTTTAATTTCACAGTGTAAAAATTGTCTGTTACAAAATAGAAATCTAATTTAACTTTCTCTTATGAAAAATTTGTATTTTCAAAAACTACAAAGTATTAATATTTAAATTCATATAAAGCTGCCAAAAGTCCCTTTTTTGTGTATTGAAATAAACTCTTAATTATTCGTTGCAGATTTTTTTGGGTGGATACACACTTTATCTGTTTTGTATACATAATAACTGGTATCAAAGAACACTGAAAAATGCTAAGATACACAGCGAAATGTGATTCCAAGGCTGTCAAATAATACCAAACTATGCGGTGGATTTCAGGAAGATTTTTGTTAATGCACGAATATTATTTGTTTTTAAGTGTAACTAGCGCAAGAAATATGTTTTGTATGGCTATATTCTGCATTGTTCATTACCGAATATGTCTGATTAAAAACATATTAAAAACACTTTTTAAAACATGTCATCAAAATTTTATTAAAATCATATCATACAAACATTTATAAAGCTTTTTGCCATTAGGTTATGGCTTCATCGGGTAAACATTATTTATAAAATATTTTTATTTCTGTCAATATTTATATTTATATAAATATATTTATAATAATTACAATAATTATATTTATATAAAATATTTATATTTCTGTATTTTTCCGTAGTATATTGGTATTTTCCGGCAACTCTTTTGCAAGATATTTTCTGTAATAAAATATAATTTTCTTTTTTTTTTTTTTTACATTATACAGAATATTGAACGCTGTTATATTTATAACAAGTAATAACAAAATAAATAAATAAATAAATAAATAAATAAATAAATAAATAAAAATAAAATAAATAAATAAAATAAAATAAAAAATAAAGTAAAAAATAAAGTAAAATAAAAAATATTTCTTTATCACTAATCATTAAAAATAAATAGAACAAAATTATATGTACTTCAATATGAGCGTGTAGAAAAAGGAAATTAAAGGAAGAAGGAACGAGGAAAAATATAAGGGTAAGGAGTGTAAAAGAAAAAACTGAAAATATGAGTAAAAAAAGGAAAATAAAATAAAAGAAAGGAACTGAATGGAGCAAGTTAGGAGTGACTTTAATGCGTTAACAATTTGTTTATGAATTTGAACTGTCATATTTTCTAGGATTTTTCACTTAAGTTAGGTAGATTTCTTTTAATTGCGCAACTTGTTTTGTAATCAGCTTTGAAATGCATTTGATTTCATTAAAGTATAACTTTTGAGACCAAAAAAAAAAAAAAAAAAAAAAAAAAAAACATTATACAGAGTGTCCTAAAAGTTCCAGTACCGACGCTGATGTATTTTTTATTAACAAAACAAAAAAAAAACTTAGAACGATTATTTTTATGCTAATAATAAAAGGCACATTTAAAATAACGGAGGAAAAAATACAGAACTTACATTTATAATAAATGTTCAAAATGTCCACACTTTTCTAGGAGGCAAAGCTGAATTCGTTTGCGCATGTGTTTAGAAACGCGTTTTAACATGCTGGGAGTGACTTCTTGTAGAGAAACCTGTACACACCTGCACAGAACCTGCATTGCGAAATTGTCGAACGAGCTGATATAGTATGTTTTTACTCGATATTGCATCATCTGGATATTTATATCGCCAAACATCTTTGCATCTTTCATACAATTTACATTCAAATTAAGCTTCAAACAGCATAATTCTCTGAATGCGTGATAAACTCATTTCACTATGAAGAACAAAACAACATAAAACTTTATTCTCACACAACTTGAGCGAGAAAAGAAACAAACGATAAAAATTCAAGAATTGATGCAAAAATAAACAGACGATAAAATTTAATATTAAAAAAAATCATGGACACAATGAGTTCTTTAAGTTGGAGTACTGGAACTTTTAGGACACACTGTATAATAGTACATAATCCGTATGCATGTAACAAACTATTTTCTGGGTGATATGCATAAGTAAGTTCAGGTTTAAAGAAAGCTGTATAATCATGTTTGAATAAGTTCTTATCTTGGTTTTAAAAGGGATAGTATTACTTCGCGAGGATTTTGTAGACACAGTACTATAAATTGATAATATTTATATGTAATTAAGCAATAATGACGGAAAAATAAGTGAACACAAGGAGAAAACTTTTGAAAACTTCTGTATTTCAGATGTTTTTCGAAACAAGTTTTAAATTTTAAAAGAAAATCCGCAATTATAGTTAAAATTTGTATGTTTTCTTTTTTAGCAATTACCTTATTTATGAATGACTAGCAATGTTTTTTCTTAGTTTCAAATCACATTTTCTTTCTCATGTAAGGATAATATGAGTAAATAAATACATAAGTTACTTTTATTCCTATTACTTTTATTCATATTACATGTATCCTCATATAAGTAAATAAAATAATTAAGTTCATATGTTTAGAAATCTTGAAGAATGTTCTTATAAAAACGTACTCTAAACGGGGGTATTTTTTATTAGTAATGTGCGTTCATATTTTTATATTGATACTGGAATCCAATGAGTAAAACTATTAAAAAAAAACTGTTTAACCCCTTGCGGCACAAGACAATTCGAATCATCTAAATTATACTGCCACAAGAATTCATGAACTAAATTAAACTAAAAGAAATTTTTAATTTCAAGGTTGAAAAAACGGCTCTTCTGATATGTTATAAACGTAAATTTTTGTTAAAAAATTTCCGGTATGATTTTTTGCAGCTGAATCGTAAATTTTGCGTCCTGGCAACGAGGACAGCGCGCGTTAAGGGGTATAATCAATCACGATAAAAAGGTAAAACGTGCGAAAACTAGTAGATGCTACTGAACAAGATTTTGCATTACGTGGACACCAGAATAGCAAACAAACAGCAAGTCTTTTGAGTATAAGGTATTTACTAAATATTGATTCTTGAAAAAAAAAATGTGGTTCAATTTTCTGCTAGTTAAAAATTAAATCTTTCTGTTTTTATTGTACATAGTATGTTCAATTATGTTAGGTTTTAGTTAGGATTTTTTCAGTAAAATAAAGTGTGATAGTTATATTCTGAAGATTATAGGATATTCTATATAAATTAGAATTATCTATGTATCTGTCTATCTATCTGTCTATCTATCTATATCTATCTATCTTTCTCTATATATAAACAAATATTGACGCTACAAATGTAAAACTTTTATGACACGGACTTATTTATTTTATTTTTTTTTAAATAAATAAATAAATGCTTAATCCTAATTTATGTAGTAATAGAAACATTTATTCATGTAGTTTGAAATGGAAACTAAATGCCAATAAATTTTCATGTTACATATGAAAGTTTTAATATACGTTTTTATTAAATATATTTTTTAAAGCTTATCATTAGGGTTTGAAAAAATAAATACACCAACATTCTTACATACAAAATCATATATGCATATTATGTTAAAATATTTAATAATAATATATGCATTTTTTTCATATTTCACATTCGAAACAAATTGTATTATTTACAAAGAAAGAATCTGAAATTCACCGATATATTTTTTTTTTCTCTTTATTTTTACTGTCAACTTTACATAAAAGTAGAACAAAAAAAGATCCAACCACATTTTAAAAAGTAATTTAATGCATTGAATATCAGAAAAATGGATGAAAAGAGGATGAAAGATAAAAAAGATTCTTTTGTAGAATTTTGAAATACTTTCACGCTTTCAGTAATTTTGGAAGAATCAATCATTTTTTGACATTCCTATGGTGCTTGAATGTATCCGATCGACATTTTTCACTATGAATCATATGCATTTTTAGGTCTAACACCACGCGTATTTTATTCACAGTATAAAGTAGACTTTTTTTAAAGGTACATATAAGAGATTATTCATGAGCGAATTTAAGGATAAGAGAAAGTTAAAGAAAACTACGCAACTTTTTTTTTAAATAAAATGTATATATTTGTATGTATCTATAAATATAATGTCTGTTTATGAGTTATTAAGCATTATTTTGAGTATAATGTATACTGTTTAACAAATTAAATCTTGCTGTTAAAAAATAAATACAAATAAATAATATTATTGTCAATAACATTTTTAAACCGAAAATCTAGCTTTATAACATTCAATAACACACATGTTATTAATTTGGAGATTTTGCGGTCAGAAAATATAAAATTGACTGATTCGATTATATTCATAACAATATTTCTGTAATAGCAAACTAATATATGTGACATAAATCCATCGAAAATAGAGTATATCGAATTTAAATAAAGCTGGTAAAGTCGTTTTCTTAAATGATGATATTAAAGACCATAAACTCATCGAACTATTTGGACACTAAATAATTTGAATGTAGTAATTCCATAATATCCAATAATATGAACATCTCAATAATATGAACATTTCAATAATATGAACGTCTGAATAGTACTAACACAATAATAGTAACTCAATAATACGAACGTCTGAAAAAGAAGTTTCTGTAACTATTTAAGAAGATATAATAAGAAGAAGATCGTTAGAGCTCTTTTGAAATGCCGAATTTCGGTACCATTTTCGATATTCACCAAAATTTACCAAAGTCAGCTGTTCACTGCAAACCAAAAATCATGCATGAAAATACGTTTAAACTACTAAAAATGACGAGTTAAAGAAAATTATTAAAATATTTTATTTAATATACTTGCAAGGCCTAAATTTGGCCTACTTATTTAAGATAATTATCAATATGTCTGAAGAAAAGAATAAGAAAGGAATATTCCCAAGAAAGTAATATCTAGAAAAGGTTTAATATAGCAACTGTTAATCGTCAGAGAATTTTTCTAGATATAGCCATAAGGCCACACTTCCACCTTTTATGCATTATTCGTCGTTTTCAGTAATTACCTAATTATTCAAACGATATATATTTTCATCACACACACACAAAAAAAAAAAAAAAAAAAAAAAAAAAAACCATGTCTAGAAGCAAAATTATTCTTCTTTTGTATTTTACGAATTACACACATTTACTGATTTCTTCCGTAAATTACGTTAATGAAGTTTTTCCAATTATAATTATTTAATTAAGACATAAATAATTAGTTAATTAATGTTTACAAGTATTGGAGTTCCTGTTGTATTTAAACGAAAAAAAAAGTGTTTTGTTTTATTTACATTATTTATCAGTGAACATTTAGGTCGTTAAAAATATTTATTAGAATTTAGCTCATTATTATTTATTTAGAAGCCACTGTCAGAATTACACAATAAAAAATTATTTTTTTCTATCTCACGTAGAATGAAATGTATTTTACTCCAGCGTTTGCACTGGAGTATATTCCACTTTATTATTATTATTATTATTATTGTTATTGTTATTTATTTATTATTTCATTTTACAATGAGAGGAACGCGCAGAACAAAATAAGGAAGAGACAGCTAAAGATACAAAGCATAGAACAATTTACGCAAATTGTATATTTTCAAGAAAGATAACATTTACATTAATATATATATATATATATAGAGAGAGAGAGAGAGATTAAATACATTAAGAGATTGTGTTAAAAATCTGGCAAGAACGCAGGATGAAATAAAAGTTACGTTGACAGAAAAAATTGCGTTTTCATGCTTTTTTCAGGAGAGACTTTTTTTTTTGGCTATAAGTACGAGAAATAGGAAATTTATGTAAATTAATACAAAGTAAGGATAGCTAAATATATTTTATATATAGGGTACCACATCAGGAAAACTGGATATAATACGTATAAAAAGATTATATTTTTTGAAAAATTAAATTTCTGTTGCATTCGTACGAAAGGCAAACATTCTGATAAAAGTTTAAATGGATTTAACGTCGAATTTTGACATCACAGAGAGCTATTGGTAACAAACAATCTAGGATTCTCTATTATGTAGGGCATTGCAGTTTCAGAATGTCAAGTTTAATTTTACTTGATGATATTGTAGTTTTACTTTTGACAATTAAACTGTGAACGTAACATTCCTTTTTGTAGTTTTCCACGCTAACTAAAAGCAATAAATCTGTTATTGGATATACCAGTGATGACGTTTCTTTGTTGCCAAGTCAAAGCAAAATTGGTTTTACTTTTCCATTGTAAAAAAAAAAAAAAAAAAAAAAAAAAAATGTGATTGCTCACAAATGAATAGATGGATATAATAATTTCGAAAGCAATATATTTTTTAAAAGAAAATATGCTTGTCCCATTTATTGAAATATCGTATGTTTTCAAATTATGAACTGTTCACTTCCTAATATATTATTAATAATATGAAATAAAAGAAGTTCAAAAATGGAAATTCGACAAAATTATACACAAAGAGATAAAAAGGTGTATATATATATATTCCTTCAAATATTCAAAACTATATTTCATAGCCCCGTTTTATACTAGTGTGTGTAAGGATACATCAAATTGAACCTATGCTTGAGGTATTGGGATTATATGATGCTCGATGTGATTTTTGTGCATGTTAATATACGAACATGAAAACAAAGAATTTTCAAACCTGACTATATTTGTTTCGGAGCTGTTTTGAGTATGTGACATACTCAAAATTAAAAAAGAAAAAAAAAAAATCTGGAGTGACTCCACTTGACTTTCCGAACATTGAGTAACTAACAGTTTTGTAGATAAAATAAAGAAAGAGGAGTTGCTAAACAAACAAAAAAGAGAAAACCATAACAGAGTGTTTGAGTATTTTTCTCCATATATCACACGAGGTTTTATTTAACGCAACTGAACTTTGAGCCCTTAGATCATAATGATAAAGAATTTTTCGTTGTGTCCCTGTAAAAATCTATAAATGTTAGATTCACCAAAATGCTTATAGTTAGTGCAACAGTGATTTATAATATTCATACAAATTTTCAGCTCAATTGAATAAGGCGTTTAGAAGCTATCGCTGGTCTCATAGGCCATAAAGATAAAGAATTTTTCTTTGTGTCCCTGTAAAAAAACTGTAAGTGCTAGATTCACCAAAATCTATACAGTTGGTTCAAATGTGATCTATAACATGTGTACAAATTCTTTGCTGAGATTAATAAGGCGTTTAGACGCTATCACACTTTTAAAAATTTGGCAAAGAATTGTTCTTTGTGTCCCTGTAAAAAAACTATAAGTGCTAGATTCTCCAAAATCTATACAGATTGAGTATCTGTGACCTATAATATGTGTATAAAGTTTTTGCTCAATTGAATAAGGCGTTTAGATGCTATCGCACTTTTAAGATTCTGGTCCCTTGGCCATAATGATAAAGAATTTTTCTTTGTGTCCCTGTAAAAAAACTATAAGTGCTAGATTCACCAAAATCTATAGGGTTCGTACTATGGTGACTTACAATATACGTACCAACTTTCAGCTTATTCGAACAAAGCGTTTAGACGCTAGCGTGTTCACTCACAGACATACACACATACATACACACATACATACACACACATACATACATCATCGTAAAAATAGTGAAAACGGACTCGTTGGACCTCGAAACGTATAGAAACATCAAAATATCGAATTCGGATTTTTGACATGATTACAATACTTTCCTCACTATAGTGTTCGGAAAGTAAAAAAAGGAATCGCTTATTTTTGAGAAACATATTGTGAATGCCTAAAATCAGATTCTACTGTAGGCGTTTACCTCAGAATCGGATTATTATTTTTGGGAGTTTTTTTTGACACTCTCTTTTTAAATACATTTCGTAATACAATGCTTCTGTTTCGTACAAAAAAAAGTGCCTAAATTATAATAAAAGAAAAGAAATATTTTTAATTAATTATTTGTTGAAACAGTATACTTTTTTGCAATTATATTCAAAATTTTATCTTCAAAATACGTACAACAGATAAGTAATTTTATGAATATTCATAAAATAACTAAAGTTTGAATAATTTTAACTACTTCTTTACTTTATTTATTTTTTATTTATTTATTTATTTGTGTAATTAAAAGTTATTTTTACTTACTTCTTAATTGTTTAGAATCTTCTAAAATAGTTAATTCTAAAGATTTCATTTAAAGAAAAATGTCCAAACTACAGATTTATTTTCAAGATTACACACACACAAACATATACCTATATATAAATAAATTACTATATATATAATAGTAGTGCATGAACATTTTTTTTAACGCGATTTATTAAGCAGATTTTTTATTTTATTATTACTATTATCATTATTAAATTCCTTATTCAAAAAATAAAAAAATCTATTTTGTGTTTATAAAAATAAAAATACATTTTTTTTTTCATTTGAAATTGAATACAGAAAACCATTAAACGATCTTTTTGAGGCAAAATTTTAATCCCGTTTTTTTTTTTTTTTTTTTTCCTTTATATATTAAAGATAGAGGAAGTATAAAAACTTATGAATAGTGAAACAGGATATGTAAAAATTAGAAATCTAAACTACTTTTTTTTTTCCTTACAAGAAGATTTATAAAATACTTTTCTAATGCGGAAGACATGTATTATCTCGGAAGGAAAATGGGTATTTTTTAAACTATTTGAAAAATTCGTTAACATGTTCAGACACATAATTTATTTATTTTTACATTGTTGTTTCTCAATCTGGCTGAAAATTGGAATACATAATAAAACCAAAATAACGTATGTTTTTTTTTTTTTTTTTTTTTTTTTTTTTTTCTTTATTTTAAAATATGGATTTATTTATTTTAGTTTAAATCTATGGTACTTTTTTTTTTTATTCTTAACTAAACATTAAAATAGCATTTCAACAAATTCATTCACTATAATTTGATTTGATTTGACTAGCTATTAGTTATTCCTCCTTGAATAATCTTGAATATTTAAATATTTATTTAAACTTAAAAACTTTTTACATGCCCCCCCACCCCACCACAAAAAAAAAAAAAAAAAAAAAAAAAAAAAAAAAAAAAATGTAATCACTGCTTTTTTTCAAAAAGAGTTAATGATATTAGATTAAATAATATTAGATAACGTTTAATACATTTTATTAAATTGTACTCTATTAATAAGCAATACGTGAATTTTTATTTATTAATTATTAAACTAAGGAATTAAAGAAACTTTGTAATGATATAAACTCTAATATATAATTTATAGCAATGTTTAAGACCTGTCTCTTACCATTTCTTGTAATTTAGGCGTATTGAAAACATTAAATGTATTTATGCAATTCAGGATAATTCTCTACTGACTTATCCAACGCAAACGTCAATATGTGAATGACCCTGAAAAAAAAAAAAATCAACTTCAGTCAATAACTGAAAAACTGCTTACTTTTGTCCCATGCAATTTCCTGAATTTCACTGGCATTTCACAATGCTTGAAATAAGATGAAAAAGACATTTAGCTATCAAATGATATAAAAAAAGTGTTTTTTATTTATTTTATTTATTTTTTTTTTTCGCTCGCACGTCCGCATTGAAATAACTTTACATAAAAATGCTTATATTTCAGGATATATTTAAGATGTTCATATTCCGATTGTAGTATATTTTTCAAAAAGTGTTTTTTTTGGACTAGGGGGGATATCAGTTTCAACCTGGGTAAAAACGTCATCGCCAGTTTTTGTAGAATAGTTTTGTGTAACACCAAAATAAATTCGAAATATCAGTTATATCGTTATAAATTCCACCAAATGAAAGAGGCGATTTTTCTAAATCCAGGGGTGCAAATGGTTATTCGACAACACAATTAGATTTTTAAAAATTAAATAAGGTATGAAATTTACGTGGCAACATTTGATTTAATTCATTTCAGTCATTTTAAAAAGTACGTGGCCCAGTTTTACGGGCAAACATGAGATAAAAAAAAAAAAAAAAAAAAAAAAAAAACTGATAGCCCTCCGTACTAAACTAAATTCTGTCTTTGACAGAACTTTTACTTTTTTTCGTTTTTCAATCTATCTGAAAGTGGGAACAATTTTCGCTAAGAACTTTGCATGTTATAAATAAAAAAATCTGCATTTTTTCTTTTTTCTTTCTTTCTTTTTTCTTTCTTTCTTTTCTTTTTTTTTTCTTTTTAAGATTTAATATAAATGTTTATATCTCATTTATCTAACATGTGGTCGATACTCAAATGGATTCACAAATTGCACTGTGCCTATATTAACATATCCTACAGTTACAGATTTTCCTTCATTTAATTATACAGAGTGATTGTAGACAATATTCATTTTGCTCAGTTTGTAGCGTGGCCCCTTGGTTAATGTGATAACGTAATCTTTACTCAAAGACATGAGGAAGAATTTATTCTTTACATATCCATTATTAAAAAGTATTTATTTTTGATATAAAATTTTAATTTGAAAAAATAAATAAATAAATAAATAAAGCAGATTGTTTGCAAATCTTGTTAAACTTTTAGGTAGGTGTGCTTATTCAGTATAGATAACTACATAAAAACATACATCCAAAGAGTAATGCTTTTATATTTTTCAATTTACTTTGAACTTCCTACATAAAAGTATCCCGAAGCATTTTTTATATTTTTCAATTTACTTTGAACTTCCTACGTAAAAGTATCCCGAAGCATTTTTTAAAAGTAATTTTAATGCAGTCAACGTTCCAAAATTGATAATAAAGTGTTAAATAAATAGAAAAAAAGATTTTATTGTTGAAATTTAGAAATTCTCTTTTTTGGAATTTAACATTATTAGAATAAGCAATCATTTTTTGTAATTTCTATTATTTTTTAATACAACTGATTGTCATTTTTCACTCTGAATCTTATGCATGATTAGATAAAAGAAAAAAAAAAAAAAAAACGTATTTTCTAAAACTGAATAAAAATGAAAACTTTTGCAATAGATGGAGATTTGTAAAAAAATTAAACACAATTGGGAAAAAGCGCATCATGATTAAAAAAAAAAAAAAAAAAAAAAAAAAAAAAAAAAAACTATAAAATAAATCAGTCAAAAAAAAAAAAAAAAAAAAAAAAAAAAAAAAAAAAAAAGTTTAGAATTTCCATAATGTGTATAATATTCAGTTTACTATTACAGCTACTAAAAAAAGAATTAAACATAAAATTATTTTTTTCCTTTTTTGCTAATTAATTCCAATTACTAGGTTCTTTAAGATATTTATATTTTAATTACTTTATTATTTAATTATGACTGAAATATTTAGTTAATTAATACGCATTAATTAAATTAAGTATGAACTTAAGGAAACTGTGCTTTGTTATTCTAAAAATCAATCTCTCTTTGGGTGTCCTAATATTATTAAAAAGGTTCTCAATTTAAAAAAAATATATTTTACCGTTTTATGATTTATGATTAATATTATTTATTTGTAATGTTCAGTTTTTAAAGCACAGTGGTGGTATTCGATAAGTAAATAATCCGATAAATGGCATTTAAAGAAATTTACGACATTTAACCACGAAAATAATCGCTATACAGTTGACAGATATTTCGTCATGTTCTGCCAGGATAAGAAAATATTTATCTTTGAATAACGTACGGAGCTTTGAAACTAGAATATTACTATTTAACAGGGCTATAACTACTATCGTAAATACATTTTTATATTTTTCTGATTTCTTTACGATCAATGATTCTTAACCCATTAAACGCCGCTATATGAACCGCATCGAAAATATTTGAATTTTTGTGTGTATTGAAGCTCAATGTACCTCTAATCATATGTAGTTTAAAATTTTTAAAAACATTTATTTGGTTAGAAGGTATGATAGAGTACCAAAATGGTAGAATTGACGCCTAATGGGAGTATTATAGATACCTTCGCCACAATATCGAGAGTTGAATGTTTAATTTTAATATTTTGTAAAATCGAGTTAGAAATTTTCCATATTATTTTTATATGACTAATAAAGATAAATATTGATTCCTTAAATGCATTTTAATTATATTCAAACTATAAAATAAAGGACTCGTAAAATTTCTTACCTGTTTATTTTTTTTTTCTTGTACATTTTTGTATGGAACGGAAATAAACAATTTTTGTGTGGCATGACCTTACACGTCTCGCACGATAGGCGAGTATTTTTTTTTTTTGTAAAGTCCATGATATCAGAATCAAAACACATTTTCAATAGTTCGCAAAGAGTTTTATCTTCTAATTGAGGGTGGATGACTATTAAATTTGGTGTTTTTCAGACTAAATCGGAGCTAAATCTTCGGCTTTTATCCAAAAATATTCCTGTTTTGGCTTTTTTTTTGTTTGCTTGCCCTAAGAACATCATTTAGTTTAACCAGTTTTTTTTTTTTTTTTTTTTTTTTTTGTCGATATTTTAAGTTTTTATTTGTTGGCTTGGACTTTTATTCCAGTCATCTTCATCACTCGAAAAAGAACTTTCTTTTAGACACCTATACTTTTTTTGTTTGTTGTTATTTTCTTCCTTGAAATATCTAGTGTTTCACACCGTTTTAAGTTAAGTTCGACTTCTCCGCATACATCCACTGTCACAACTTCGTCTAAATTATTTTCAATTTTTTTTTTTTTTTTTTTTTTTTTTTTTTTTTTTGTTATCAGTTATATAACCAGGATCTAGTGGCAAACAAGTGATACTGCACTCATCTGCTAAGAATTCGTCCTAAACTAAAGTTTCCATATAGTCAAAAGCTTACTGCACACGCACAGTTAAAAACTTTAACGGAATTTTACTTTAAAAAAGAAATTAAAGGAACTTCTCTATTGAAAATAAACATCGCTTAAAGGATGCTTAGCTTAGAATTTTGATCAAGAATTTATCACACATTTATGTAGAACATTCTTCAGAACATAAAGAAATGGACTTTATGACTTATTCAACACCTGCCTGCAACATGTGTTTTGATAAAAACACCTGCCCTTTAACGACAAAAATGACAAAGGTGTAAACAGATTTATTCACGCAAAAGAGGTGATGCTTTATTCTGCTAGTCAGAACACGCTAAATCTTCCAATTTGGCACTTTTTTAAATACACAACTGTAAAACCATTTTAAATTATTTTTTATGAACCCTGTTTGTTATGACTTAAAATAAGAACCATTGTTCTTCATATTCAAGGTTCCTGAACTCCCGCACTCAAATTAATTACTTTTAGTGAATTTATTTTCTTATGCAGTAAAAAGATGCAATTTTGCTTAAATTTGAACAGTTTTTAAAACTATAATTTATATTACAATTTTTTTGAAAAACATTATGAAAAAACTGAGTACTTCAATATTCAATTAAAAAAATATAAAATATTTGTACCTTAATTACCTGTGGAGAAAAAAGTAATAAAAGGTCCCCAAAATGGGCGAATTAATAGGTTAAGATAATGTCTGTAATGACAAATATACTGACTGACGTACATATTGGTAATATATCGACTATACTATTTTAAGTTGGTTGTTGTTAATTGGGTTTTTGATCGTAGTAGTGCTGTGCTTTGGGCAATTGACGAGGGTCTAGAACTCACCCATTGTTTTGATCGGGAGATATGCCATCAGAATTTTGACCCAAGACGGAAGAGATGTATCTCCAGCTATAATTGGCCCCATATGTATAATGTAGATGGTAACATAGAGGACATTAATTCCACGACGGATATTACGTGCCCCAGCTACCATTAGTTTACACGAATTTGTGTGGCAGACTCAAGTAAAGAACCCGCAATCTTCCATTTACGAGGTCGGCGCTACCCAGCTACCTTGACCCAAGTGATTTTAGGATTTATTTTCTACCACGCATGTAAGTACAACAAGCAAAAATGGGAAAATTTCACCCATATAAGAGATTTTTGTATGTTTAGAATATTGAGAAATAATTAATTAAAGTAGAAGTACGTCGTAAAAATAAATTTATGTTCATTTTTTTCTTCTTTTCTTCTTCTTCTTTTTTTTTTTTTTTTTTGTAATTAAAGATATTTTTAATTAAAAAAAAAGTACTTAACACACATTTTAGAATCATATATTAATTTTCATAAGCTTAAAATTATCAAATAAACATAACTTGTATGGATTATATATATATATATATATATATATAAATTTTACTACATTATATTTTTATATAAGATTAGGATTGTACTTAGTTTTTGAACTTAAAGATATAATAACATAAGTTTAAATATGTAATAATATAAATATTTTATTATTGTATTTACATTTTCTATAGTATTCTATTAAGAGGATATACAATAGCTAACCAAGAATCCAATCTAATACTATGCAAAATGCATGTTATTATCATATTACATAAGTATTCTGTACATACCACAAACTTAATCAACCATAAATTTTAATCTGATATTACTTTTTATTCGATTGTCCTCTTATAATAAGTATAGCTGGCATGCGATGAAATGCTAAAGGACACCATGTTTAAATCATCGTTGTAGGAATGTAGTTTACCGTACAAAAAGTTTTTTTTTTTTTTTTTTAATCATTATAAAAAATTATCTTTGTGTATGTAACACCCAAATGCTACATGAAACTTGTATATAATTAAAAAGAAGTGTCTCTTTTAGTTTAAATTATATTCACATAAATATGGACAATGATACTTACATCTTTGACAATGCAAATGATAAGATGCAGTTTAAAACCGACGAATATTTAAATCAAGTATATACGAAATTTTAAACATTTAAGATATATATTTTAAATGTATAAAGGTATACATATATACATTGTTTCCAAAACCGTCTTCTAAACTACAAAAGTTTATAAATTAATATGAGACATATTACAAAGTGTATGCAGAATTTGTAATATATTAATTTCGATTCAAATGTAAATGTGTTTTATTACATAAGCTATCAATATTTTTACACGCATATTCTTTGATACATCAGAAATATGATAGTTAATTATGGTTACAGCCTTACGAAAACTTTTTTTGGAAGTATTGGAAATTGGTTTGTGTCCAATATATGCCTGGCATACATTTAAGACTTTTTATGAAATTTTCTACATTTCCAAATTAATATATGAGTTTTATTTTCTCATTGGTTATATTATTAAGTGAAGACTGTAGAAAATATTTAATTTTGTAACATTTTAAGTTGAACGTTAAAAATATTGAATTAATATTTTACTCTCTTTTTACAAATTGTTACAATTAAGACTAATTGTCTAAGATCATGTTTTACACGGGATAAGCCACTGGCTTCATTTAAGCAACACGTTTTCTTTCTTTTCTTTTTTTATATTTTTTTTATATATTGTTATGCGATTTCTTAGTACACACGGACACATGCACAATTCTATATGTATATAAATGCATAGTTTTATAATATAAATGAATTACATAAATTAAATTTATATTAGTACTGTTTAAACAAGTATGTTTAAAATTTTAAAAGAAAATAAATTGAAGGTTTTTTATTTATTTATTTATTTATTTATTTTCTCAGAAAGAGCCTCTATTAAATAGAAAACATATTAAAGGCAATTTCGGTAACAACAGATAAAAATAGACATTTTAATTGTTGATAATTATTTACGATAATTACAGATTGAGACAGAACAATTGCTTATTAATGAACATAGCAGTCAGAAATACGTTAACAAGTAAGAATCCCATAAGAGCGTATTTTGGGTCAACAAGTATATGGAAGGATTAATCATTAAATGAATAGAGAAATGGATAATAAACACATGGTTTACATGGAAACAAATAGCTGTGAACAACCATGGCCACCTTGTTCACTAGCTCTGAACTCTCTTGATATTCTTTTTGAGATTAAATGGAACTTTCTGTGTATGAAACCTCTCTGGAATCGAATGTGTATTTCGTAGCACGAATCCTTGCTGCAAGTTGAATTATTGCTGATACACCAGGCTTTTTTTTGAGCGTACATCGATTTTCGTTGTGAGGCGTGTATTACAGCTGCAGGCCGCAGCTTCCAAGACTTGCTTTAAATAAAAATATTGTGTAACGCTCTTTTAAATAAAAATTTTGTGTAAACTTGTCCTTCTAAAAAAATATCATTATTTGCAACAAGTCTCGCATTTTCAGTCTCTGGTTTTCAAGGCATATAACGCGAATGGATTGCGTTTACGATGGTATATTAGCTTGTTTTTGGTATCCTGACCTACATGCAGATTTCTGAACAATAGTTGTGAATCACCTTGCATATACGCCATATGTATTTTCAGGAAGACCTTAAAATAAAATAATAATAATAATAATAATAATAAAACTAAAGGAATCATGTTAGATTTCATCATCATTTAACTGTTTAAAAGTATGTTAGTAAATTTTGTCAAATTTTGTCGACTTAAATGCTTTTTATATTAACATCGGTAATTTGTTTTGTTACAAGTTTTTAAGTTTATATTATTACCGTAATTTTCGGTGTATAATCCTGAGATATGATGTGCCATTTCTCTACCAGAAATTTTATTTAAGAGAGTAATCTATATTTATTCGAAGAAACTGCTTGTATAAAAATTATGTGTAGGTCAATAAAAATCTCTAATGCAAAATGGATCTGACCTGAGGATTATGCATCGAAAGTTCAGTCGGTATAAGTTTTCAGTATGTAAAAAAAATAATTCAATTTAATTATAAATCTTATTTTAAATGCGTCTAATATATATATATATATATATATATATATGTATATTTCTGTGGACCCCTATGTTTGTTGAATACTATTTATTACATATTCAGAATATTACATATTGTTATTGGAATGAGCATAAGCATGTTCAAGAATATGGGAAGCAATATAAATCATGAAACAATTTAAGTCATATTTACATTGACACATCACTCCATGCTACTTGTTTATAGTTTTATAGAGTCCAATCTCTGTATAGTATTCTTAATTTATATAGAAAATTACCGACATCTGAACCCCTATATATAGTATTTTCTTATCCGCAACGTACTAATTGACGCCGTTATACTTATTATTCAAAGAAAAGAGATAAAAATAACTTTTAATTAGATAAATTTAATTATTTATTTATATTAATCTGCATCTGCTGTTTACGTTAATGTGCATTTATGTTAATCTGCCGGTTTTTTATATTCGTTCCTTCAGAAAATACTTTATCAAAAGAAATTTTTAAGACTAATTTTGCATTCATATTAAAATTCGTATAATGAAATGAACATTCTATATTACTTTCAGATTTAGCTTTACATTTATTAATATTGTTATTAGAACGAAAATGGAAAATCGCGTCTGGAAATAAAATTACTGTTGCTTAATATTTTACTAATTGCATATATTTACTAATTACTACGTAATTTACGTTATTAGATTTTTCTAAATATATTTATTTAATTAAGAAGTAGATGATTAGTAATTAATACTTACAAGTATTCGAGTTATTGTAATTTTTTTTTCTTTCGAAAAATATGTTCTGTATTACTCACACATTTTAACATTAATTCTCAAGATCGTTGAAAATTATTGTTACAAATTAGTTTATTATTATATTGTTAGAAGCCACTGCTGGAAATATGGCATAAAATAGTTTTATTTAAATTTTTTGGTCGCACCTTTAATGGAATAAATTTTATTACATTTTGAACACTTACGCTTAAGCTTCTTCTGCGATAATACACTTTATTTATTTATTTATTTTTAAATAAAAGATACAGTTAAAGCAAAACATTAAACAAACAGTTAAATTTAATTCACATAAAGGAATTTTCGTACGTTATACACCTTTAATACATGAGTTTAAGAAAAAATTACATCACATTATAAAAAGGATGAAAAAATGTATAAGAACATTCTGCAAAAGTTGTATTTTCTGTAAAATTAAATACTCGTATTTATTGAGTAGAAAAGATACACTTAAGGGCCCTTTTCACTCACCGCTGCCGGAAGCCCGAGCCAATGTTTTTCTATGGGGAAATTTTCTTTACAAATAACTTACTAACTAATACATATTTTTAAATTCTGTTTTCACATTCTGAAAGTTCCCAGCTATTAAATTGACGCACCTTTTCTAAAAAATTATTTTTTTAATTTTTTATATTTTATTTTGAAGCTGCAAAATACGAATTTTCAATATGTGAATTTTTTTCATTTTGCAATTTCGAAATAAAATATTACAAATTAAAAAAATACATTTTTAAAAAAGGTCCGTCAATTTAACAGTTGGGAATTTTCCGAATGTGAAAACAGAATTTAAAAATATGTATTAGTTAATAAGTTATTTGTAAAGAAAATTTCCCCATAGAATTACATTGGCTCGGGCTTCCGGCGACGGTGAGTGAAGAGGGCCGTTAAGAGGATTCTCTACTTATAATCTCCAAAAGTCGAAGCATGTGGAGAATCGGCTTTTGGATCTTAATAATCATATCAATATTCATAAATTAATAATCATTTTATCTTAATAATCATCGTAATGAAATCTTAATAATCATAAATATTTCATTATTAAGCTCAAACATGCAACATATCACATTGTGAAAACTCGCATTTTAGAACTTAAAATTTAAAAAATCAGTTTTTAAAATGCAATAACATGTTTAATAGTTGTGAATTTAATGTTATAGTTGTGAATTTGTACACGGAATATAAAAATATTTATTAGTTAATGAGTTAAAACGGAGCAAAAGTTTTCATAGAAATAATATTAACTTTGGCTTCCACAGAAGGTAGAGGACGCAGAGAGTTCTTTAAAATTGCTTTTACATTTTTCTAAGAAGACACTTTATCTAATAAAAAATGAGATAAAGAGTATATTTTTGTAAAGAAATAAAGTAATAAATGAAAACTCCTAAATACATAGGAATACGACATCTGAACCGAAACGCTAGATATAATACTTAGAAACAGATTCTATATATTTAGAAAAATGAAATTTTTTTTACATTCTTTTGGTAGGTAAACATTCCTATAAAAACTTCAGATTGAATGGGTCGACTAAATGCAACGAAAATCGGATTTGAACTGGCAGTAAAAAAAAAAAAAAAAAAAAAAAAACAAGTTAAAGAAAATGGAATTTTACTTATTAAAACATATAAAACCTGATTAAAACTTGCTGCACGTTTTGGAAACTTTTTGGATATTTTATGTAAACTTGAATTTAAGTGCTTTTATAAAAAAAAAAAAAAAAAAAAAAAAAAAAAAAGTTAATGAAATAAAAGTTTAAATTATAAATGATTTTTTTAATATGGTTATTTGTAGGTGCATTATATATATATATTGTAATTATATTTTAAAATTCATATTTATATAAAGTAAAAATGCAAGTAATATTGCGCATATGAACGAAAAATTTAAAATGTAACAAGTAATTTAGAATATTTTTGCAAATATTTTTACATGCTAAAAAAAAAAATAAAAATAAAAATAAAATAAAAGTTTATTCATTTATTTATTTATTTTAGAAGCTTCTAAAATCAAAATAGGAAATTTTGCTGACTTTTTAAAGAGAAAATTGGCCTAAACACAATTATTATACCAACTTATAATTATTACATATATACATTTCCAGATTATATGTATTACCTTTCTCAGAAAGTGATGCAATGCGCAACTGATTTTTTTTTATAACAATTTTAAATCAGGAAATATTTTTATTAAAAAATCCTCACACATTTTTTCCTTTTTTTTTTAAAAAAAAATGAAAAGAAAAAGAAAAAAATTTCCTATGCTATTAAAAAATGAAAATTGTTTTATCATTTGAAACTGAATACCAAAATTCAATAAATCATTCTTTGGATACAAAGTTTTAATCCAGTATTTTTTTCCTTTGAATATTAAATGTAGTAGAAGAATAAAAACTTATGAAACAAGATATGCGAGATAGGAAAATTGGAAATCTAAGCTACGTGAAATTATTATTAACATTTTTTTTTTTTTTTTTTTTTAGGAAAGTTTGTAAAATACATTTCTAAAGCGGTATAAATATATTATCTCGGAAGGAAAAAGGGTGTTTTTTAAACAATTTGAAATCTTTTTTTAAACACTACTTAAAAAAAAAAAATAATAATAATCTTATTATGTCAGCAAAATGGATTTATTATTCAAACAAGAATGAAGTAATTGATTTTTTCTTTTTTTGTTAGTAATACATTAATTTTTAGGCTATTAAAATGCAGGATTTTTGTTCTTTAATTACTATAACCTAAAATAAATATTAGAAATGAGTATTTTGTTAAGTAATTTTAGGAGTTCTAATTTTACTTCAGTTATTTCTTTTTTGCACGATTCTTAATTAGTTAAATAAATAATTGTACATTTTTTACATATTTCCCATTACTTATGTGCATATGCGTTCTTATTTTTAAGCAAAGTTAGTCACCGCGTAAATATCTGAAATTTTAAGAACATAATATAACTTTTTCTTTTCATTTATGTAAAACTTTTATAGGTGATTAAAAAATATTATATACAGATATAGATATTGATATAGATATAGATATGCGTGTGTGTGAGAGAGAGAGAGAGTATTATCAATTCGAATTATAAACAAAGTCAAATTTCACAGCGTATTTGAAAAGAAAAATAGTTATGGCATTTCAAGTTGCATCTTTCAATAAATTTGTAGAAAATCATTATGAAAATTTTGCACCATATTTTTGTTTAATTACAGAAAGGAAATTTATTTAGTGTTTTAAATTTGTAAATAATACTATGTAATTTAAAATGTACATTTTTTTTTCCATATCTGCGTCAACAAACTAAAACAAATGTGAAATTGAAGTGTATTAAATGAAATATTTTACAGCATAGCAATAAAACTGTTATATTTAAACGATATTTTAATATTTCTTGAAGCATAATAACCCCGTCATAAACATAAATAAGGATTATAAATTTAAATTATGCATTATTTAAGGTTCCTTTAATTTTTACATAAAGTAGATTAAACAAGATGAACATATATATATATATATATATATATATAATATAAAGCATGTTAATGATTTTTTTTCCATATTTCTCCCCTGTTAATATTGACGTTCTGCATTCATATTCTGTTTTTACATTGCCGGTTGACGTATTCCCTGTCATACAAATATTGTATTTTATATTAAATATTCAACATGTGTCATATCTCTAAATAAACACCAGATTTTAGTGTTAAATTTTTGTCATTTTTAAACTTTTCATATTTTTTTTTTTTCTTTCTTTCTTTTCTTTTTTTTTTTTCCTTTTTTTTTTTTTTTTTTTTTTGAATTATTTGTTTACCATCACTCTGTATAACTTAAGTAATCGTGAAAATTTTCGACATATATATATATATATATATTTCACACGTTTTCAGATGTGAGGAATCCGAAAATGACAAAATTTTTATGGTGTCCGCCTGTAGGGTGTCTGTTAGTTTGTTAGTCCGTTAGTGAGTTTGTTAGTCTGTGTACACGATATCTCAAGAACAATTAGTCGCAGAAAAGTCAGATCAGTTTTTAAATATTACTTTCGACACTGGCAAGAAACCTATTCATTTGCAAAATTCGAAATAAAAAAAGTTATTATAAATTTATGATTTTCTTAACATGGGAGAACATTTCACTTAAATATGGAGGAACATTTCACTTAAACATCCATTAAGTAGAAAATGCTTACTGTAAAGATGTCAGGACAGTTTCAAAATATCAGTTTTGAAGTCGGAATGAACATCATTCACTATAAACATGCTACTTTGAAAGTTTCACAAGTTATTTGGAATTTACAAATTTCTTAACAAGTAGAATAGGGCACAATTTCACATAAACGTCATTTTTGAGGGATATTTTCATCGTAAATATGAAATATTATTTAGGATGCTAGCACTTTGAAATATTATTTAGGATGCTAGCATGAATATCGTAGACTATGATTTTTTCAATTTAAAAAAATCGTAAATTATTTGGAATTTATGATTTACTTAACATGGCAGAATAGGGGGAAATTGAGTCTAAACGTTCATTTAGAGCATCATAAATATATTAGGCAACTTCTAAATAACATCCATGATACTTGTTTGAACATGATTGACTACAAATATTCTAATAGGAAATTTTCGTAAGTTATTCGTAATTTTATCAACATAGCGAAATTGAAAATATTTCATATAAATAGGAATTTTCGGGATTATTGCATTGGAAATAGCAGCATGAAAACTAAACAACGGAATTGACCCTGGTGAAATAAGTTAATTGATTAAAATAAGATAAATATATCGAAGTGAACGGTGTCTAGCCTACTAGGCGGGGATTTCATTCTGTCATTGTGCCAAGCTTTGGTAAATTTAATTTCTTTTAACATGATTATTGTATGTCTCGCACTAGAAATTTATGAGTACATAAATATGATGGGGAACTGAGCAGAGTCCACCTATGCCAACTTATTTCTCTATGTGAGTTTATTTTTTAAACATTTTCATTTCATTAATTTTGCGAAAAGAAAAGTCCATTAATTTAGCCATTTTGTACAGTTTTTATTTTTAAATTTGTTGGGATTTTTGTACGACACTTTATGGTTTATTAATAACTTTCATCATTAGAAAGAGCAATTGATTAAACTTCAGTTGACTATACATCTATTCGTTTTAAGAGCTATTTGTATAATAAATATATTTTTACATTCGAATAATAATAATAATAATAAAATGTTATAGACTTAATATTATCTTCCAATGTTTTATCTCAAAAAAGAAAGGAGAAGATTAAATACCTCTGTGTTTATAAAGAATGAATAGCATTTTCATGACACCTGTAACGTAAAATTAATGTGGCAGTTTATCCCAATACTCGGTTAAAATTTTCAAAGCCTTTTTTTTTTTTTTTTTTTTCCTTTAATGTAGTAAGTATAAGAATATATAGCGTACATTAAACATAAAGAAAAAAAAACAGCGAAATCAAAACAATAAATAATTTAATAGATAAAAATTAATACAGAGCTTTACCTTACGACAGATATTGACGTAGTGAATTTTGGTTAAATCAGGATACATTTATAAAATAAACGTTAAAAGATTCAAAAATATAGAAATTGCCGTGTGTTTTCTACGTCAGATAACGATATACGAAATTGTACTTATAGAAATGCTGTCCTTACGGAGACAGGACCACATTTTTTTTTTTTTTTTTTTTTTTTTTTTTTTGTACAGAAATATACTATGCGTATTCTAGTGCACATTGCGAGTTTGTTTCACTGAACGTTTTCAGAAATGAGTTCAGTACCGAAAACGTACTGTAAATTCACTTATACTTTTATTTGTGAAATTCAGAAATGAATAATATTTAGATAGGAACGCATTATCACTCGATCCTTTCTTAAACATAGCAGACATGCACATTTTCTGTCAAGAAACTTTGTGAATTTGGTAGTGAATCTGATACTAAAGGAAAAAAAAAAAACCTCTGAATAATCCACTGTTACCCTCCATATTAAAAAATGCTATTCTACAAAATTTGTTCTAAAATTGTCAGTAAATATTTCTTAATCATGTGTACTATGTTAAGTCTTCTATCATATCAATGTTTCTGTATGAAATTAGTTATTTAACTGTTATAATATATTTTAATACATTGATTTAGTTTTATTAATTTGTATTATTAATTAAAAGTTATTAATCTTTTTAAAAGAGCCTTTAAAAATCTAGCAGGGAAGTGTGACAACTGCTTCAAAAGCCCTTATTTACATATTTTGTAACACTGGTATAATGTAAAGCAGTATGTGCCAAAACATTATAGTATATTCTATTCAAAATCTTTTTTATTTGATTTTGAATAGTTGTTCATGATGAATTGAATGATTTTTAATTAATATTAGATAAAAATGATTGCGAAAATTTGTTTAATTTTGATTTTTTTCTGTTTTTATAATTATATTTTACTTTAATGGCAAGGAGAAAAAGTAAAAGTCTTTTAAATAGTATATTTTATAATAATATAAAAAAAAGTTATAAAAAAGTTATACATATAGTTATACAAAGAGTAAAATTACTTTTAAAAATGTTTAGGCAGCTATATGCATAACTCACACAAACGAAAGGGGGTATTCACTTCAGCATAAAGTAAAATAAGCATAAAATATTAAATATTAAATATTAATCATTAAAAAAAAAAAAAAAAAAAACATCGTTGTATATGTAGATTTATTCACCATTTCTTATATTACTTGAAAGTATCAAAGTATGAATGTTCAGTTTCATTTATCTTTTTCATGATACTTTTCTTTCATGATTTGTCATCCATAAATCTTCACTTGCGATTTATTTTTGACATGTTTCATCTAGAATATATAGAATATATAGGACTTCACTCATATGCAATTGATAACATTCTTTTATTTGAATAAGTGACCTAGCTCCGCATGAAATATTAAATCAGTAAAACATTTTTATAACGATTTTAAAAGTATATTTATGTTCCTCCAAAAACATTTTATTAATTTTGTTAATAATAATAATAAGTAGCATATAGTATATATATATATATACTAGCAGACCCGGCCACGCGTTGCTGTGACTAAGTTATACGTTGAATTATACGGCTGTAAACTATTTAGTACAGTCAAATTATTATTTACGAACAAAGACGAAAACGTTGTAGCCGATGTAAAAACCCACAGGGTTGAGATTTGAAACTTAGGTCAAAATTTGGAAGCGATTGATAAAAATTTTCGTAGTGTTGATATTAAGCACAAATTAATTTTATTGTAGGGTCCCATAAATTTTAATGGAGAAGTGATATATATTATTTCTAATGCTACTTTGGATAAAATTGCTAAAATGACTAATATATAAATTAAATTCTATTAAAATAAAAGTATAAAAGAAACAGACGATCTTAAAATCAATTTTTATGGAGGCGTGAAATATAATATATGCTATAATGGATAATTTTACTATAAAATGACATCATTTTAAATATTTTAAAGAGGGCAACAACTGTAGTTATAAAAAGGAAAACAATAAGGCTAAACCAGAAAAATAAGTAAATTTGATAAATATTTTAAAACTTTAAAATTGGAAATCTTAAGAAATATTGGACATTTAAAGTAAATACATGTATCATTTTAAATAGAAAAAGATTTTGGAAAAGTTTAGTGTATTTTAACGAAGTGATGAGAAGTTTTTGAGTATGTTAAAATTTTAATAGTAAATTCAAGTTAATAAAGATGGGAAACATTGAGGATTAAGATAAGAATAATTATAAGATTAAAAAAAAAAAAAAAACTTTTTATGTGCCATGCATTTAAATTTTAATATACTAATTAAAAGGAAAATGATAAATATTCTATCATAGTTTGAAGTCAAATTTGTTTTCAAATGTCTAAATAAAATATCTGATGTAAGATACTAATATTTTGCAGCGGAATATATTTCATTTCTGTCATCCTTGGCCAAAAAAAAAAAAAAAAGAATATCGCCAAATTATCTGGGGAAAATATTTAATTCTTTTCAAAAATCATGGTTATTTTAACAACTTATATTAAAAGAGTAATGAATAATATGAAACAATATTTCGTACAATACATATTACATGTCATACATACGTACAATGAATAATACATATTACATTTCGTACAATGCATACATCTGGCATGTACATTTTCGTGTTACGCTTTTGATCGCCAAATAATAATAATAATAATAATAATAAAAAGCCAAGGGCGATAGAGTTTTGAAATTTAAAATTAAAATTTTGTCAATTTGACAGCAAAATAATTCAATCTAACACCCGCGATAACTAATACATATCTATACCCAAATATAAGGATTAAAATCGGGAAATAAATTTCCTCGATTTTTAATAATTTCTTACAAAAAATCCAGTGGGCAATTAACATAGGAAATCTTTTTCTTGGCTGCATAGACGGTCAGTGAGTCACACTTCGCTTGCGTATAGAACTCATAGATAGAGTATAGCATATATAGAATAGAGTGATCATTGGGGAGAAAAAAGTTATCATTTTTCATTTGGGAAAACACGACGTTTTTACCAAAATATAGCCGTCTTTCCCCGAGAGAATACACACGGGAATACATATTAATATTTTAGCAAATAAAATTTATGAATAATTTATTTGCTAAAGGGGAATGGAAGACTCCAGATACAGTTTCAAATTCATCTTTCTTTCTTTCTTTTCTTTTCTTTCTTTTTTTTTTTTTTTCAATACCACTTAATGGCTGTTTTTAAAGCTTTTTATTTATTTTATTTTTTCGGCATCAAAAATCTTTGTACGATAACATGGGGATGAGAGATCTATATATATTACTATATCTATGATAGAACTACATTAGCACTTTATCAATGTGTATAAAATCTTTAAATTGATTATGACGTCAATTTTCGTGATATGCATAATTTAAATTTTTATAATTTTTTAACGTTCACGTTTGATTAAATGTATTTATTTTTATGTCGAAGGAAAATGAACTCGTATTTTTTTTTTTGGCAACAATTAAATTAATGGAAGTCACAGATATTTTGGAGCAACTTTAATAAAGGTCTATAATTAACAAATAATTGCAATAAAACAATAGTGTGACAATAAATTGAGATAAAAACTATCCTATCTCTCAAGTTGGGCCAAATTGCACACAGTGTGCAAAATTTCATTAAAATCGGTTCCTTAATTTAGGAGTTTACCCCGGACAAACATTGTGACACGTAATTTATATATATATACAGATATATATACAGTAGCCGCCGCTTTATAAAATCACTGGTTAATAAAATCAACCGCCTAATCTGATTAAATTGCTGGGTGCGGAAACAAATCAATACAAACTGCTGCTTAATGAAGTCAGCATCGCCGGTTAATAAACCCAAAAGAAAAATCTCTTCAACAGAAAAAATGGCCACGGTTGTAAGCTAAACAACAAATTATATTTTCTCACCGGATTTTTAAAAAGGAAAAAAGAAACAAAACACAGCATGCCATCATATTATTAAACTTTGTCAAAAAAAAGAATAGAAGAAAAAAATAGAAAAAGATAAAAAAATAAAATAAAAATAAAGAACAGACAAGAAAAGACACCCCCCCCCCCACACACACACGTGTCGTAGTTATGAGTTCAAGGAATTGATTCTTTATATGATTGACCAATGAGTATTTTTTTCTGTCTTAAAATATTCAAATAGAGTTCCTAGTTCTTATTTTGTAGCAATTTAGGTGCAAAAGATATGCAAGCGAGTAGTTTTTTTTTTTCGAAGGTAAATCGTAAACTTTTGGTAAAGTATGGTTCGTTTTCTTCAAATGGATAGTCAAAGGAAGGCGACACCGAAGCATGAAATTTCTCAGTTTGCTTCATTTAAACATAATAATAAGGACGATATTAGTGCCTAAATTGTACCATACCGAAGAGTGAATCATAAGCGAAAATGAATAAGGAAGAGCAGAAATCATCAACGCAACACTTTTAGATATGTACAAGAAAGTCAGGTCAAAGAAGATTTCCATCTTTTACGTAATTTTGTCCTTAAAAGATGAAAATTTTGCATGAAATAAGTAGCAAACACTCCATTTCTACAGATGGCTAGTTGATAGGCGGAAGGGTGAAGATGAATTTCTTTCCATATTTAGGTAATGAATACTCTTTTCTTGAGTTCGGGCATGTTCGCCGGATATAAAAATCAGCCGCTTAATAAAATCATTTTGATGAAAACAAGCATGATTTTATTAAGCGGCGGTTACTGTATATATATATTTTTTTTTCCAAGAAGTTGGCTGAGGCTTAAATTGTAATAAGTGAGTACATAAGTAATGAAAGTATTAATACTTATCTAGATTTTGACATACATTCCATAATTTGAAAAGATCATAAACTACAGTTACTTCGGTAAGTTTTAATGAAATTTAATATGTAAACATAATATATAAATTAATAAATTAGAAAAATAATTATTAGATATCAAAACAAGAAAACACAAAAGCTTTTTCCAATGTCGCATAATATGTATTAACTATTTAAAAAATATATACAGAAATATGTCATAAAAAATACATATGTATTTAAAAATATATATTTATATTATACAAAAAAAGTTTTTGATTAGAAATATATAAAATTACAGTAATACTAAACATAAAATTTCGTTAATTTTCACAGAACAATTTTTGTTGATATATTGTAGAATGGGCAAGCGATATTTATACTTTTCATCCCAACAAAACTGCTAACGAAAATTTAATGTGAAAAAATAAATAAATTTCAACGAAAGACATATATTGATTTTAATTAATTCATTTTTCATGGCGTGGTTACATTGTCACGATTATAACTTACGAATGGTATATTCTTCTTTTCACATTATGCTGATGATAGTAGTTAATGCTAATGAAATTTTAATATGGAAATTTACTTATTAATTTTGACGGATGATTATAAGCTAGTCGAAAACAGTCACATATATAAATGGTGAGTGGTGCACGTAAAATCCGTGCTGTCTTAAATGACCTGCATATTACTTTAAAATAATACCTATGGGGAATAACGAAGTGGAGTAGCCATTCTCTTCGCGATGAATAAAATTTTTAAAACCATGTTAAACAACAACATCCCTACAGATGAATCCTAGACCGTAATCGTCTTCCCCACAGCGCAATACTATTAATGCATGAAACCCAATCAATCTTTAACTTTGTAATTTTTTAACTTTTGCCCCCATCTTTTGTAAGTTTGTATTTTTCCAGCATTCTTATCCCGCTGCTTTTTTTTTTTTTTTTTTTTTACTTTAAGTGCCAAATCATCTTTAACATTTTTTAACTTTGAAAATAACAAATACTTAGATCTGACTTGTTTCTATTTATCATCTAACCATCACCAAATTTTCAAGTATACTAGTTTAAAAAATACTAGTTTAAAAAATCTTTCAAATATACTAGTTTAAAATTTTTTTCAAATATACTAGTTTATTTTATTAAAAGTAATACAATGTATAATGAAATTTTAACAATACGAATGCATTTCATATCGCAAAATGAAAGATAAATTAAAATTTTCTAGTGAGAATTGATAAAGAAATACAAAAGCTACTTTCACCTTCATTTAACATTAAAATAAGCCTATAAAGATATAATGAATTAAAATATGCACAAACAAGTTAAATTCTTCTTGAACATTTTGTAAAAAATAATATTTCGCTCTGAATTTAAACTAATATTTTTGTGTAATGAAACAATTGAACTAGAAAATGTCGCTATAGAAGTGATTTCAATTGGTATGATATGTTTTAAATTAATCTTAAAATATATTTTAAATTTACACAATTACTTACATACGTTTTAAATAATGCTTAAATAGTACAATATGTGAATAATACAATTAATAAAACCTATAATTAAAATTAAATATGTTTATAATATTAACTTTTAAAAAAAATAATTTCATCGAAAAAAAAAATTGCTTCATTTGCCCTTGTTTTATCTTTTATTTATTTTTTTTTATTTTTCTTTAATTTTTCAAGTAATGTATAGCGCTGCCGAAATCTAGAACAATGGAAAAAAGTTAATGAAGTTTAGAATCGATTCAATGTTTCCCCATTGAATAATAACTACAAATAATCTGCGTTTTATTGAACATTTGAGTAGCATTATGTATGAGATAAAAGTTTAGAAATTTTCACAACATACATAAGTGAAGATGATTGCATAATGAATTATTTGAATAGATACCATTTTATTTTGAATTACAATTTTTTTTGTTACTACTTTATTTAAGTATGTATGGTATTATCACATTTTTTATTATTGCTTTTTTAAAAGAAAAAAATCATCGTTAAAGATTTAAAAACGGGCAAACAAAATGTATTTTTTTAAATAATTGCATAAGGAAATACACTACGTTATCTCGTGCATAGTTAATGAAGAAAACGATTCTTTATATTTACTCTAATGAATAAATTTGCAAGCACAAGGACACATTCAAAGGACATCGTCTTAAAAAAATATTGACAAAAATATATGTGATTCTACTCTTCATGAATCACGAGGAAGTGAAAAAAAAAATATCGGCTGAAATTAATTACAGCGACCACAAAAAATTATCAAAATGAAGCTTTTTTGGCGATTTTCCGATGTTAGGCGATGTTCGCTATCACCGAGTTTGCCGTGTATGATCAGTACCGTGTTTGTTTCTCCGCCAAGTACTCAAAATCAATCGCCTAACAGTCTGAAATCGCTAATATGCTTAAAATTGCTAATTTTCTGTGGTCGCTGTAATTCATTTTAGCCGATAATTTATTTCATTTCTGGTATTTTATAAAAAGTAGAATCACACACACATATATATATATATATATATATATATATATATATATATATATATATTTTTTTTTTTTTTTTTTTTTGAAGGCGACACCTTTTGAATGTTTCCTTGTCAGTGTAATTTGTTTAAAAACACTACCTCAATTGTTTTCTAAAATGAAAATGAAATTGAACTGTACTAATGACAACAACGTTTTCATTATGAAACACACCAATTTCATGTGTAGTAACCAGAAACCAAGTTAGCTTGTGCCATCGAGTATTCGGAGAAATGGGTTATCATCTACCACTGATTGTGTAATCATGATTATGATAGCGAACAGAAATGACTACCTTAATTCTAGAAGACATTCCTCCTCTCAAATACTAAATCGCAAATATCAATACTCCTCATTATACTTTTATACTCATAAAACCCTACTATTCGCAAATACTCCTCGCAAATACTAATACTCCGGACTCTGAATTACTAAATGTGGAACGCATAGTGATATTTCTATAAACTGATAATAGACGCAATATCCTATATTTTAGCGTAGTGGGGCTACGAAAAAAGGCGAACCATGCATAGCATAGTGATACGTCCTATAAATTAAGGAACCTATGAATTTACTTGCTGGGCAAATTGTAGCAGCGTTTCTAGTTTATCTGCTGGATTGCATTGGCTAGTGAGTGAGATAAACTAAACTTACCTATGCAATATACTCAAATGAGTTCAAAGTTGAGCCTTTCACCTCAGTTTATATTATAACTCTTAAACGTTTAAGGTATTATCTGCCTAAAAAGCTGAGTGATTTTAACATGGTAGTGGATTTTTAACTTGATTCGATTGAAAAGTACTAAATTTCCATTTTCTTTCAATTTTACCAAAATTTACATCATCCAAAGAAGCTAAACAAAACGACATTTTTAAAGTTAAAATTATCCATTACAAGGAGGCGTTTCGAACTCGAAAACAAGTGGACGGCCTCTACCTGCATGGCAATACCAAGCCTACAGTTTATGCACCGTCCACGGGGAAGAATAATCGCGAAATCACCTCATAGTGATCCACTCCATGGGAAATCATCTAAATAGCATAAATTAATTTCAAATTGAATTTTGAGTGCCAAGTAGGATCTTAGCCAAAAAATGGAAATTATGCACAATAATAGAAGGTCAAAAAGAGTTGTAGAAACAGGGACCAACACGATATACATTCACCATGGAGGGATGGCTTGATCGCATTAGTAGCCCGACGAACTGCTGGTAACTGCTTTAAGAATTTAACGGTGCATAATCGTTTCTCAAAAACCAAACAACGCAACACCCTCATTCTCTTGTGGGACAGACATAAAATAATATATAACAAACCCTCCTAAATGACGTTTCCTTTTCAGGATATATGTACTATATATATGTGTCTGTGTGCGTGTTTTAAAAAGGGATATTTTAGATATTACGTTTTTATAAAGACATTTTTAATATAAACATTAAGTGTCATGTTTTTTTTTTATCATTATTTAATAATCTACACGTGTTTCTTAGCTTTTCTTTTCTTTTTTATAATAGAGAAGTATGTGTTTGTACAAGGAATACATATACATTGTGACAAGAAGTATTTTGGACACACATCATACATTATAACTTTAATGCTAATGAAAATATTACGACCAAACTTCAAAATAAATATGAATACATTATTTTGTCTAATATATTTACAAATTTTCAAAGTGGCTACCTTTAGACTGAATACAGATCTTTAAACGTGTCACAAAATTTTCGGCTATGGGCCACAACTCACTGACTGATATTTTATCCCATTCCTTGCATAAGGATTTCTTTAGGGATGCCAAAGTTTTATGAGGTTTAGCACATACCCTTGTCTTCAAGATGGACCAAACAGAATAATCCATTGGGTTCAAATCTAGGGAATACTTTGGCCATTCTTGAGCTCCAATGAAGTCAGAAAAACTTGACTTGCACCAATCTTGAGTGCGTTTAGCCCTGTGTGCAGGTGTGGAATCCAGTTGGAAGGTCAATCTTTTGTTTCCAAAGAACTTTTACGACCGAAGTAAGATAACATCTTCCAAAATCAGCATGCGATATGTTTGTTGATTAATCTTTATCCCTTTATCAACAAAAACAAGTGGTGTTGTCCCACTAGCACATACTTCACCCCAAACCATTACAGATTGGTGTTGTTGACGCCGTTCAACAATGCAAGAAGGTCCAGGTGCTTCTGTTGACCAAACTCTACTAATATGGCCACTGTGAGCTTGTTCAATCGAGTATAGTTTCTCATCTGTGAAGACAAATGTTTGCCATCAATCACCTGCTTTAACACTTCTTTACACCTTTGAAGTATTGTACGTTTGTTCTCTGCTTTTAGCTTTTGAGACTTTTTCATTTTGTAAGGGCGAAGACCAAGCTCTACTCTTGCCATCAAACGTGCGGTTTCGCTGTTGATCTTCATCCTCTAGCAACCTTTCTCATTGAAATCCTAGGATTTCATTGAACTCGGTTTTTGATAACTTTCCGGTTTCTTGATGCGTTAACTGTGCGCTTTCTTCCTCTTCCTGGTCTGTCACCATCATGTCTGAGTTCTTTAAACCTCTTGGTTGTGAATAAAAACCGTCTGCTTAGGCACTTTCAATAGTTAAACAATTTCACATTGTTCCTTCCTTTGCTTATGTAATTCAAGTATGGCAGATCGTTTGTTAACCATAATGGTTATCACAACTTACTTACTTACACCTGTTCAGTCCTTTCTAGGATCAATACTTAATGATATAAATTTATAAATTTAGTGGTAGTTACAGATATTTCGTTTGAAACTTCGTCCAAGTTATTTCTTGTCACCTTGTAAAAAAATATTAAAATAATATCTATATAATAAAATTTAAAGAAGAAAAGAGATAGCTATACCTTTTGTACATTTTATATGTGCAATACATAACTGGATGCCGAAATCAGCAATAAAATTACTTTTCTCTTCATAATTCTTTAAAGAAAAAATAGAAACAACATTGTTTATAATTCTTTTTTGATTTGGTTGTGTACTTTTAAAACAATAATTTTAAATAGAAATCAAAATTTTTCTTATAAAAAATGGTCTTATAAAAGAAGAATAATTATATTATTCTAATTAAAGTAGCGTGAAATATTCCTAGTTAAAAATATAACTTATTGTTTCATTCTAATTGAACTAGAATGAAGAAGACTAAATAAATATCCCTATTGAAAATATGAAAGAAATCCCTAATAGAGAAAAACATGATTAAATCTCTATACAATTGATTTTTCTTTGATCTGAAAAAAACCTCGAGCGTTATTATGGAAAAAAGTTTATTCCGATAAACTGTTATCTTTCTCGAAAATCGATGTTACAATAAATAAAAACACATTAAATGAAAACAATTGTTCAGAAATATTGTATTTATCTATGATATAAGGCAATATTAAATCTGTTCATGATGGATAGTCCTGAAGTATTACAAAAAAACTTTAAGTGGTATAGTTTTTAGATTCAGACTTTATTACATTGGATAATATTGTTTGATGACACAACATAAACATAAACATAATTTGATTTGGTTAGTAAAAGAAAATTGATCGCTGTAAAAGTATTTTATTAATCTCTTAAACGCTTTAATTAATAGATATCATTTAACAGATAATAATGTAACGAATAGATAGATAGATAAATACGTATAGATATATATACTGTAAAATCCCGAAAATAAACCCTCCCTTAAATTTAAGCAAGTCACCATTTTTTCCCCAAAAAAAGTGAAATTATTCCATTTTTTTAAGTATAACCCCTTTACCCATTTCATGCATTTTTATCGCCGGGCATACGGAGCGCCGGAATATCTGTCTTTGACCATTTCATCCAAAACTATTTTCGACCTTCAAGTCTTCAAGGTCAGTGTCACTACGCTTTTTAGAAATGGGAGGTTACTTTCGGGATATTACGGTACGTAGATTGATATAGATATAGATAGATAGATAAATAAATATATTGAAATAGAAAGATAGATAAATATATACTGCACAGAAACATTTTTTTTTTTTTTTTTTTTTTTTTTTTATATGATTTATCGATTCTAATTAAAATTATATTTTTGGTTTTTCCTTGATGTATTAGGCAATCATGAGCAATATAATGGCGTTTACTATGTTAAGACCAAACGTTTAGCAAAATTTTGCGAAAAATAAAATAAAATAAATGGATAATAACATGTTAAATAAATAAATGAAACGAATGCATATAGTACCTCAAATAATTATGCTTTTAATGCAGTTAGTCAACCAAAATTTAGGATTTAATTAAAACTCAGGCCTTATTTAAATAATTTCTTATGACAGTCAGCATGGTTATTAAAAAAAATATTTAACTTTTTTTTTTCTTTTTTTCGCATGAAATTCTTGGAATACCGGCAGTAAAAAGGCACGATATTTAAATAAATATATTCTCCAAATCCCAAAGAAATAAATTATTTCTTTTATTTTTTTGCGTTTTCACAGATTTCGCGTGGAGCAGAACTTTTACAAATTCTAGTTCCACGATTCATATATATATATATAAAGAAAAATCATGGGATACGCATTGATTATTAATAATTTCCAACTGTACGTACTTGTTGTATAACTTCCAATGTTCTTTGCCTACGTTGATATACGACGGACAGACAGACAGCTTGAAAGGCATTTAGATAGACTAATTGAATTCATAATCAATATGAATATCCAGTCTTTAATATATTTGAATATTATAGTGCAGCTCTGTATATCTAAAGGCTAACCATATCATTATATATACAAAACATTTTTTCAGCATATTAACATTAAATTACATTTTCTTTGTGATGTTTTCAGTAGAAAGTTATTTAAATGTGATTTCTAAAAAGGTCTGTCCAAAAACGCATGAATTAATATTTGTTTAGGGTGTTTCTGTATACAAGCCACTTGTACAGGACATATTAATCACATTTTAAATAGGGAGCATTCCATGGTGAATTTGAATAACATATATATATATATTTTTTATTCTGAAAATATTTACTTATGTCAGAGGCGGGTAGACGAACAAACAGGCAGATGGACATTTGGACTGTCGGATGGACATATATAAAAATTCAAACCATATTCACTCTTAACATTTGTTAGAAAATGTTAAAAATGCTTAAGGTAAAGGAAAATGTAATTACAACAAATTTCTAAAAATAGCCAAGAAGGTAACTGAATATTTTTGTGTGGCCTTGTGCATCTAATTCTAATCATACTACTTTCTATAGAAAGTATTTTTTGTGCATATGGATAACATATTTCAATTTCGTAAAGAATTGTGGAAAGTACAGTTTTTTAAATTTGGTTTATCGAAGAACCTCACATAGAACGCAATTCTTTGAATAATTTCCGTGTGTACACAAACCGGTAGAGGTATTTACTCCATTTTAAATAGGAAACATCTATAGCGAACTTGAATAACATGTACTAGTATCAAGAAATTCCATGAATGTTTACGGGAGTTAGAGCGCGGACTGCAGCCGGATGGAGAGACCGCCAGGCAAACAGACAGACAGACAAACCGAAGACATTAACTTATTTCAAACTTGCTGGAAATTGTTATTTTATTATTATTTTTTTTTTCATGATAGCAAATTCTATCACTAAATAATGATAGACAAAAATAAGGACTGCACAAATCTTAGTCACATATAATCATAATTATTTTTTTATATGCTCAAATTACGGAGATTTCTGTATATGCTACAAATATTGATAGTATTTAATTTTGCTTGTTCTTCATTATTTTTGTCTTTTTCACATTTGACGAAGATGCACGAATAATGCACGAAAAATGAATTTGCTAACCGTTTATATGAATTCCATTTAATATTTTTTATGGTATGGAATGTAATTTCTAGAGTTCATTACAATGTGTAATAATTAACTTAATTAACATGAAAACCTTTCTTAAATTTAACTACGCAGTTAGATATATGCGTTGACTGATTTTTTTTTTTTTTTTTTTTTTAACACAGTAGATTCAAAATTATCGAACTGTTCAATCAATTTTTATTTATTATGTAAGTTCATAAATAGCTATTACTTATCTTTTTTTTTTTTTTTTTTTTTTTTTTTTCTTTCCGTACAATTTTTAAATTGTACAGCAAAAACACCATTCTTTTTTTTTTTTCATGGCAGTCTGAGAGTTAATACGTTTCCGTTAATCATAATCCTGTGTACTAAGCCATTTACGTTCTATATGATAAAATAAAAACAAAAGCAAAAATTGATCAATAACACCTTTCGTTCTAATAATATTCTTTATGAAAATTTAAACCGAATTTGTTTGAGATTATGCTTTTAAAATCGCCGAAATATAAAGCGAGATGAATGAATCTATCTTTCTCTTTATATCAACATAATTATCCATACAGGGGACAAAAGTAAATTCATTCGTGCATGTTCTTTATTAAGTACAATTACATAATAAAATATAATCGTTTGGCTAGGATTCCAGACAGTATCCAACGAATTCTTATAATTTATTTTTACTGATCCTGTATGTGATGAAAGAACAATAATGGAAAATCTAATGAAGCACAGTAAAAGATATAACATCCCTTACTAAAATTTTAAGGTTTTTTTTTAGTTTTTTTAAGGTTTCTTTAAACAGGTATTTTACAGGTTTTAGAGGTATTTAAAATAAGGTATTATCAAGGCTTTAATGGTGCAAAATAAAGCCACAATAAAAGCCTTATTAATACCTCCATACGTTTCTCGTGAATACCTTAAGGTATTTTTAGAAAGTTATTGCAGGTTTTTTATAAATACCAAAAGGTTTTTTTAAATACCATGACCCATGTAGGTATTTTTAATATACCTACAAAGCTTTTTTTAAATACCTCTTCGATGTTTTTTGAAGGTTTTATAAAGGTTTCTTTACACAGGTATTTTAGAGGTTTTAGAGGTATTTAAAATAAGGTATTATCAAGGCTTTAATGGTGCAAAATAATGCCACAATAAAAGCCTTATAAATACCTCCATACGTTTCTTGTGAATACCTTAAGGTATTTTTTAGAAAGTTATTGCAGGTTTTTTATAAATACCAAAAGGTTTTTTTAAATACCATGACCCATGTAGGTATTTTTAATATACCTACAAAGCTTTTTTTAAATACCTCTTCGATGTTTTTTGAAGGTTTTATAAAGGTTTCTTTACACAGGTATTTTAAAGGTTTTAGAGGTATTTAAAATAAGGTATTATCAAGGCTTTAATGGTGCAAAATAAAGCCACAATAAAAGCCTTATTAATACCTCCATACGTTTCTTGTGAATACCTTAAGGTATTTTTAGAAAGTTATTGCAGGCTTTTTATAAATACCAAAGGGTTTTTATAAAATACCATGACAAATGTAGGTATTTTTAATATACCTACAAAGCTTTTTTTTTAAATACCTCTTGGATGTTTTTTGAAGGTTTTATAAAGGTTTCTTTACACAGGTATTTTAGAGGTTTTAGAGGTATTTAAAATAAGGTATTATCAAGACTTTAATGGTGCAAAATAAAGCCATAATAAAAACCCCATTAATACCTATATGCGTTTCTCAGAAATACCTTTAGGTATTTGTAAGAAACTTATTACAGGTTTTTATAAAGGCTTTTATAAAATACCATGAATCATTTAGGTATTTCGAAAAACCTTCAAAGCTTTCTTTTAACACCTCTCCAATGTTTTTTGAAGGTTTTTCTTTTGTTTCATTTCACAGGTATAAGTTTCTCACAAATACCTTGAAGTACTTTTAAGAAACATTGCAGGTTTTTTATAGATATCAAAAGGTATTTATAAAACACTGATGTAGCATGTAGGTATTATCAAATAAGCTAGTTTTTTTTTTTTTTTCTTTTAACACTTTGCATGCTTTTTACAAATACATAATGGTATTTATTAAAAATATCCCATGTTTTTAATTGATATCTAAGAGGGATTTTTTTTTCTTTTTTAAATATCCTGTAATTTTTCTTTCCCCCAGTAGAGCCATGCCTTTTGTATGCTCTATCTACCAATAAACATTTAGGCATTCTTTTAATTACAAGTTTTGTCAAATATCTAGATAAAAATATTCTTTGTAAATTATCTAGAATTTGTAGGACTATAAGGATCTTGTTATGCTTTATATTCAGTAAAAGTTTTGCTCAGAAAAGAAAAAGAGAACTAGTAAAAAATTCATGTAATATACATTTGCAAATCTTTTTCAAAGAAATGTAGAAAAACAAATAAAAAGTTCAATTAAATGTGCAATTAATCCTATAAGTGATAAGCCAGTCTTTTTCTGGCATGCATAGTCATAATAAAAGGCTAGTGTAGCTAAATTTTGAAATATATGTTGCTGCTTTCAAGAAAATGAGAATAAACATGTGTAGTATACAATATTAAATTCTCATATTTATACTGTTCATAGTATTAATTTTATGAATCATTAAACAGATATACCAAAAAATGGATAATGCTGAAATGGTTAAAAATGCTTTTCTAAATGTATTCTTAGTTTGTATTGAAATGCATTAAGTTCACAATTTTTAATGAAGTTTTGTGGACAATAATAATAATAAAGTATTGCAAAGGTAAACTATATAGCTATGACAAGGCCAAGCATATTTCAATGTTCATCTTAATTGGTAAAATTGATATTTCATATCAATTGTAGGGTTGAGGAAGAGTAGATCTTTGATTCTTATTCATTTGTTTTACATTTTTATATTTAAAATGTTATGTATCAAATAGATAAATGAATAAAATACAGTAATATTTTATATTTAAAATATAAAGTGAAAGAACATCTCAAAATGAGTACACACTACAGTTATAACAATATATCTAGAATTAATAGAATCAATTTCACTCTTATCCCCAACACTGATTTTTATTCAAGGTAATTGCTCTTTAAATTCTGAATACAGTTTAACCTTGTTAATGTGAACACTGTTGATGTAAATTACTTTTAACATGAACTGCTTCCACAATACCCGTCAAAATAAAGATTACTTTCTGGGTAACTGATAGTATGAACTACAGACAACCTGAACAGATTTTTTATTCCCCTTGAGATTCACATTAACGAGTTTCAACTGTAATAGAAAGTGAAGGCGGAAAATAAGGAAATGTTAATGCAGTTTTCTAGTAATAGTTTTAGAGCATTTTTGCAAGAAAAAATTCATAGTAGATATAAGAAATTCACAATTTAATAAATCTTACATTTTCTGAACAAAATAAAATAGCAAAAGGAAATGGATGTAGAATGGGTATTTAAAAAAAAAAAAAAAAAATTAAAAATTTGGTCTATTTATTTTATATTACAATGATGCCTTGGCCTATACATTGTTTTTCTGGTTCTAGTATTCTAAAATGAGAAGAATAAGTGAAAAAAATTTTTAACATAAAATGTAAAAAAATTATTACTGGGGAAAAAAAGAAAGAAAAAAAAAAATTGTGGGAATCTAACGATTGGGTAAAGGAAGGCGAGATTTCATTAGAAAAAGGCACTAGGGTAGGCCACCTGCTGTTTTCTTTCAACAGAGAAAAAAGGAAAATGTGTCCATTTATTAAATATAGTTTTATTAAAAATACAAAACAGATATTAAAACAAAATAAATATACAGAATTTTTATAAATGACAACTTTTCCACAATTCATCTTTGTACTTCTGTGCTTTGTACTTTGTGTACTGTGCTTGTACTTCTGTACTTTGTTCATTGGATTCTTTCAGGAATTATATCAAAGCATCCTGTTAAAAATAAATAAAATATTTATATATTGCGCAAATATTATGTACCATAAAATCTTGAAAGTAACCCTGTTTTCCAAAAGTGCAGAGGTGCTAATCTAGAAGACTTGAAGATTGAAATTAGGTTTGGATGAAACGGTGAAAGATAAGATTTACTGGCGCTATGTATGTGCGCCTGGTGGCAAGGGTTGGGATGTATTTAAGAAAATGAAATAATTTCCCTTTCAGCAAGAAAGGGGGGGGGTTACATTCAAGGGAGGGGTTATTTTCAAGATTTTATGGTAAGTTTCATCAGTATAGAAACACAAAAATTAAGTACACTGTATCTTTCTTGCAGATTATCTGTTAAAAAACTTAAAAAAATTTTAGTGTAGATTATTTCACATAGCAGATTTTTTTTTCCCCCAAGCAGCTGTCTCACTGCAGACATCAGAAATTTACATCAGCTAGAGGTAATAATACTTTCAGATCATGTATCTACTTGGGCAAAACTGGAGATGCTAATGATTAGTTTAGGTTTGACATATCCATGCTAGGAAAAGTGGTTAAATAACTACCTTCAGATCATGTATGAACTCATCTATTCAGACAATCACATGTTCATTAGTGTTTGGTCCACATATGCCATATCTGTGTTGAGGAGTGGATTCTGTTTTCATTATATATTTTTGTAGCCTTATGGCAACAAGCTTCTGGTTCTGTTTATTTTTATTAAAATTCTATTTTTTTTTTTTTTTTTTTTTACTGAAAAATAGCAGTTATTATTATAAGTTATTTTTCATTTAATTTATAATTACTTTTATATTTACATTATAATTATCTTTTTAATAGAATGCTATACTAAACAAAGAGCAAGGCAGCTAATTAATAAGTTGCATAATCATAACATTTAAACAGCAATTATTATTTTTAACCTATTAAATCATCATTTTTTATGTGATGCACATATCTCTCCTAATAGATAATTACCAGGAAAATCCCCAAAAAGAAACAAATCTATTAAATTTTAATTCATTATAACCTGAAAAACAATACACGAATACAATTTTACTACAGAATAATATATTATAAACAATTGTATTCATTCATCACATTCAATTAAATATTTAATAGCAATGTTTGACACAACACAATATAAATAATTATACATAATAAAAAGTATTAGTTTTAGTTTTGATACAGAAATTTTTATAAATGAATTGTTATCTGAAAGTTGCAGACAAATTTTTTTATTTGTGCAGACAAAAACTGTCCGCAAGTCGTTTTTTTTGTGCTCACGACTATGTCGCCGTGTCGCGATGTTTCTGCTACGGGGTAATTTGGTATCTATAAAAAATATCAATTTTTGACTCAACACATTCGCTGCTGATCTTACGTGACTGCCATTTGGAACAATAGTGAACATCATGCAATGTAACATGAGTGGCAGCAAATGTGTTAACCACAATAATTGAGCAAAATAAATTACCTTCGAATTTTTCTCCCTTTGGCTTGGTTAAGCCATTCGTCAAAAGCCTCTTTGATTTTAACGTCAGTGGCATCCACCTTATGGCATCTTTGACAAGCAGCTATAAAAACACATAGAAGTATAAACACACAAAGAAAATCACCGAATAGAGTTGTGGACCAACCTGCAAGTTGTTCCAAATAGAGTCAAAATCAAACTCATAATTATAAATCTTGTAATTTTGCACTGATATTTTTTTAACATTACAGAATTTGACATTTCTAGGACACATTTCATATTTCTAATTACGACAAGAAAAAATTCATCTCCTAAAAAGTTTAGGCATCATAAAAAAGTATAGGTATTAGGAAAAAGTATAGGCTATAGATTATAGATTATAAGTAAGTACTAGATTTTTTTTTTTTTTTCTTCTTAGGAAAAAAAAAAAAAAAAACAAGCAATTATACCAAAAAAAAAAATTTATCGCCAAATAATGACCAAAATTTAAAAGTTGCCAAGGGGGTCATATACAAGTACTAAAGTTGTAGAACAAAATTATCTAGATATTATAAATTTCTTTCTATTCCTTAAAAAAAAAAAAAAAAAGAACAATTTTAAGCATAATATTTTATTTAAAAAACAAAGAATGTGGTATTAAATATTATGTATTTTAATTTGACATTAAATATGGGAATTAATATTTTTCTGCGTTTTTGTTTTGTGTTGTACACTGATAATATTGTTATTCAGCGAAACGCCTCACAGGGGTTAATATATAAAGTGATCCGGGGGTTGGTGAGCAGAGTAATCAGGGGGCAGCCTCTTAGTATATATATAAAAAAAAAAAAAAAAATTGCCAATATACACGCCTGCAGGGTCCCAACTACCCATTTGCCAAGTTTTGTAGCTATGGGATCAGTAGTCCAAGCACCAGAGTGCAGACAGACACACAGATACTTTATTCATATAGATTTTCGTATCATAAAAAAAAAAAAAAAAAAAGAGTAACTGATTGAAAAATTTTAATTTATAATTCAGTCTTATTAACTCAGTAACTACTAAAATATCTTAGCACTAGAGGTGGCTAATACACAAGAATGTGCAAACACTATTCACGTAATTTTTTTAAAATCTTTTGCAGCAATTTTTTTAGGCATTAATAAAAATAAAATAAATTTGCGACTTTAAACAGTTTACTGAAATAATATCTCCGAAAATTTCTGCATTGAAAACATAACTCAAAATTCCTCCCTTCCTCTTATGGATATAAATTAAATGCTTTATTTATATTTGTTGTTTTTATTTATTTATTTTTTTTTTTTTTTTTTTTTACTTTACAAGCGTTTTTTGTAGATTTTTTTTTTTTTTTTTTTTTTTTTTTTTTAATGTGTGTTTGCAGAAAGTTTTTCATTTTATTCACCTCTGCTTAGCACTTCCAAAACTTTCTCTTGTTAGTGCCTATGAGACTAAATACTATTTAACTTCAGTCTGCACCTCTCTAATAGCACAGCTCAACCAGAACTACCCAGTGACAGAAAATTTTGTAGATGTCTGTGACAGGTTTTTTTAAAATTTCATAATCTGTCTGCAAAATTTGCATGAAAATGGCTTACACTCAAAAAGCCTGAAAGATGATAGCAGCAATCTGAAGGGGGGGGGGCCGGGTTGTCAAAAACCCGGGGTTTTCTGGGCTTTTGCTTGAATACATTTGCATTGTAATGTTAGATATGTTATTTAGCATATTAGTTGTAATACACCTAATTATATTAAACTACAAATTAACCCGTTAGTAGTTGCATGTCAGTCTTTTTGCCGCCCATCGCTTATAAATTCCTCCTGCGATTCACCCCTTAAAAATAAAGCGGGGAAACTCTGTGTACCTGACCTTGGGTGGATGTCCTCTAACATAGTATGTTTTCATGTCATTTCTGCCATTTTTTAAGCAGTTAAAAACATTTTATTTCTCAAATCGGTCTATTTGACCGCGACGCGACCACTAACGTTGATTCATTTCTTTCCCCATTTCTGGTTTTTCAGACAGGTTAGAGTTTTACGGGGAAAACTTCGCATGAATTAAAGACAGTTTATCTTTCTCTACTGGCTTTCCCCCAACACTTAACAGCGGCGACAAAAAGACCGACACGCAACTATTAGCGTTATAAAAAATGATGTGACTACTCTCGGGTTAATAATCAATCTAATATTTATCTCAGAAATAAAAATTGGTTTGATTCTAATATTAAAATAGTGTTAATCAGTAAGATTAAGCTATATTTTATTTTAATGCATTCTTAATGACAATAACTGATAAAATAAAAGAATTTAAATTCTTAAGTACAATACATATCATTTAAATATTTTAGTTCCCCATCATGCTATAGGTATGGGGAACTTAGGTAATCGTGAAATTTTTCGACTTTGGTTTAAAAAACTTCGGAAGTTATTAAAAATTTACACTTTTCTTAACGTGGGAGAATAGGGCAAAATTTCACTTAAACGTGCATTAAATGGAAAATTTGTAACTAAAAAATGTGAGACCAGTTTTACAATATGAGTTTTGATGTCGGAATGAACATCAGTAACTAGAAACATACTACTTTGAAAATTTCGCAAGTTATTGGAAATTTACGAATTTCTTAACATGGCAGAGAGAATAGGGCAAAATTTCACATAAATGTCAATTTTCAGGGATATTTTCACCGTAAGTATGTCAGACCACTTTTGAAATATTATTTAGGATACTAGCATGAATATTATAGAATATGAATTTTCCAATTTAAAAAATTCATAAAGTAATTGGAATTTACTATTTACTTAAAATGAGCAAAATTGGGGCAGAATAATAGGGCAAAATTGAGCATAAACAGCCATTTTGAGGATCATAAATATATTAGACGACTTCAAAATAACTTTTATGATACTTGTTTGAACATGATTGACTACAAATATTCTAATAGGAAAATTTCGTAAATTATTCGTAATTTAAGATTTTATCAACATAGCAAAATGAGGCGATATCCCATATAAATATGCAATTTGAAGATTGTTGCTTTGGAAATAGTAGTATGAAAATGAAACTATGAAATTGACCCTAATAAAATAAATTAATAGATTAGAATAAGATAAATATATCGAAGTGAACGGTGGATAGCCTATTAGGCAGGGATTTCATTCTGTCACTGTGTCAAGCGTTTGGTCAAATTAATTTCTCTTAACATGATAATCATGTTAAGAGAATGTCCTGTACTAGAAATTTATGAGAACATATATATGATAGGGAGCTGAGCAGAGTCCACCTATGCCAACTAAGTTGCACTGCTTTATCCCTTTCCTTCTTTTTCTTTCTTTTTTTTTTAAAGTTTTTTATAGTTGAAACGGATATAGAAGAAAATTTTATTAGATTTATAATTATGTTGCTACTAAAATTAAAATAAAATTATTATAAAGTTTTAAAACTAAACAATTAGTTAATTATTGATTCTGGACAACATTTATGTCCACTGTTAAACAAAAATATTGTTCGGTTTAACAGGAAAAGGAAAATTGAACCAATTATAGAAGATAAACTTGCTTTTATTATATCTATAACTGTAGTTACTTTTTATGTTTAATACTATTTTCTAGAAAATAAAAATAAGAGTTTATTCTTAAAAAGGTAAGGTGTTTTCTATACTTTATCGATGAGATTTGTAAATTATAAATAATTTTTAGGAAAAACCTACTTATTTGCAAAAACCCAGTGGGTTTTTGTTGGTGGGCCCGCCCAGTTTGCAGACCCGGGGGGGGGGGGGTAACAACAGTGGTGATCTTGTGCCACAATACAATTTTACTACAGAACAATATAGTATAAACAATTATAAAATAACAAGATTAACTCAGCAATGTTTGACACAATAAAAATAATTATAAATAATAAAAGTATTAGTTTTAGTTTTGATACAGAAATTTTTATAAGTGAATTTTGAAGTGGAGGAAAAGTTTTGGAATAGTTTTAAATGAAATTAGCACTTTTCTACGCTCCCGTAGAATCTCAGTAACAGGTAACAGGAGAAAAGAATGCACGCATAATGCTACCTATCAAGGGAGATCTAGACTCCTAGGTCGCCCTTGTTAAGCTCTGTTTTGTGTGTTCTTACCAAGGTACCTATAGGGGGCTCTAGAGTTTCTACCAGAGAGCAAACTAAGACATCATACATCGGTAGCGCATTGTCGTGGGCGAAAAATGTCCGTAAATTGCAGACAATTTTTTATGACTACAGACAAAAACTGTCTGAAAGTTGTGGGCAATTTTTATTTTTTTTATTAGTACCTACAGACAAAGAGTGTCCAAAAGTTGCAGACTAATTTCTTTATTAGTGCAGACAAAGACTGTCTGCAAGTTATTTTTCTGTGTCCGCGACTATGTCGCCGTGTCGCGGCGTTTCTGCCACTGGGCAGGCAACTGACTCAATATAAATTTTTCAATAATAAATATAATGTTAAATCTGATAGCATACATGTACACACAATAAACAAAATCAGAACAATAAATCTTATATTGAATATCATTAATTATTAAAATAGTTGTAAGTGCTTAAAAAACAGACAAACTTATTACAATACATATACTTGAAAATAAGTTTATTCTACAATTGCTGCTGGCATTGCTTGCTGCAGGGTTGGGTTTTTGCCGGTAAAAATGCATTTTTGCCAGGACAGCGGCAAAAAGTAGAAAAAAACAGGCAAAAAGCGGTAAAAATGGAAAAAATTAGGAAAAGTAGAAAAATAAAATGAGAACACAATCCCTCTCAATTTTTACCCTTTACACTTTGGCACCTCAATGAAAAAAATGTTTGAAGATTTTTTAATTTAAAAAGTAATTGTAATTAATTAATTAATAATATAAAACCAGTGTCCGACAAATTCCAGGTGCCAAGGTGACTATAAATATCCGTTGGTGATCAGTTACGGCAGACTGACAAAAAAAATTTCATGCAATTACAATATTTTTTATGTATATTTTTGTTTTTCCTCCCACATTCTTGTCTTGGTATAAAAGATAACATTGCTGATGTATTGAATGAATAGTATGAGTTTAATGTTTTCTGAAAAATTTAACAATTGATATTTATCAAATGGATTCTCTTTAAAGGAATTCTGTTGTGAAAAATTAATAGACAAATACTATTTTAAAGCCAAAACTTAAACACTCTAAATATATTTGATAATTATATTAAAGGTAAAATTAATATTTATTTCAGTGAAATTTTTTTTTCCCTTAATAGTTTGTTTTTATCTTTATAAATAAAAAATAGTTATTTTCTTAAAAATTTCCTTAATTCACATTTTTAACTGAATAGTTCATTTATTCAATGTAAAATAATATGTGAATGACCTGCATTAATTATACAATTATGAAATATTATTAAGTTTTGTTGTGAGTATTGTCATAGAAATAATTCGCTATTTCTGACTCCTAAGATATTGAAACTTTGTCAGTCCCTGAACATAACCATAAAAATAAAACTACAAAATTATAATTTTATTTTGTTGAAGTAAAAAAATGTCAAGTAAGACATATTCAGAGAGAGAGAGAGAGTTTACTTGAAATTTACATTTCAATTCCAAAAAATGCATATTCAGTGACTGACTGGCAAATTTTAGAACAGCTGAGTCAATAATTGACTCAATATTTGACTTTTCCCCACTATAAACAAAAATATGTAATACATTGAAAAACACAAATATTCTAACAATTAATTATTGAAGAATATTTTTTAGATAGGTAATTTAAGTATTTTTAAAAATGAAAAAAAAATATGTTAATTGTTGATGTTAAAAATTTCATTTTAAAGAAATTTTAGAATGCATCATTTTAATGATTTACATAAGAATCAGCTGATCAAGAGTGTAATTAAATCTCTGGTTTTAATTTGTTAAAATTATGATTTAAACATTAAAATTGTGTAATTAAAATCCTTAAAACCCTGTTTGAAATACTGGTAATTTTTGCCACTGGCAAAAATTGTGGCAAAAACTATTTTTGCCAGGGCGGTTTTTTCTGCGGTTTTTTCCACTTCGGCAAAAATTGGCCAACCCTGCTTGCTGGGGCAATTGATTAGCAAAATAATGTAGTTCAAGTTCATTAGGAAAATGCAGTTGAAGTGCTATTTCTTTTTCATTTTCTCCAAGTTTGAATTTGACATTTCTTGAAAGCCAATCACACAGAAATTTCTAATAATATATTGCACAAATTCAGGCTGACAACCCCCCCCCCCCCCTACACATGTCCAAAAAGTTTTAATGCAGATTTGCATTGATCCCAAGAATAATAATTTTCAAGCTTAAGTAAAACTTAAAATATGGTCAGAATCCAGTATTTCATTAATTTTTATTCTACTGTCTTGTTTTGTTTTTGCATGTTAGTCGTTTTCACATACATTTAATTTGCACTGAAAAATAACTTTCTTTAAAATGTTGTTATAATTGAATTTAGTAAAAAATACTAAAAACCATTAAGCAATGACATAGGTTTAGTTATAGTTGTAACTATTTAGTACTTCGTGAGAAAGATCCAAAACACATTTTCATGAAAACTGCCATTTATGCTTCATTTAAATTTCAGTTTCGTTGATGTTTTTACAAAATGAAGCAATAAAATATTTCATGTTACATATATAATGAATAGCCTGTTATTTTTATGTAGTGAAACGAAAATTGTGTATAGAGGCGGGTATTTAAAAAAATCTTAATATTGTTGTGCTTAAATTTAATAAAAATAATTCAAAGCTTTATAAAAAAAAACTATAAAAGTTTGACTTTAGTTGTAAGTATTAAGCACTTCATGAGAAAACCCAAATTGTTTTTTCATGTAACTTTCCTTTTACGTTTTGATAAATTTGAATGCTATATATAGCTTGTTTTGCTTCTGCGTGTTAGTCATTTCCACACACATTATAATTTATGCTAACAAATAATAATAATAATTATTATTATTTTAAAAATGCTGTTTTGCTTAAATTTGATAAAATAATAGAAAGCTCTTTAAGAAATTATAAGAGTTCAATTTTATTTGTAAATATTTAGCACTGTTGAGAGGGAAAAAAAATGCTTTTTTAAGAAAGCTGTCTTTTATGTTTAAGTAAAAATTGAAAGTTAAAAAAGCCTTTATGTACAGTAAAAATTTTCATGATATTTTTCAAATGAATGTCTTTATTTTTATATGGTAAGACCCAAAATTGGTTTAAAAGGCAGTCTTTTATAAAATTGATTTTTGGTGGAAAAACACTTTTTTATTTTTTTAGTGTATAGCGTTAAGAACTAGGCAGAGTAAGATTTTGTGCAGGTTTACTCTTATGTGTATAATCTAAGATTTTCAGTGTGGTTGTTTTCAACAGCAAAATCCTGCTAATAAAAAAATTGCTTTTGTTTTTTCAGATACTGTGAGACATAAAGAGAGAAATAAAATGACGGAATTGTGAATAAGAGAATTTTAGTCTATGAAGAAATGGAAGAAAGAAGATAATAAAAATACTTAAATTAAATAAATAAAACTAAATACTTTCTATATATTACTTTTCACCCTTTAATATATATATATATATATATACATATATTTAAGTAAATAAATCAAATAAATATATATATGATGCATAGTTTTAAAATGTTTGTATATTCTAGTACAATATATTTTTATGATAAGAAATTTTAGTATTCTCCATTTCTGATGTTTTAATACACAATATTTTATTTATTTACTTTTTTTTTCAAAAAAAAAAAAACATATGTGTATAAATTTATTTATTTATTTGGGGTGGGGGCGTGTAACTGCTCATATTTTCCACAAACACAGAAAAGTTTTTCACAATTCCGTTTTACATTTTGAAACATTGCATTAAAAAGAAAATAACTTTCTAGTTTAATTATTTTTTGTCATGAGAAATCAGCATTTACCTCTGTTAAACTTGTGTTTGATCATATAGTTAAAATAGTGCATTACCAAGTAAAATTAATAAAAAGTGCAAAGACAATTAATTATTTAATGAAATTGAAAGAAGTTTTAAAGAAGTAAAAATTATGATCATTTTAATAACAGCAATAGATTTGGAATAAGATTAATAACCTTAAAAAAGAGAAAAAAAGTCTCTTATTAAAGACACTTAAAAAAAAAAAAAAGCATAGGATCCATTATCCAGGACCCGCGTTATCCTTCAGATCCATTCTTCGTGGGGAAATATTCAGGATTTTAGAAGTTTCCAGATTTTTTTTTTTTTTCCATAATTTATTTTCTTGAACTATAAAACACAACTCTCTAACAATAATGTATATATAAAGAATAACTTACCTTTTTGCACATGTTGTTAGCTAAAAATCTAAAATTTCTATTTTTAGAAATTATAGAAACTAAACAAGACATTACACTTAAATTGATTAATTAAAAAAACCTTAAAACACTTGCCTCATTACTGGCCGTAAATTTTTCAGCCGGGTACCCGACCGTTCTCAGCAGCAATCCTCTGTCTTGAAGTTCTTGAAAGAGTTCACTTGGTGGTTCTTTTCATAAGGTGGCGCCATGCACCATCCGGTGCCATTGCGCCGCTGTCATTGCACATGTGTAAATTAGTATTGATTTCAATAGATTCATGAAACATTGCGTAATTATAATTGTTGTAATCTGCTAATTTCCTAGTTTCGTTGAAATTTATTTGAATATTTTGGTTATTATAGGTTTTTGCGAGGACTGTGTTTATTTTACCAATATTAATATCATATTTGTGTTCATTAACTCGGATTTTAATTTTCCTTTTAGTGACACCAATATATTAATTTGAGTTTCCATTTTTATTTACGAAGGTGATATTATAGATTTCAGCTGTTTCAAGTGGTGCAATGGGGTCTTTGTCGCTGCATATTAATTGGAAAATATTTTCATTTGGTTTAAGGGGGATGTTAATTCCATATTTATTAGCAATATTTTTAATTTTATTGGAGGCTCCGCGGTCATAAGGGATTGATATAACTATTGATAGTCTTTAATATTAATATTCTTTACTATTATTAAAGAATTCACTAAGAAAGCGGGTTACCCTAGTAGAATTATTAATAAACTTGTTAAAAATAGATTAAAATCCCTTAATAATATTCTGAATTTCCAAAAACCCCCCTCTAAATTTACTTCATCAATCCCTTATGACCGCGAAGCCTCCAATAAAATTAAAAAATTTTCTAATAAGTATGGAATTAACATCCCCATTAAACCAAATAAAAATATTTTCCAATTAATACGCAGCAACAAAGACCCCATTGCACCACTTGAAACCGCTGGAATTTATAAAATCCCCTTCGTAAATCAAAATGGAAACTCAAATTTATATATTGGTGTCACTAAAAAGAAAATTAAAATGCGAATTAATGAACAGAAATACGATATTAAAATTGGTAAAATAAACACAGCCCTCGCAAGAACTTATAATAACCAAAATATTCAAATAAATTTCATTCTTAATATTAAAATGAAATTTCCACCCTCCCTCATCTTCAGAAGTTTGAAGCATATTTTCTCTTCTCTTGCATTATCTTCAGTTGCTGTATGTGCTTTCACGCAGATTTCGTTTCAGAAACTGGCCTCGGCCGACATGGCTTGGTTGCTCGCCGCTTTCCCGTCAGCGCCGTGGTTCATAGTTGCTGCGTTATTGGTGCCGCTAAATGTAATGGTGACTGGATCATAAGAGCAAATCGCTAAAAGAAAAGTTTTTATGTTTCTTTACTTTTAGAAAGTAAGACTGTCTTAACGAGAAAATGAAAAACCCTGAAATAGACGGCCAAATAAAATTGGAGAATTTTTTATGTGGGTGGTTGCAGAAGATTTTCCAGACCATAAACATTTTTAACCATTTCCAGAGAAAAATAAATTCTACTTTATTTTCTGTTTATCGAAAAACATTATAAAAGACTTGGTTTATTTTGACATTTTTTTTTTTTTTTTTTTTTTTTTTAGTGAAGTAAGTTTTGTTTTTCAATACTAAATGTTTTTAAAATCATGAAAGAAAAAAAAGAAAAAAAATGAAATTATTCTGAATTTTGGAGTTTCAGATATAATCGGTACCATATTGTATTTTGCAATTTATTCAAAAGAGCACTTTTTTTTCCATAAAATAGCATTTGCTAATAATGTTGCAAATTCTGATGAGATTGATTCTGCTAACTAAATAAACAAACAAATCTCCTCTGGCCAGCCTAATTTATATTGACCAAACGTCCCCATTTTCTGGGGAAACCCTTTTTTTTTGAAGGCATATTTATAAGTTTTAAAAAAATTGTAGAAACTAAATTATTAATCAGTAACACTTTATTTTTAGTCCTTATTTGTTAGGAATGAAAAAATGCATCCATAATTTGATAATTGTAGCAATTTTTTATGCTTCTCTATTATAAAGGTACTTTGATCTGGTCAGCCTACTCTAAGAACATGATTCGACAAGGATTTATTTAACAAAACAGTATTAAGTGCACTTTTTTGACAGCGGAAATACTGGCTAGTGCTCGGATACTTTTGATGGCGACTGTACCTCACGTATTCAAAGTAGCGGGGGAACCATCTCCTCCGTGAAAGACCAAAATTATGATGGCTTGTCGCTTACGATGAGTTTCCGACCGTCTCCAATTGATTATAGTAACCAGATCAGAGGACCTTTATAATAGAGAAACGTTAAAAATTGCTACAATTATCCAATTATGCATGTATTTTTTCATTCTTAATAAATGAGGACCAAAAATAAAATATCAGTGTTGAATAATTAACTTCCTACATTCTTTTAAAAACTTAGAAAAATGCCTTTAAAATAAAGGCTGTCTCCAGAAAATGAGGACATCTGGTCAGCATCAATTGACATAGCTTAGCACTAGTGTGACTAAAAAACACTCAGCCCTCAGTAGGAGACATACCATCACAATATTGATGCAGTAGGCAGCAAAATTATTGAAGCGCACATCCACATTTTCCATGTTTTTGTTTGTTTGTTAATTTTTATCATCAACTTACTTTTCTATAAACAGCATAAAACTAAGATCACGACTCGGAAAATATTTACTTGACAGAACTGTATTACATGCCCATTTTTTAAATAGGAATTATTCCTAGCACTTCAATAATTTTGCTGCCTGCTGTACTTCATCTAGGGGATGGCTTCCTGTTTCAATGGCCACCAGAGATACAATTTGGGATAAGAACACGGAGGACATTGCGGCCACGGCGGATTTAACGTGCATCAGTCTGCATCAATGTACACGACGTGACGGTCTTCAGCCGGCTCAAGTATAAAACCAGCAATCTTCAGATTACGAACTCGATGTTCTACCGACCAGGCTGCCGCGGCCCGTCAGTAGTTCAGATACTACTCACTCATAATTATTATTTATTAATAGTCTCTATCAATTATTATCACGTCATAGAATGTTAGTTACTATTAATCAATATAATTATCCTTAACTTATGTTCATTTATTGGGAGTACAAATTAATTCGGTCCGTTTTCAATAGATGGCTCTGGCTGATTTGTTTACTGAATAATGATAGATGTTTTTGGCATTGTTAGAAAGGTTTGACCTTTGTCAACCATATTCAGTCAACGAAGCTTCGAGTTTTATACAACAACATTGGTTTTTTGAGCATTCAATATGTCGAGTTTTGTGCTAAAGAAACAACATTTGCGGGAAGTTTTGATTTTCTTTTTTAATTGGAAGAAAAGTGCCGCTGAAGCGCATCGATCGCTTGTGGAAGTTTATGGTGAATCTGCGCCATCTGATAAATCATGTAGAGAGTGGTTTCGACGCTTCAAAAATGGTGATTTTAGTGTCGAAGACAATGAGCGCCCGGGCCAGCCGAAAAAGTTCGAAGACGCCGAATTGGAGGAATTGCTCGATCAAGATCCGTGCCAAACGCAACAAGAGCTTGCAGGATCGTTGGGAGTCACTCAGCAAGCAATTTCCGTGCGCTTAAAAAAAAATGGGAATGGTTCAAAAGCAAGGAAATTGGGTCCCATACGAGTTGAAACCGCGCGACGTTGAAAAGCGATGTGGCAATTGTCGTTAAAAATTACTTGGAAACGTTGAAATGGGAGGTCCTACCCCACCCGCCGTATTCGCCAGACCTTGCTCCTTCTGATTATTGGTTGTTCTGACGGATGCATCACGATTTGGCTGGACACCGCTTCACTTCTTTCGAAGAAATTCAAGAATGGCTCGATTCATGGTTTGCGTCCAGAGAGGACTCATTTTTCAGAGATGGAATCCGAAAATTGCCAGAAAGGTGAACAAAAGTTGTGGCTACCGATGGACAATACTTTGAATAACATGTTTTTTCATTTTGATAATAAATAAAATGTTTTTTTTACGAAAAAAAACGGACCGAATTAATTTGTACTCCCAATATTATTTTTCTAAGTAACATTTAAAAATATGTGACTTTCATTAAAAATTTTTTGCATTATTTGTAGAAGGGGAAAATATATATATATATATATAATGCTTTAGAAAAATCCTATAAGCACGGACGTAATTTATCACAAACCTCATGAAACATTTAAGAAACCTAAAAAAGTGCAGGTTTCTGATGTTTTAAAAATAAAATCCTTGATTGAGGTATAAGGGAGGTATTTTCTGAATACCATGAAAAAACTTATCATCGATGTATTTATCCGAAAACCTTGGGGAAACCTTTATAAGTCCAGAAAAAGTGCAGGTTTTCAAAGGTTTAAAAAATAAAACTAAAATAATATGTTTTTGGTTGCAGGTATAGTGGAGGTATTATTTAAATACTATAAGAAAACTTATTATCGATGTATTTATCCGAAAACCTTGGGAAACCTTTATAAGTCCAGAAAAAGTGCAGGTTTTCAAAGGTTTAAAAAATAAAACTAAAAAAATATGTTTTTGGTTGCAGGTATAGTGGAGGTATTATTTAAATACTATAAGAAAACTTATTATCATCGATGTATTTATCCGAAAACCTTGGGGAAACCTTTATAAGTCCAGAAAAAGTGCAGGTTTTCAAAGGTTTAAAAAATAAAACTAAAAAAATATGTTTTTGGTTGCAGGTATAGTGGAGGTATTATTTAAATACTATAAGAAAACTTATTATCATCGATGTATTTATGTGATACTTTAGAAAACCTCTATAAGACCTAAAACAGTGCAGGTTTTAAAAAGTTTTAAAAATAAAACTTTTAAGAAACGTTTTTGATTGTAGGTATAGTGAAAGTTTTATCTAAATACCATATAAAAGTTTATTATCCTTGATGTATTTGAGACCTTGAGAAACTCTATAAGATCTAAAACAGCGCAGGTTTTAAAAGGCTTTAAAAATAAAACTAAAAAAATACGTTTTTGATTGTAAGTATAATGGAGGTATTATCTAAATACCATAGGAAAACTTGTTATCATCGATGTGTTTATCTGAAACCTCCATAAGACCTAAAACAGTGCAGGTTTTAAAAGGTTTTTAAAGTAAAACCTTTCAAAAACGATTTTGATTGAAGGTATAGTAGAAGTATTATCTAAATACCATAAGAAAACTTATTATTCTGGATGTATTTATCTGAAACCTTGGGAAACATCTATAAGACCTAAAACAGCGCAGGTTTTAAAAGGCTTTAAAAGTAAAACCTTTAAAAAGCGTTTTTAGTTGTTGGTATAGTGGAGGTATTATCTAAATACCATAGGAAAACTTATTATCATCGATGTATTTATCTGAAACCTTGGAAAACCTCTTAAGACCTAAAACGGTGCAGGTTTTAAAAGGTTTCAAAAATAAAACCTTGATAAAACGTTTTTGGTTGTAGGTATAGCGGAGGTATTATCTAAATACCATAAAGAAACTTATTATCATCGAAGTGTTTATCCGAAACCTTGGGAAACCTCTAGAAAACATAAAACCACGCAGGTTTTCAGGAGGTTTTAAGAATAAAACCTAAAGAAAACTTAGATGAGGTTTCTTTTCAGGAAGTATTTTTTAGCGAAACTTCAAAGAAACCTTTTAAATACCTAAAAACCTGGATAAAACCATAAAAAAAGTTTTAAAAAACCTTAAATTTTAGTAAGGGATTCTACGCCTAAAATAAAAAGGACAAAACTGAGCTTATTTTTGTTTTTTTTAAGTAATATATTTAAAATTCTGCATAAAACAGAATTTAATACGACAATACCTGATTAATTCTATTCTTAAATATAAAGGCATGCTGTAACTGTCTTATTCCCTAGCATTGGTTACTATATCTTAAAATCTCTTTTGTATAGCTTTAGCATAGGAGACCCTTGGTGGCCTTTAAATTTTTGCTGCCATTTTAGCGATGAATTAAAACGACTATCGTAATTAAGGTAGAATGTTATTTATTTATTTTATTTATTTATTTATTTTCTAAATCGAACTCTAAAACTTGTCTGGCAAAAAAGATAATTTTATCCAAAATTATCTTATTTTGATTTAAATATCATTAACATCATTCCTAAAAAAATTACATTTTTCTGACATGGTATCCTTTACCTCTGGTGTACAGACATGCAATTTCATTGACGAAAAACGTATTACCTCTGGGGCACAGACATGTAATTTCATTGGCGCAAAACGTATCAGAATTTATATAGTTTTGCATATTCTCTTGTATTTTACTTAAAAAAGAGAGAGAGAGAGAGATCGCCTATATAAAGTACAAAGAAATAATCTAAAAACCCACATAAAACTTTTTTTCATGTTATATTCACTGTCAACTCTACATAAAAATGGTAAAAAGATCTCACCACATTTTTTGAAGTAATTTAATGCAGTCAATATCACAAAAAGTGGATAAAAAGAGGATGAAAGATATATATTAAAAAATAAATAAAAATTCTTTTGTAGAATTTTGATACATTTTCACGCTTTTAGTAATTTTGAGAAAATCAATCATTTTTGACATTCCTATGGTACTTGAATGTATTTGATAGTCATTTTTCACTGTGAATCATATGCATTTTTAAGTCTAACAATACACGTATTTTATTCATTATATGAAGTATCTTTTTGGAAAGCTATAGGCATATAGTAGAAATTTAAAGTTAACTACGCAACTTTTGTGATACAATTTATATATTTGTAGCATTTATGTATCTATCCTTTATAAAATCTATATATTTTACATCGTTTGAAAATGTATTATTCAGAATATCATATAGTTAAGAAGCTCCAATGATATAGAATTTTAGACATTTTTTGCCTTTAATTTGTGCAACTATTTTAATTTTAGAAGCTGCAATTATAATCAGTGTTAAAATTACTTGTTAAATATTTCTATATATGATTGTACTGTGAAATGAGATTATTTAGTCATTTTTATATTCGAATTTTCCAGTGAGTTTCAAAAACACTTTAAAGCCGCTTAATTAGGAAGCACATATTTTTTAATTTAACAAATGTGACGGTGTCAATGAATTTCGATGACAAAATAAATGCATCCCCTGATTTGAAAAAAAATTAGTATTTTTTATGTAAGAAGTACCTGAAACAATATATAAAATTATACTTATCATGCATATAATGAATTATCATAGTAAAAACATTAATAACTTTATAACGTCATTAATGTGTTCTTATTTTTAGGGAACAAAGGGTAGTAAGACACTTTCTGCTTTATTAAGTTATTAAAACAGGGACAAATTACAAAAAACGCATTGTAAATTAAAAACATTTTATATGTAATTATAAAAATCAACGAATTGAACAGCGCTTTCTTTTATTTCAAAAGAGTCTTAATTTGCTATTAAAAATAAAAAATCTATCCCTTTTAGAGGTAATGGTATACCTACTTAGATTAACCAGTCTTTCTTTAAACTGTTTATTTGATTTTTGTATGTCATTTGCAAAATGGGCTGATTTTTTTTTCTAACAATTGTATGGGGGTGAATTATCACCATATTTAAACATTCCAATCTAATTTCAAATTAAATACAATTATATTTGTTCATGTTTCGAATTTTGGAGTATACTAAACTATTAATAAGGAAGCACCACAGAACTGGCGTTTTGAAGTAATAATTACAAAACTTTGAAAAAACACCATATGGTGTTTATTCAAAGTTTTCTAATTATTATATAATAAGCTAAGTTCACTAAAGGATTTCTTCTTAAAAGTTAAACGAACCATTAGTTAAAAGGAATATGCTGGTTTTAATGACACTCCTTGGTGGTGGATTAAAGCTCCAAATTAGCGGTCACCAGTGCAGTCGCTAATGAACTATCCTTTCATTGAGAATGGCTACTAAAAATTTAAACCTATTTGTCAAATTGGTGACTTTGTTATGTTTATTTATTTATTTATTTGTTTTTTAACATGGAATAAAATTTCATTAAAAGCATGATTTAAAATGTCACACCAGATAACAACGGCAGAATCGTTTTAATTTCTTAGGAGAGAGAAAGGAATTATCGGAACTACGACAAGATGTAAAAATCTGCGAAAACGGGTTCTTCCTTCAATTAATTAGTTGTTCTTTGTAGAATTGCGATTTTTATAAATTAGGTACGAAATAATTGCATTATAAAACATGAATTTTGACAATTTGTAACGAAATGAAATGGGCCTCAAAATGATTGCATATTTCAGAAAATAGCATTGCAAAAAGAAAAAAAAAATGAATTTTATCGATTTGCGGGGAAGTTACAGCCTATTTATATAATTATTTTCATTATTTAAAGTAAATTTTCCGCCAGTGAATAATTTTCAGTAATAAGTCGTAAAATTCTCGCGTAATTAAAAAAGTAATTTTTAAAAATATACGAATTATATGAATTATAAGCGAGATAGTCACAATGCACAACAAAATTATCGCATTTTCCGAGAATCAGCTTTAAAGGGGGAAAAAAGAGCAAATTTCGTTGATTAACGGTGTGCTTATATCTAAAAGTGGCTACCAGAATTAAAAGTGCAAAAATGCTACAACATTTTATGACTCTGGTAGACAACGGATCTATTCATATTTTCTGCTCTAGAGATTTAGTGGGCACCCATAAAATATTTTAGGTTAGTATAAAATAAAAAATTAATTATAATAATAATAATGATAATAATAATAATAATAATAATAATAATAATAATAATAATAATAATAATAAAATCAGCCTGTTCTAGTCATAGGAAAACAAATGTTATATGATATCTTTAAAAAATAAGCGGATACAAAATAAACAAAATTTTGTTTCTTTATACAAAAATATAGCAAAAGACGACAAAATGATAGCAAGTTCATTTTATTTTTCAATCAAACTAATGTTATTCTAAAACAATATTAAAAGCAAAAATTTTTTTTAGTTTAGGAAATTATTATTAGATAAATGTTAGATTGCATCATTTTTCGAAATATGTTGTATTTAGAACCATAGCTAAATTATAATGCCAAAAATTTCTTTAGTAAAACATTACTCAAAGGGTAAAATTGAATTTTAAATTATTCAGTAATGAATTAAGTATATAATTATTCAAATTTTGTAATTAATTATTTTAACTTCTTTTTTTTTTAGAAATTAACTTCAACCTACATTCACTGTAAAAAATACTTTCTTAAAAATGAGTATATATTGTCTCAAAATAGCTCCGAAACAATATATACTTAAATTTGAATACTCGTGTACCCATTTTTGAGTATACTGACATGCTCAAAAATGGGGTTGACCAATAAGAATCCCAATATCCCCATGCTTGACATGTCCATATACTCAAGCATGAGTACATGGGTTTTCAAATTTAAGTATGTATTGTTTCGGAGCTATTTTGAGACAATATATACTTATTTTTAAGGAGCTATTTTTAACAGTGTTCATTTTTATATGTTTATGCACGTCTATATTTGTTTCAGAATGAATTTCGTAAAAATGCAATAATTTATCAAAAACGTTTTTAAATACATATATATATATAATATAACCGACAGATAATGAAATACACACTTTATATTTATCTTCATAAACATTTATTATTGTTTGTTTTTCTTTTTTTTTCCTTGATACACGAAAAAAAATAATCACTTCAAGGAGAAAAAAAAAAAAAAAAAAAAAACCTTTGACTTATATTTTACTAATTGCATACATTTACTACTTTCTCTCGTAAATTACGTTGTTATTTATTTAAATATGATTATTTAATTAAGACATAAATAATTAGTTAATTAATGCTTGCAGGTATGCGAGTTCATGTTATAATTTATCGGAAAAATATGTTCTGTATTATTTATATTATTCATCATTAATTTTAGAGGTCGTTAAAAGCATTTGTTAGAAATTAGTTTGTTATTAATTATTTCGAAGTCACTGGTGTGATTATGTAACAAGGGACATTAAAAATTTTTGGTCTCACTTAATGCAGAATGATCTATTTTTAGCATTTTCGCTTAAGCATATTCTGCATCAGCATTTTTTTTCTAATTATAATGGGAGAAACAAATAGAACAGAATATGAAACAAAAATCTAAATGGAACACATATTACTCAATTCATGTAAATTGTGCTTTTATTTATATATATATAAAGTGACTATTTGTATATGTAAAAGTAAAATCATAAGAGCAAAATCATACATCAGAAAATTTATTCAAATTATGCAGTCACGAATAATAATTTATATGAAGTAAATAAGAACGGCTATTCACTGGGGGGCGGAGAAGAGGGTAGTTGCCACTCGAGTAACATTCGCAATTTTTTCAAGAGATACTTATTTTAATTACAAAATGCGTGTAATAATAAAACTATGCAATCAAATAAAAAATAATTCCTTCATACGATTTATAGGATGTCCAAACAAAAACACTAGAGGTAATATGAGTAAAAATTGCTTTGTATCTCTAGAAAAATGACATTCCTACAATTGGTAACATTCATTACATTCATTTGCATTCATTTACATTCTTGCAACAAATAAACATTTCGGCATAAGGTTGTTTTCGGTTGTTTAAAAATCAAATTTTACCAACGCAATGGGCAAAAATTAACGACGGTCTTCAATTCACCCATAGGATTATTCCGATTTAAGGACATCGAGTTCGATTAAGTTTGCAACATTGCAGTATTAGATTGTCAACAGTGTTGTCAACTTGGTATTTTAGTACCAAATATCGACTAAAATGATTTTTCTATGCTAATAATCTAGAGTTTTAAATTCAAAGCAAATTTGAATTAAAGTGTTATGAACATGCAAAATGGGTTTATGTATATATATATATATATATATATATGTTTAATTTATAATTGTATATTGGCATTTAAAATTCTGAGTTCTTGTTGGAACAATATTATCAATATTATCGTAACCATGGTGCTAAGTACTTCTATTCTATAAAACTTGAATAAGAAAAGTGTTAAATCAGTAAAGAGAAATTATATTTTTATAATTATTTGTAAAAATGTCACTTTTTGTAGGTATATTAACAATTTATAAGAAGTAACACAGAAAACAATTTTGTATATATCCAAAAAGTAACTGAAAATTGTAAAACACTTTAACTTTTATACATTTAAAAAGAAAATTTAGTTAATTTACATGCATGTATCTTTGTTTTTTTAAACGTTTCTAAAATCTAAATACTAAATTCTAAAGATAATTATTATAATTATTATTTATTTATTTTTTAAGATAAATGACCTAATTACATTTTTCTTTTTAAAATTTTGTATACATATATAAATCGCTCTCTCTAAAAATAAAATTTCATGTACTAGTAGTTGTTTTAATCTCCTTTACTAAATAAAAAACATATATTTTTTTAATTAAATTCTTCCTTCAAACAAAATTTCTATTTCTTGTTTAAAGAAAAAAAAAAAAACTATTCAACTAAAATGTAGAAATATGTATATATAATTATTTGAAATTGAATACATAAAAATCAATAAACCATTCTTTAAAAAGAATGTTTTAATCCAGATTTTTCTTTAAATATTAAGCGCAGTGCAAAACATAAAAACAAGTGAATAAAAAAACAGGATACATGAGATATGGAATTAGAAATCTAAGCTACGTAATTTTTTTTTTTTTTTACAAAAAAATAAAAAATAATAATAAATAAATAATAAATAAATAAAATAAAATAAAGTACTTTTCTAAGGCGGGAAGTAATGTATTATCTCGGAAGGAAAATGAGTATTTTTTCAAATTATTTTAAAGCTTACAATAAAAAATTCAAACAATAAATTTCTTAATTTTTCCTTCCTAATTCTTTTATGTATCTGTATAGTAAAATTCTAAAAAAAAAAAAAAAAAAAAAAAAAAAACTTTTTTTTTTTTTTTTTTGATTTTTCGTTTAAACATTAAAGTTGTATGAAAAGTAAATTAAATGATTCCTTCTTCTATATTTAAGGTAAACTAAATAAATAATAAAAAATAATATGTTAACAAATATAACACAGGATATGCAACTATATTCAGGAAAACTATTTTTTTAATTAACTTCATTTGTTCCAAGAACATGTCATTTACTCTTTTTTTAGCTACATATATCTTTTAACACGCTTTTAACGCTTTTATTAGCTTGACATTATATCTATATATTAATAGGCAAGCATAAAATTTGTTGTCCCTTTTTAACATATTAATTATGGGAGTAGAGGGTTGAAAATGGTATCATTCGAAAGGTATGGTTAACCGGAAGGTGCGAATACAAATATTATTTTCTTACGATGTCAAGAAGGTATTTAAAAATACATTTATTTTTTATGCATTTTCCCCCATTTTTCCCTTTTATACACGTATTCCTTTACATTAAAAAATACCTAAAAGTAGAAAGTTGTTAAATCTGGCAATTTCATAAAGCTCAATTAAAACCATAGACACAGTAATTTGTATAATGTAGCATCACTATACGCAAGCGAGGTGATGACGTCACTGTCTGTCCATGGTTCTACGTTAATTGTCCATTGGATTTTTTGTAAAAAATTATTAAAAAATAACGGAAATTATCTGCCGATTTTAATTCCGATATTTGGGTATAGTTATATATAAGTTACTGTCTACTTGTGTTTAATTGAGTTATTTTTTCTGTAAAATTGATAAAATTTAATTCAAAATTACAAAACTCCAGAAAAAAAAAATGGCAAACTTCCAGTTTCGAATGTAAACATAAACATTTCATTTTAAAGGGTGATATTTAAACAATAAATATTCAACTAATATACCAATTAAAAGGAAAATGGATTTGTTACTAACTGCTGCATGTATAAGTAGACGATACGGAAAAAATTCCGGTTTCCGTTTTTTGCTGAATTTACATGTTTTGAGCTTTCTTTACGTTTCAATTAACTGAAATTGACTACTTATTTTTTTTAAAAAAGTGTCTTTATTACTAGCTATTGTGGGTAGAAGAAGCAAGTAGAAGATACATAAAAACTTTTGATTTCTCGTTTTCGATGAATTTACACGTTTTGAGATTTCCTTGCATTTTAATTAAGTGAAATTGACTACTTATTTTTATTTTTTAAAAAGTGGATTTATTTTTGTTTCCTCTGCGTATATAAGTAGAAAATGTAAGTCTCAGAAAAGTTTTAGATTTTCGATTTTCGATAAAGTTACACGTTTTGAAATTTCCCGAACTCAATTCGACCATTATTGAAAAATATCTTTTTTTTTTTTTTTTTTTTCAAACACTGTACTTTATGAACCAATCGAATTAATTTAACAGAATTTGATACTTGGTTGGGCCTTGGTACCTATTAGCTTCTGGGCTGTATCACACAACAAGGGGCATTTTCACGTTGCGATTTTCTCTCATTTCAGGAAAGGCTAACATCTACATAGAGAAATAGTTATATTAAGTTAAACTCTGCTGATTCAGTTAAGTGAATATCAACAAACAATTGCCGCAGCTGTGTTGCAATTGCATTCCGTTTAGGACAAGCAATAACTTTGCTTTGCTTCGCTTTGCAAAAAAAATGGTCGCGTTTCGACCACTGGGCGATACTAGTAACTATTAATACATGTAACGGACTTCAGCAATTCAATTTCGGTTACTTCTGCTCGTCCGCCAGCTCGTCCGCCAGTCATCTCAAATTTTCCATACAACTTTATAATTGATCACAATTATATATATAAGTTTCTCTATGTGTCTTTCCTATCAGGAACATACTTCAGGAAGTGGGTTCTGGGGGCAAGCAAAAATTATATACAAGATATCCTAAAATTTCAGCGACAAACTTTAAGACCACTTCACCGTTCAATTGGAATTAAAAATTTCAGAATGCCTAAAAATAATTAGCAAAAAAATACTTATTCTCACAGACATTTATGAATTATTCTACAATGAAATGGGTATATAATAATTTCGATTTTTTAATGATTTTTATTAGTAACCTCACTTTAAATTTTTTTATTGCATATTGTTTGAAGAATGAAAATACTTTTGAAAATCAGTGAATATACGTATCTATATCTCAATCTCTATATGTAGAACTTTTATTAAAAAGGCTATATTTTTTTAAACTTAATATCAATTAAATAATGTCCGAGATAAATTTCTATTGAGTTAATATGTTTTTTTATTATCATTAATCCACATTTCTTTTTATAAATGTATATGTATACCTGTTTAATAATAATAATATTAAGAATAATAATAATAAGTCATTCATAAAAAATAATTTCATAAGATTAATTATAATATATATTTAATAGAAACACATATAATAAAATGAATAGCTTGTGTTTACATTTAGATTTATCATTAAAGTTTTTTTATGTTTATTTCTGTTTTTGGAATGAAAAAAAAAAAAAAAAAAAAAAAAAAAGAAGAAGAAGAAGAAGAAAGAAAAATTATCTAGAAATAAAACTATTTTTGATTTATCTTTCACTAATTACACGCATTTACTAATTTCTGTCATTAATTGCGTTATCATGTTTTCAGGAACATATTAATAAATTAATACATAACACATTAGTTAATTAATGCTCACAGGTATGTGAGTTCTTGTAATACATTAACTATTTTTTTTTTTACTGACATTATTTATATTTAATTCTAGATGTCTTTTGTAATTTTTCTGAGAATTAATTTATTACTACGTATTTAGAAGTCACTGTTGTATTTATTTATTAACAAGTGACATTTAAGTATTTGACCGATACTCTTTGAAAGAAGTTTTATTTTTTCTTCAGTTTTTGTGCTCAACACTATAAAGCCTTGTTATTCCTATCTGTCTGAAATAACAAAGAACACTAAGAATTAGTTGGTGGAGAAAAAAAAAAAAACATTAATTTAATGTAGATCTTTCATAAAAACGGGATTTTCGAAAATTTAAACTGCGATAATGCACTGAGAAAAAATTCTGTAACTGACATCTAGAATCTAAGTTGTGGTACTAGAAAAATAGTTCCATGCCATTCTTATAAATTCTAGTCCCCTTGGAAAGCACGTTCTGGATGCCCCTTTTAGAATTCTAGAGCATTCGTCTATATTCTCGAGGGCAAAGTTATTTAAAAAACTCTGCAAATAAATGAGACTACAAGAGGCGGGTTTCAGCAACTATAATCTTGGTTTATTACATAATTCTAGAAAATCAAGTGAGAATTTCTCGCAATACAAAAGATTCAGATTATTCGGAATATTCAGAATATTGTTTCACCATCTAGAAATGTGTACACTAGAAATTCTCGATAATTTCGTCTATTCAGTGTTTTGGCGTGCCTTATGCGCATAGCTCGGAAATCTATATTTCTAGTTAAGGGGTTTAGAAAATCGTCACTTATTCATTCTAGAGGAAGGCGGCATATTTTTATTCTCAGTGTGTAAAAACTAACTTATCTCTGCGATGTGTATATATATATATATATATATATATATATATATATTTCTAATGCTATTTTCTTACTTTCCAAAACCTTTAATGGACGTCTTTCTTGGCACCTTTCATTAGGCACCACTGAATGTTTCATATAAAAGGTTTTATTTTTTAAAAAAATTTATGCATATTTGACAGATCTGCAGTCTTTAAATTGCATTTTCTCAGTTTGCAATTTTTCAAGAATTCATAATCTACAAAATTCTAAAACTTATACATATATTTATTAAAATACTTAACCCTAACAACACACATGTGCATAATACACTCTGAAGATGTCCATGGGATGTCCATAGACGTCATTTGCATCCACAGGACACCTTGAGGATGTCATTTGAAAAAGTTATGCTGTTAGGGAATATCTTCCCTGACGTTTAATGTAGCCTACTAGAATGAGAGATGAATTTCGCAATATCTTTAAAACAAAAATATTATTATTTTTTTTTTCAAAAACTAATTAATACATTTCAAAATCCATGCCTAATTCGCTTAAGTAGGTTCGATTAAATATCGAAAAAATTTAGTATTTTCCTAAATATCTATAAAAGATTTAGAATTTTGTAGATTATGAATACCTGAAAAAAACCAAACTGGGAAAAAGGAATTTAACAATTTCAAATTTGTAAAAAAAATTTGTATAAATCCACAAGAATTGTTGACTGAATATATATTTTAGTAAATAAAACAAATATTGTTCAATTTAAAAATATTAAGATTTTATCGAAAATGTACTTCAGTTATGGCCAGCTTCCTTAATAACTATTATTTTGCCAAATGTCGAAGGCAATACAACGGAGGAAATATTAAGTTATTTTAGAAACTAAAGGGAACAATAGCGACATCTATCGACAGTTACTTGAATTATATAGTTGCTATGTGTTTGTACTTACTCTCAAAAACAGATAGTTGTCTAGACCGGTGTTTTGCAGAAGTGGAGAATATTTAAAACGGTTTATTCATATATGACGTTAAGCATATTCTGTGGGTTTTTTTTTCTTTAGTGCGACAGGAGTATTTATTTCAGACAGCAATTTTGTGCTGTTAAAATTTTTTAGTGTTACACTTCGAATTTGCCAAAATGCCTGCTAATATCCAATTGTATCATTTAATTTCTTAATATATCTTAAATTATCTTGTCAAATCCGTAAAACTTTTACATTTTTCAAAACTTACGGTTTAGCTATATAGAGATTCTTACTTAATTGCATGTAGAAACCAATTACTGATCTTGGTATACGTGATTATCAACGTTCTTGAATAGAAATGTTTCTGAATATTTGTTGGCAATGTTTTCTGAGTATTAATGATGATGTTTTCTAAATGGTGTTGGTGATATTTTCTGAATATATATTAAAGAGGGATTCTGCATATTTGTTGGCGATAATTTCAGGATATGTTCAGATCATGGTTTCTGAATAATTGTTGCCGAGATCTTTAGGATATGTATGAATTATGGCTTCGGAATATTTCTTGGCTCTTTGTTCTGGATAATTATTAATAATGGTTTCTACACAAATGACTATATCTTCATAATATATGTTGGAAATTTATTCAGAGTAGTTAGCGAAGACTTCTAAAAGCCTATTAATTTTTTAAAGGATAGATATCAGGTTATTATATACAAATTAGTACTGTCGTACTAAAAAAAAAAAAAAGAAAAGAAAAAAATCTGTCAAAGACATATATATATATCTAAGATTCAAAGATTTACTCGATGACCGGAAGCAAACCCGATCCCAGATATAAATGCACAAACAATTGCAGAAAAATTTTACATTCATTGGATTACAAGATTTGTTTGTCCATCCCGCATTACAACCGATGATCAAGGACGGCAATTCGAATATGCTTTTTTCGAGTCATTCTCCCAATTTTTGGGGATCAAACGGATTCGTTCCTCACCTTATCATCCGCAAGCAAATGGAGTGATTAAGGGGGAACAACACAGTAAAATTTTCGAAAAATGAAAAAAAAAAATTTATTGTATTTTTTGATAGCTTATACTTTTAAGATTATAATGCCAAAATATTAAATTGATTTTCGTTAAAATGTAGAAGTTACAGCGTAATACGTAAAGCGCGTCATGCGACTCGTGACGCGCTTCAACATGTACGAGCGAGTGAACTTGTTCGCGCGATTAATTGTTACATTTGCTCACTTTTATCGAAACGTTATAGTAGAGTAACATCATTTTAACTGTTTTACGTTTTAACTAAATTAATTCGTTAATTATTTAAACAATAAAGTGTTGATGTGTTTTAATACATAGTGATGTGTTCATTTGACAGTTCTGATTTTTAAAAAAGGATTTTTTATATAAGTAGCAAAGGATTATTGAACGTTATGGAACAACTGGAAATAAGTATAGGCCCAATATCCAAAGAATACGCTGACAATGAAGATAATCGCAGAATTTCGGCTGCTACTCTAAAAGCATATGAGGCATCACAGGAGGGTAGAAAATCTAGAAAAATCGCTGAAATAGCACGTGAGACTGCTAAAAATAATGAAGAAGAAACATCTTATGGACCTGGTATAGATGCATTGTAGTATTGTAAGCATTTTATAAATTATAAACGAATGATTTTTCATAAAACTTTAAACGTGTTTTTCTCGAAACCAAGTTTTTCAAAACGGCTGTCGCTCTAACTACTGTAATTTTTTACTGATTTGCTTCAAATTTTGACACCGTGTTCACAGTATGTTTAGTTTTCGTTGCACGTAGGGGTTTTTTGATTTGATTTATAGTTTTTCAGTAATCCAAGAATATGTACTCCTTTTTTTGAATATTTTTTGAGTTTTTTTTAAACACTTCGCCATTTTGTGAAAAATTCAAATTTTCAAAAAACCTACGTGCAACGAAAACTATATTTATATAGTTTAAAAAAATCTAAACAGATTCAGTTTCGCATTCTTTTTACTCAAGTTATGCTTACAGCCAATTATCGATAATTGCAAAACACAGTTTCAAAGATTGTGTTATATTAAAAATATCTTTTTTGATTTTTGTAATTTTTACATTTTAAAATGAAGATTAAGGTAAGTAGAATAAGACAAAAAAAATATATAATGTTTTATTTATCTCAATCATTGCAAAATTCATTTAAAAAAAATGTATTTTACAAAGCTTCTACTGTGTTGTTCCCCCTTAACGAATTACATCGCCCACTGAAAGCTTCTCTAAAAGACTATAATACAGATCAGTGGGCTGAAGCTTACCTATTAATTTACTGAGTTTTCGTGTTGCTTTTAAAGAGGACATAAAATCAACTACAACAGAATTGATTTATTTTAACCAGTCTTCGACTACCAGAGTTTTTGACTCCATGGTAACAGAAACGCCTCTTCAGAAATTCGTAGAGGAACTTAGAAATCATTTCCGCTATATTCGACCAGTACCAGCTTCACGTCACGGAAATAAATTCATTTTTTATACACCCACACCTAAAAGACTGTTCACAGATGTTCTTAAGAAATGATGGTGTAAAAAAGACATTTCAAAATCCATACGACGGACCTTTCAAACTATTGAAAAATATTTTTAAAAAATGTAATTGATATTAATGGAATGAAATCCACAGTGTCGTTAGATAGACTAAAGCCTGCTTTCCTTCCAGCCATTAATGTTAAAGACAGTACTACTGAAAAAACTGAGACTCAGACCCCATTTGTTACCTGCTCAAGACGAATCGTCCTATTTCCGAAACGTTTTCTCACGCGAAATGTGAAAAACTGCGGACGAGTATGCGGCTGCAGTTATAATCTGCAATTATTCGAATTATAAAAATCGAATATTATCGTTTGCATTTGAAGAAATAATATTATTGTTTTTATCATTGTTTAGTGGCAACGAGAATATTACGCATAGTTTGGTCAGATGGAAATAATTTTTTTTTTTTTTTTGTGTGTGTGTGTGTGTGTGTGTGTGTCTTGATGTTCTTATTTATTGCACATATAACGTTTATAATAACTAATATGACATCAGACACATTCATTTGCATTCATTTACCTTCTTACAACAAATAAACATTCCGACATAAGGTTGTTTTGGTTGTTTAAAAATCATATTTTACCAACACAATCGGCAACAATTAACGACGGACTGCGATCCACCCAAAAGATTTAAGAACATCAAGTTCAATTTAGTTCGCAACACTGCAATATTACGATTGTCAATTGAGTGTTCAACTTGGTATTTGTGTATTTCCCAATATCAACTAAAAGAATGTAAATTCGAAAAGAATTCTTCAATGAAAAAATTCTAGAGTTCTTAATTAAAAGCAAATTCGATTTTACCTGTTTTAAGCATATAAAATGTAATTATGTACATTTATATTTAATTTAGTATTTTGTATCGGCCTTTACAACTCTGAGTTCTTCTTGAAACAATATTAAGAATTGCTCCGTAACCCTGGAACTAAGTGCCTCTATTCTATAAAACGTTGAAAAATATATTATTATTGTTATTATTATTTGTAAAAATATTATTTTTCTTAAGTATATTGGCAATTTACATTTTTTAATATGTAAAGCAGACAAGTATTTTGTTTATATCAAAAAAGTAACTGAAAATTGTAAAAAAATATATATATATATATATATTTAACATACTTTATTTGTAAAACATTTTAACATTAATACATTTAAAAAGAACATTTAGTTAATTTACACTTTTTTTTTTTTTTTTTTTTTTTTTAATAATTTTATATACACATATAAATCGCATTTAAAAAAAAATCCATCTACTACTACCATTTTTATTTTCTTTATATTCTTTATAAAACAAATCTCATTTTTAATTTAAATTCTTCATCCAGACAATTTTCTATTTCTTATTTACAATTTAAACAAATAATAATAAAAAAAAAATCTATGCTATTAAAATGTAGAAAGATATATATATATACATATATTTCTTTTTTTTTTTTTTTTTTTTTTTTTTTCATTTGAAATTGAATACAGAAAAATCAATAAACCATTCTTTCTAAAGAATGTTTTAATCCAGTTTTTTACTTTAAATATTATATGTAGTAGAAGCATAAAAACTTGTGAATAGAAAAACAGGATACATGAGATATGAAATTAGAAACCTAAGCTACGTGAAATTATACTTAAAAAAAAAAAAAAAAAATTGTAAAATACTTTTCTAAAGAGGAAATAATGTATTATCTCGGAAGGAAAATGATTATTTTTTTAAACTATTTCAAAGCTTACAATAAAATATTTAAAAAATAAATTTATTTCTTTCCTTTTTATTTCTTTTATTTCTTTTTGTGTATTTGTATAGTAAAATTCTTGTTAGAATATAATATAAATGACTTTTTCTTTCTTTTTTTAATTAAGGTAAACTAAACTAATTAACTAAAAAAAAAAAAAAAAAAAAAAAAAAATTAACACAAGATATACAACTAAATGCAGGAAAATTTAAATTTCTTTTTAAATAACTTAATTTGTTTTAAATACATGTCTTTTTTTTCTGTATATATTTTTAACACACTTTTATTCACTTGATATGATGTAACTAATAAGGTATGTAATGAACTCTTGTAATTCAATTTTCGGCCACTTCTCGTCATTCGATTGATTTGAAATTTTGCACACAACTTCATGTTCGATGACAGTATTATATACAGGGGCTTTCAGTTGCTCTTCTTTTCAGGGGAAGTTTCCAGGAGAGAACTTCTAGTGTCAAACAAAAATTCTATAATTCGTATCCCAAAAATTACTGCGGCAAACTTTAAGAGGAGCTTATCACAAGGATCCAAAATTGTACAGGAACCCATGTCTCTAACTTAATTTAACACTTTAAGAGCCGGGTGTTTTGAAATATTTTTTAACGGATGTGGGTGTAGCTTTTAAATTTTGAATTTTTAACAAACATTTTTTGTCGGACAATTGATTGGGGAAAACAAAAGGGGAAACAATGAAAAATAGGTGTTTTTATTCAATGTATTTAAACACTGATTGCATTAATATAAATTTTGAGTAGGATTTTGTGAAATGACGGATCGTACAACTTTTTTAAATTTTACAAGGTAGACCGAGTTACAAATAACGAAAAAATAGTCTACACATAATCAATGGGTAATTTTTAGACACTGCGGTAAGTGATAAAAAATACCAGAATATATTCGCTCCTTAAGGGGTTAATATGATGTTTGCTGTCATGCAGATTGTTATGTATTTTTTTTTTAGTTTTTTCAGTAGTTATCTACATCCACAGTTGGTAGCGCTTTGGTTGTATTCTTCCTAAACCTGATACAAAATACCCTGAAAAAAAAAAAAAAAAAAAAAAAAAACGGTTTTTAAAGGGTTTAGTTGAAATTTACAGATGTAGGTTCCTGTGCAATTCTGAATCCTTATGATGTGCCTTATCGCCTCTTAAAGTTTTCGCTGTAATTTTGGGACACACTACATTTTAGCAGATGCCAGAGAATTTTCCCCGTAATTTTCAGTTATTCAAATATATAATTAAATCATTAAATAATAATATTGAAAATAACAGGGAATTAGACTATAACAGGAAATTTAACACTTTAGATATAAATGAGAGTACTCCATTATTTCATAGAAGTACTCACCACACCCGCATTTCTGAGAAAGAATGTAACAGAAAAACGCATTCACCCTAAACACGTACATGAACTGAATTTTCTGAAAGCTGCCCATAACTTTAACAATCATAAAAGTATCCCTAATTGCGATTTCGCTATATCCCCTCTCGCGGATTTTTGGAAATATTATGTAAAATCCACATACTCTTATTTTTTATACAGTATTCTACATCTTAAATTATTGGCTGCCATTCGCTCCTCCTATTGGCTCAAATTTGCTTTCCTACCTACCTACCTATGTATATATATATAAGCAATAATCCACCACGTCATTTAGCACTGATTACGGCGCGCTTTACCTTACCCCATATTTTCAATACGTTCAAAATTTTTACATTGGTGTTTTCAGCAGTGTGTAAATATTTATATTATATGAGATTATTTAAAATATTTAAAATAAAATAAAATAAAGGAAAGGAAATGCGAGACAAAATAATCTAGCATTATCTTGAATAATATGAGGTAATTTCAATCGTATAGCGAGTACCAAAAATTAAATATTCTAATTCATTTCCGTACTACAAAATAATTTTCAGTAATATATAAGAAAAAAAAAAAGCTTATATAATATACCAACTTCGAAAAAATAATTTAGGAACTTCAAAATAATGGTGTTCTGACCTATAAATTCATATAAGTAAACAGTATCTAAATATTTAATGTAGCTGCATATATTTAACAATTTTCATTTTTAAAAACAAGCAGATTAAACTAATATATATATATATACATATATACTATCAATTTTATATACAAATAATAAAAAGATATCATGACATTTTTTTAAAGTAATTCAATGCAGTCAATACCACAAAAGGGGATAAAAGGGAATAGAAGATAAAAAAAAAAATTTCTTTTGTAGAATTTTACAAAAAAATACTTTCACGCACTCAGTTATTTTGGGAAAATCAATCTTTTTTGACATTCCTATAGTACTTGAATAAATTTAATAGTCATTTTTCACTTTGATTCACCGGATGCAATTTTAGGTCTAATATCACCTACATATTTTATTCGCAATATAAAAGAAATATTTTGTGAAACATCAAAAGTTACAGAAGAATACCCAACATTTTTTATAAATATTATATATTCGTAAATATCAAGAAATATATCTTTCGTTACATGTGTAAAGAAATACGAAAAAGTCTTAAAACAAAATTACATTCTTTTTTTTTTTTTAACAATTACATAATTTTAATAATTTCTTTCGGAAATTACGCTTTTTTTTAAATACAATTAATTAATTAATGCACAAATAATCAACTAACATTTAGGTTCATGCTAGTTTCTGTTTTAATTTAGAAAAAAAAAAGAAGAAAAAAAAGAAAAAAATATGTTTTATATTTTACAAGTTTCAAATTTTTAAAATGTTTTATACAATACTCAATAATAATCCTCGAAGTTGTTAAAAATATTGTTAGAAATTAGTTTAATGTTTGGAAATTAGAAGTGATCACTGACTTTATATCATTATGAATGACATTTAAATTTTTAGGATTGACATCAAAAGGAATTTCGTTTTATGATGAGAATTTAATCAAAGCTATTCATTAAGAAAACAAAGAAACGTGTTTTGCCTTCACGATTTCTTCATAAGGGGTACATTATATTTTAAAAGCAAGGGACAGGAAATTTATATATATATATATATAAACAGAAAAAATAAAATAAATAAAATGAAAGAAATAAACATATAAACAACAATAAATAAGGATTATTAAAGAAGTTTAGGATATTGTTTAATTCAACATGAACCTTGAATTCAATATTCACTCTATAAAACACACTTTGTATAATTGATAAATTGAAATTTTATTTACACGCTTACAGTTGGTAAATATCTTAAATTAAGTGTGTCGATATTACATTCACTTGAGTAACTGTAATTTTACGATTTTAATTGACTTGACAACTTGACCTTTGTGTACTTCTCCATGTCATCTAAATGCAAGGAAATTGTGAAATGAACTGATAAAGATAATATTTCAGTTTTGTCAAGTTAAGTCAAATGGATTTTATATATATACATGCAGCATGTGACAAAAAAAAATAATAATTAAAAAAAAAACAAAAACAAATTTAATCCCTGTTATTAGAATTCCGTGTTTTTCACTCTTAAAAAAAAAAAAAAAAAAAAAATCCCTTAAGATTACGGGGAAAGACCGGCAGCAGAAATTCCAGACAAAGTCCGTAAAAAAAAAAAAAAAAAAAAAAAACATTTATTTTACGGGCAAAATGTTTTTTTACAGGCATGTAACGTAATTTAAGGTTATTACATACTTAATTTATGGTCTAAGCGTTTCTTTTAACGGGCTTTGTCAGGAATCTCTGCTGCCGGGCTTTCCCCGTAATCTTACGGGATTTTTTATTTATTATTATTATTTTTTTTTTTTTTTTACAGTGTTGCTTGAGCAATCTTTATATTCCTTAATCCCTAATTCTAAAAATATGTGTATGTATTCTCAATGGTTCAGGAAACTAAATTTTCTGTTACTCAATAATGAAATGTATTTGCAGAAACATTATTTATATATATATATGTATATATATATATGTAAATGTATTGTAAAATTTAGTATTTAAATTATTTAAAGAATATCACGTAGCTTAGAGGATATCGCAAAAAAGAAAAAAATGAATATTTTAGAAAGATATTGGTAAATTTAATTTAAATTTAATTTCATATTTAAAAAAAAAAAAAAAAAAAAAAAAAAAAAAATAGTTTATGTTTCAGAAACTTGTAAAGTATAAATACTAAGAACTAAACATTTTTTTTTTTTCCTTCAATGATCTTAACTTTGATTTTGTGGTTTGAACATACACGCACTATCACATGTGTATTAATTTGTTCTTGTTTGTGAATTTTCTATTATCCTGTTTTAGTAGCCTGATATATTTTTAATGTAAGTTTTTTTACGCTCTCTCTCTCTCTCTCTCTCTCTCTCTCTTTATTTATATATATATATATATATGTGCGTGTGTGTGTGTGTGTGTGTGTATTAGTAAATATTAGTATTTTGGATTTAAGTATTTAAAATTTTGTTATTTAAAACTTTTTTTAAGGTTGGTATTTCATTATTAATCTTCTGAAATTTATTTTTTTGTGAAATAATTAATTAAGATTAAAATTTAATTCAATTATATATGTATATTTCATTTGAATTTTAATGCACAATAGATAAATAAATACAAATAAATAAATAACTATTCTTTGGAAGAATAATGCTATCCAGTTTTTTTTTTTTTTTTAATAATTAATTAAAATTAAAAATTAATGCTATCATATATGTATATTTCATTTGAAGTTTAACGCACAATAAATAAATAATAATAATAATAATAAATTATATTCTTTGGAAGAATAATGTTATCCAGTTGTTTCTTTCTTTCTTTTTTTTTTTTTACATTATATTTTAAATATAGCAGAAGCATAAAAATTTTGAATGTAGAAACATAATGCACAAAATATGAAAATTAGATGTCTAAGCTACATAAAATTATTATTACTATTATTTCCAAAAGATTTGCAAAATCTTCTGATAACACATTTTACACTACGTTTAATTTTTCGAAGAGTATTTTATGTAGTTCTTTAATGGAATTATTTTTAGAATAAAAAGAAGAAAAAAAATGAATAATTGTTAGAAAAAATAAATAAATATTAGATATGGATTAAAATATGTTTCTTTTTAGCTTTAAGGTCGTAGTATAAGTGATTTGAAAATATGTTATACAAGTAAATTATAGCAATTATAAAAAAATATATTTTAACAAACATAACACAAAATGAGTAGCTAAATAAAATGATTCTCCATAACTGAAATAATTTTCAACTAACTATATTTGTCTTAAGTAGATAAATATTAATAAAAAAAAAAAAATAAATAAAATAAAAAATATGTTACTTTATTTTTCACACACACACACACACACACATGTATATATATATATATATATATATATTAAATATTTATTTTGGGCAGAGATAGACACCATGCAAATATCTAAATCCCAACATTACATAGGAAAACGTTATCCTTTCTTTTCATTAGATTTTTAAATGACGTACGGAAAATGTTTTGATCAAAATGTTTTGATTATTGATATGTAATAATTGATATGTAAGTACGTAAAAAAGATAAAAGTGAAAAATGAAGTGAAATTTTAATCTCAATCAGTTTAAAAGAAAATATATCTTATATTCTATGTTTCTTTCTTTATCTCTCTTCTACAGACCCCACCGAAATGATTAAGTTTTTAAACATTAATTAAAACTATAGAAATACACATTATTAACATCAAATTGGCATGCAATTATAAAGAAAATTATGTATAGATAAATGCATACAATTATTTAATTAGTATTCAACTGTATTTGTGGTTGTTTGTTGATTAATTCAAGTCTTCCTTCATGGTGTATGATCATTGTAATGATGAATTATAATTAGCATTATTATCATTGTTATTTTATATATTATGAATTTTATTTAAAATTTTAAAGTTATTTTTAACGTGATTTACTTAACTTATACTAATGTAACTGCAAATAATGTATCATATACAATAAATATATACGTACACTTTTCTTCAGTACTGTACAGCGAATAATGCGAATAATATTGAGTATTACAATGTAATTACAATGTAATTACAAAATGTATTCAGTTTATATAGTAAATCAGTTCAATCACCAATTCCAATGTTCTATATGATTCGATTGTTCTCTTACGATAATTGCATCTTGCATGCAAAGAAATAAAGATCGATAAAATGATTGAACGTCCTTTTATGCTCGGTGATTTCACATGCAAAGTGGCGTGTGCTTCGGTGTCGAGAATCGGTCGATGTGTACTGGTATGTAAATGTCCAAATTAACATATATTACATGACATGCATGCATTATGTACTGTTGCAAGATAAAACGAAAATATATACATTAATAAAAAGTTTAACTTTTATATATAATTCGCTAAATAAAAATGTATAAGATTTAATTAAAGTATTTTAACAAGCAAAAATGTTTTTGTATTATTTTAAATTGATTAATAAATAGTTTCATTTTTTAAACGATATGACATTAGTGTATTTGGAAGTATAATGAAAAAGTAGTGTTATACTAATCTATCTGACGGTATAAAAAGAATATGAATAATAAATATGCAATTGTTTTAATAATATTGTATCTATGTGTAAAGTCTTCACGATTAAAAAAAAACAAAAGCAGAAAAAAGGAAAAAAAAAATGGAGTCCTTTCTAATGACAGGTTTTCCACTATCTCCTTGATGAAAAGGTCGCCTTGTGCCTTTTCAATCAAGTTTTGAAATTTATGCCTTTTTCTTGATTGATAACGAAGGTCCTTGCTCACAGGGTTCTTCATGGTTGTAGTACGACACACATTACTTGCGCTAGAGCTCGGATTTTTTTCACAGGATCTTTCTGCAAAGTCTCTTGGAATTGATACATGAATTCCAGTGTGTGACGGCAATTAGATAGACTTCTGTAAGCTTTCTTAGTAGCCATGGCTTTGTAGACGACATTTCATATCTGTATTTCACTTCGTATCGCTTTCACCGTGTTAAAGGAGCACTGCAGAACTGTTCTTATTGCAGAATTTGGTTGGCTGGGGTAAATCATCATGATGCAGGTAAACCTTTTACAACAGTCTAGCGGTTTACATCAGTCCTTTGCAGTTCTGTTGCACTTCACAACTCTATCGGGAACCAAAAAGAGACTGGTCTGAGAACGCTGGTAAACCTTTTAGGCAACTCATATATACATGCAATAAAACCAACTGTCAAATTTACCTCGAGTCCCACGTATAATATTTCAGTAATTTTTTAAGTATAAAGAATATATATATTAGGGGGACCGGAAAATAATGTCGTTTTGAATTAATAAAATGAAACCGGAAATTTTTGTTTAACAGTGTTTACATGGCACTTTACAAATGACCATCTTATAAGTTACCTAAGAATATCTTAAATTTTATCCAGGATAAATTTCCGATGTCAGTATTTTAATTCAAAACGACATTATTTTCCGGTCCCCCTAATATATATATTTTTTTTTTTCAAATCTCAAATTTTTATTTGCTGTCTATTAAAATGTAATGATCTATTTAACATAATTGAGCTTATAATGATCTATTTAGCATTTGAGCGGAATAGAGATCCATGAATACAGTTTCAATGCAAAGTTTTGTACCTCTACACTCATAACTTTTTCCTAATCTTGCTGGGAGTGTACAGTAGAAACTGAGAAAATTTAGTTTAAAGATTTCATTTTTAATATGAATAATAATAAAATTTAATTTAAATAGTAAATTAAAGAAAGCATTAAAGAAACCATTACAAAAAATATAGTTTCAGCAAGATTAATATTTCATCTAATTTTTTTTACAAAACAAAGATTAACCACTGAAAAAATTCTTAAATTTTTATTAAGTAAAGTTTTAAAAATTTACTGCTATTTTAACAAACAAAGTTAATGTAATTAATAGGAAACATAACTTTTCTTTAAAATCACACGGATTTTTTCTTTTTTTTTTTTCAAATATGAGAAAGTAAGCTTTTTTTAAAAATACTGCAGATATACTTTTCTAATTACAAAAAAGTTTAATGTGGTTTAATAGAAAAACCAGACATATTACAAATCTTTATACATGCATATTTTATTTATGTAGATAAACATATTTATCCTGCATTTATTTAAAAAATGATTTTTTTTAATTAAAAATAATAATAATAATAATTATTATTATTATTTTAATTATTACAATAAATAAAATTGAGTATATAAACATTTCAGTGGGGGAAAAAAATCTCTCAGAAAACCTTAAATAAAAGGGGAAAAAAAAGGAAATTTCTATTAAGTTTTAAAATTAAGTTTTCTTTCTTTCTTTTTTTTTTTTTTTTTTCTACTAAAAAATAATTAAACATATTTTTTTTTCTTTGATAAATTAATTCCAATTACGAATTTCCCGAAGATTATATCTAAATTTTCGCTACGCTTTATTATTTAATTAAAGCTCAAATATTTAGTTAATTAGTACGCTTCAAATAAATCAAGATATAATTTATGGAAAATATGTTTTGCCGTTCAGTAGATTAATCTCTCTTTGAGTGCCCTAACATCATTAATACGTTTAAAAAATAAGTTAGTTTGTTATAACTTAATTAAAAGGCATTTCCATTCGTATTAGATGAAAAACGAAGTGTAAGTTCGTTATATGCATTTAAAATATTTCTTCGGATTTTTTTTTTAATTTAACAAAAATCTCTTGGGTTAAATCTGATATTGTTTTTTCCACTTCAAAATTAAAATGAATAAAATATGAGTATTATAAGAAGAAAAGAAAAAGAAACAATGTATTTATGTAAAAGTCTAGATGTTTAAATTAAAAATAAAATTAAAAAAAATTTGAAAATACTGTTTTTTTTTTAGAAGGTATGATTTGCACATTTATATATATATATATATATATATATATATATATATATATATATATATGGAATTATAAATGGGAAAATATAACACCCTGATATAACTGAAAGACTAGAATTTAAGTGATTACTTATTGTTGTTTAAAACTAAATCGCTATTATTGTTTAAAATCTCTACTGTTGTTTAAAGCCAAATCTCTAAATATACCTGACTATTATTTATGTACGTTATTTCGCCCGGAACTTCTCGGAGCGCAGTTTATTAATTGAACTGAATTAGTGCATGACGTCATAATTATCTGAATTCTAAGAATATAAAATAAATAAAATGCGTTTACAACGAGCATATAAGTTCAATGCGTTTCTAATAATACATATTTTTTTTTTATAAATCTGAAGTTGTAGAATATGGCTTCTGACAAAGCGTAAGTAAGGCACTTTTTTTTCTGTTTGTGTTCGCAATATAGTGAAATCACTATATGCCACTATCATTGACGAATAAACTTTTTTGAATAATTCTTCAATAGGAAATGCCAATATTTGGGAAATGTGTTATAAAGTTTTCACAATTAAGAAAAAATTGACATCTTCTCCTGTTGATATACAAATTAACAATGAAATTGTGAAATTCAGCCTCAAATGAATCATATCTAAATATTTCTATCCGTTTATTGTTTAAAGCATTAAAAAAAAATCAAAATGGTGCAAATAATTTAAATATACAATTTAAAGTTCATATTCAATCGCTGATTGCAGAAAGAAGACATGTACAAAGTTTAAAAATGGAGAGTTCATGGACATACGTCCGTGACGGTCATTCTTGAATTATTGGAATTTAATTAAAATGCGGTATTGTATTTGTGATTGTGATAGCAATATGAATGCTGTGTATTTATTATCTTTTTTTTTTTTTTTTTTCAGAATTTTAAATTCTCATAAAATTGGTAAAAATAGTTTTTGGTGACATGTCTCGTTTCTGCAATCAGCAAATCAGATGAAGTTATAATATCAATAGAACAACCGACTCCTTACGCATGTTCAAATAAATTCTATGTACAGTCCGCAAAAAAAAAAAAAAAAAAAAAAAAAAAAAAAAAGTAGACCACACGCATTTTATTACCTAATTATCTCATAAATATGCAGTAGGTATCAATCGACGGGTATTTATATCTACTTTTACTGTATGTAGGAATAAAATTACGCAGGGGATCGTCTACATATTAAAAAAGGGTCGAAAAAAAAATGGAATGTTAACCCGCTAATCTGACAACAGAAAATGAATCTAGACCATGAAAATAGCCTAAATACAAATTTTCGCAAATATCCCAACAATAGTTTCTGAGATATTTACCTTTTTACATCTGGGGGTTATTTCCAAGATTATTTATTTTTTCTTTTTAGGTCAGAATCAACAAATTTATTCTGGCTTTCATGTATTATGCAAGTATGTTTCATTCATCTAGAAATCTCTAAGCACCTCAAAAAGAAAGTACTTTAGGAAATTTTGTACTACAAAAAAAAAAAAAAAAGTCAACATATGCTAACACACAGAAGGTTCTGACAATGCCTGACGGGGGTGGGGGCAACGTGATTCAAAACCAATTTTCTATTTCCATATTTTTAGAAACTTTTCATTGAAATTAAATTTCTGTTATCGAGCCTTTTTTCCCAAGGTATCATGCTAAAAACCAAGTAATCATCAGCCGTCATCAGTGAAAAATGACAAGTAAGATTATTTCTTCTATATGTAGATGAGGGAGGGGATTTTTGAGTCGGAGCAATTCGGAATTTCGGAAACTGGTAATTAGTAAATGATAGAGAAAAATCAAGTACATGTAAATTTTATGTAATATTTCAAACAATCAGAGAGAGAGGATACAATACAATCAGAATTAATGACATTTTTATATTTTTTATAAATATGGAAAGCTTCTAGAATATCGAGTTCATGTATATGTTTAGGCTAACAGATTATTTCAGTTGAATTAATGTTAAAAGTATCGCCATTCTCCCAACAATGCTTAGGAATGGACGATTTGTTTATTTCTTGATTCTAAATATAACCCGTGTTTTGTTTAAGATTTGAATTTTCATTTTGTTTGATTAATAATGATAGTCCACATCGAGAAGAAGTATTAGAAATGTACAAAAAATTCCATATATCGATGGAGTTTTTTAAGATTATACACGTACAGTATTTTAATTTTTTTCTTTATATTTCTAATTTTAACTTCAGTTCGAAAATAACTTACTCCAATTTTTGTACTTTTTTTTCTAATATAGAACATTACTTAACCAAACAGTTTGCCAAACTACGTATGTTTATCACCATTATAAAATATTTTATGTTCTATGATTTACATATATCTCAATATATTTCTACACAAAATACCACAGACATTATTTGTTGTTATTTCAACTTCGTTTATTCTCTTTTTTATATGCGCATATCTTTTTTATCTGTACAACTGGCATGCGGTGATTAAATGATAGACACGATGAAATTTATGTTAAATTTAACAAATTAAATTAAATTAAAATGTAGCCATTATATTGAGCTCTAGCGACAAACATTGAGGGTTTTCATCTATAAAAGAGAAAGAATATATTACGCCTTACATAAATCCATTTTTTTTTTTTTTATAACTTTATTTTCAAGTTATAAATTTAAACATTTATCTTAATGCAATTATAAAGTGTATTTTTATAACATTCTAGTACTTTTATAAAATACTAGCAGGCTTTGCCCGCTTCGCTGAGCACAATACTTAAAAGAGTTGTAAAAATTCCATTACATTATTAATAATCTCAGTTAAAGTTTCCTCTGTATTCCGTAAAGGTTTTTCCCGCTCGCAACGTGAGGATTCCACATCCAACTGCCTTCGGCAGGAACTTATCCGCTTCTTACTTCCCCTTCCCCAGCTGCTAAGGACGAAATATCATCAAAGTACATAATGCGTACACCTGTTCAAGATCCACACACCAAAACGCATCATTCTAAAATAATGTAAAGCGAATTCAGACAGAATAACGTGTTTTTACGCGTGTTTATTGCCCCCCCCCCCCCGACCCCAAGTGGGTAAGTGGGTGAATTTCGTAAAATCTCGTTACTGTAAGTGTCAGATATATATAAACAATTTGCGCACCAAATTTCGTGACCGCACATCCCATAGCTTTTCCAAGACAAATTTAGCGCTAAACGGATGGAGGGGGGGTTTCTTGAATTTGCACCCCCCCCCCTCCCCCAAAGAAAAAAAATCGAAAATCACAAAAAAAAAAAAAAAAAAAAAAAAAAAAAAACGAAAATATATTTTTGAAAATATTCTAAAGAAAACACGTGGCTAAGAATCAAGAATTCTAAAATCGTACAAAATTTTTTATTTATATTCAAGTCTAGTCTCATCATGTGCAATTTCTTCACCGCCGAGTTATGGTTACAAACGTTATTTTGCTTCCTGTGGAAGGGGGTATTTCGATAAATCCCGTTTCTTTAGGTGCCGGTTGCACATAAAAAATCCAAGCACCAGACTTCGTGACCGCAGCTCTCATAAATTTTCCGGGAAAAATTTAGCGCTAAAAAGGGTGTCTCGAATTTGCCATCCCCCCTCCCCCCACCACCAAAGAAAAAAAAATGGCAGATCACACAAAAAAAAAAAAAAAAAAAAAAAAAAATGTTTTTTGGAAATATTCTAAGAAAATCGCATAGCCTTTTTTCAACATCTTTATTCCATTTTTGGTAGAGTTCGACTTAAATCAGGAATTTTCAAAATTTCCCGCCAAAAATCGATTTTCTCCCTTCCTTCCTTCAAAAATCGAAAATTCCTAAATCGCAGAAAATGTTTTATTTGTACTCCTGTCTAGTCTCTCCATGTTGAATTTCTTTATTGTGATGTAATTAGGAGCCGAGTTATGCTTACAAACGTGTTTTTGTCTTTTTCTACCGCAGGGAGGGGGAATTTCGGGAAAGTTCATCGATATAATTTTAAGTTGAGTAAAGACCTAAGTTTCTGCCAAGCGCTGTAGAATTCCGTCCAGTCGTTCTCAAGTGATACCCGGACAAACGTGTTTTTGTCTTTTTCCCCCCAAAGGGTGAACGAGTGGAATTTCTGAAAAGTTGATAGATGTTATATTAATTTGGATAAAGATCTAAGTTTCGCCAAGCGCTGTTGAATTCAATCCAGCTGTTCTCAAGTGATGTTCGGACAAACGTGTTTTTGTCTTTTGCCCCCCAGGGAGGAACGGTGGGGGGGATTTCTGAAAATTGATAGGTATAATTTTAAGTTGGGTAAAGTTCTAAGTTTCTGCAGAGTGCCGTTGAATTTCGTCCAGCCGTTATCAAGTGATGCCCGGATAAAAAAAGCGACATACGGACACGATGACACACACACACACAGGCAAAATTTTCTAAAGTCATATTCGGCTTTCATGGTGTGTGAAACGTGAAGATATCGCAAAATTTTTTGATTCTGACAAATTTACAGACAAAACTCTGATTTTATTAATATAGATTAGCCATTTATTTGAATTTGAGCAGTAAAGATTCATGTAGTGTAGTTGTATAAAAAATGTTTTGGTTTCATGCTTACATAGGTCATTGGCATAAGTTCACTAAGCTATACTCACACAACAGAGCATTATAAAAATATCTCAGGTTTATGATATTACAAACCTAATTACATCATACTATTAGATTACAAATTATCACTAACTTAATTTTATGTATCTTCCTTGTCGATTGATAAGCTAGGAAAGTACAGCTGAAATGCAACGAATTTTAGATAGATGCTGTTTCAATATTTGATTCAACAAGAAAAATTAACAAAAAATACAATGCACACTTCCAGCTTTATAGACGAATATTATAAAATATATGTTTATATTTGAGATTTTAAATTTTGTTTTTACAATTCTAATTTTAACTTAAGTTCGAAAATAACTTAATTTTGTACATTTTTTTATTTTTTTATATACAACATTACTTAAACGAACAGTTTGCCAAACAACGTATGTTTATCACCATTATAAAATATTTTATGTTCTATGATTTACAAATATCTCAATATATTTCTACACAAAATTCCACAGACATTATTTGTTGTTATTTCAACTTCGTTTATTCTCTTTTTTATATGCGCATATCTTTTTTATCTGTACAACTGATATGCGGTGATTAAATTTGTGTTTTGAAACTAAAGAAAAAATCATTTTAATATGATTTTTAGAACATATTGTGTAACATTCCACTGTTTGTAGTAGATCTTTCAATAAAAGGTTATTACTTGATGCTCCTACAACAGTTTTATATTTAAAAAAAAAAAAAAAAGTCTATTATTTATTATTGTACAAACCTGAAGACTTCATTTCCTTGTGATATTTAGCATTTTTAATTCAACATTATAGTATATGTGTTTAATAAAAATCATTATGCAAACGAAGGATTCTCAACCAATACTCCTAACCACATTACTAAAAAAAGATTTACAATATATCATATTATAAATCTAAACCATAATACTAAACGTAAACTACCACAAACTTAATCCCTTGTCCCTTCTGCTTCAAATACTCTTTTACGATAAGTACAGCTGACGTTCAATGAATTACATATCAAAGCAACGGTTTAATGTTTGATTCAACAGAGTAAATTAACATGAAAGATAACGTGTCATTTGATCTCTGGAAATAAATGAGGTGTGACTATATTTGAATATAAGAATTAAAGTATGTTATACATTATATAAATGTAATACACAAATGCATATCCATTTTGAACTAAATGAAATATATAAATGCTTGATAAAATAGTACAAGTTATACATAACTGCGTCCCATGAAAGTAGGTTTAATTAAGTGTCAGTTAAATGTAAAATAAATGGCTGTGCAACATAAACTTATAATATATTATTATAAATAAGTAGATGTTTTAGACTGTCTATTAAATAATGTAACTATAAAAAAATAAATTGAAATTAATTTAATTGAATTTTTCTAGTACATTGGAATTGTGATTTTTTAAAGTCATTTTAAAATATGCAATAAATAAAAAAAATAAATAAAAAATGTATTAAATAGATATTGTTTTTGAAGATTTATTTTTAAAATAATTTACTATTAATTACTTTATTTATCTATTTTTCATATACTGAATTTATTTACATTAACTTATATGTACTTTTTAAAGTAATAATAATAATAATAAATTATTATTATTATCATTATTACTATTAGTACTATTTTTGTTTCTGACTATATCGTATCAATGTTTTAATACTAAAACGGAGCCTAAAAAATATGCATTTTTTAATCATCAATTATTTTTAATAATTTGTTTGTTCAAATTCCTTATCTGGAGAATATTTCAAGTAACGTGTACATTACTTATTGAAAATTTCATATTATCCCTCCACTTGCAAACGGCTAAGAGAAATTCTTTGAATTTCCCCAGTAAATATAATGTGTTAAAGTGTGTAAGTTTTAGTGCAACATAAAATTACAGGCAAGAAGTAGAAAACTTAAAAGTGAGGTTGAACTATATTATGATATTGCTTATAAATGTACTCGATGTAGTGGTTCAAGTTTCAACTGAAAAATTTAACAATGTAATAATATAGCCGTTTTCACGTATACTACCATTTACAACGCATTTTAATAGAAGGATTATTTTGCTTTGCTTTGAAAAGTTCTACATCCCTATTTAAACAGTTAAACTTTGTTGTTCAATTAAAATATTTTGTATCGACAATATTTCTAGCTTCAGTATGTATATATTATAAAGTATTTGTGTGAATTACAACCGATAAAAGTCAAGGTATTCATTTAATATTTCGTAGGTATGTATACACTTTGTAATATGCATAGGCAAACACAGAAAAAAAAAACACTTATTAAAATTTAATTAAACTTCAACCCATTTCCAGTCTTAGCCAATAAAATATCATTATTATATTTTGTAGCCTGTATTTTCACTGTCATTCACAAGTACATTTTTGTGTTAATCTGTATTGGGATAGAATATATATATATATATATATATATATATATATATATATATATATATATATATATATATATATATATATATATATATATTTAATTGCTGTATCTAAATTAAACCTGTCGAACTCGTAAAGTGAAGTGTTGTAAGCTACTTTTAAAATGAATTATCTACATCAATTCATGCGTATATATACGCGCGCATAGATATGCGGGGAGTACTAATGCTCTATGGATGTTTCCTAACTTTTGTCTTTTGGTAAATTATTATATCACAGTATTTAAAATAAAATGTAATATTATATATAAATACACACATATAGTTAATGCATAACTGACAGCATTTTTTCTAAAAATATTTTATAATAAATTTTGTAGCACAGTTCTATTATTAAACAAGGTCTTTTTTTTTTAATTATTTTATTTTATTTATTTATTTATTTATTTATATATATATATATATATATATATATAAAACACTTGGACGAAAAATTCTTTTTTATCGATGATAATCCCGTTTAAAGTTCGTATATAGGTGCACACTCACACATAAACTATTGTTGTATGTTAATTTTATTTATTAGTTAATTTACAACTCCAAAGTCGTGAAATTCATTGTGAATAAATCAGGTGGTGCTGGTACGTTAAAACTGTTTTTGTTTCTGCTAGAGACCAAGTCTAGAGGAACGTATTTTCCATGGGCATTCATAGTCGGTGTTTGCATGCGTTTATGAGAAAATTATGGAATTAATCGAAGGCTATGTTGATTAGCTCGATCTGATTCAAACTAGCTTTCATTTAGAAGAGTGACAAAATAGTTCTTATATGTGTTGTCAGAATGTTTTAATTTCGAATTTAGAAAATTATACTATAGTCAGCAAATTAATACAGGATGTGTCACATACAGCTTAAAAAAAAAAATATATATATATATATATATATATATATATATATATATATATATATATACATATATACATATATGTATATAATGCATATTTAAAGGAGATTTTACAAATTATGTTTGTTATTTTATCATATGTTTGAGTATATTATTTGAGTATATCTTTATTAAACAGATTACCGAAATTACATCATGTTATTGAAAATTCCAGTGCCGAAATATCTGAAATTTTCAATAACATAAAGTAAATCAAATTATTTACCTCTGACTGAATGCGAGTGTTTGTAATAATAATAATAAAACTTCTAATATAATAATAATAAAATTTTTTAGACCTATAAACATTAATAAAAGGTTTGTGATATGTGGCGCTCAGAATTCATGCTTTTGCTCTTGCAATGAAAATTATTACATATAGGATATTCAAGTAAAATTGGTAAATGTTTCTTCCCCCCCCCTAAAATAATTAAAAACGTATAGAAAACTTCCTGAAAAATCCTGCAGAATACCTTATCAAACTTGGCGAAACTGAGGTTTACAATAAAGCCGTCAAGGCGTTAAAACATAAATCACAGATTTAAACTGCCGTTTTTAAAATATTATTTCAGAATCATAAAAAAAAGTGTAATAAGTGAACTTTGAACTTTAAACAATCGCTATTTATGAATTTAAGATAAAAGAATTATTATGTTTAATACACCGACTAGAAAAAAAAAAGAAGGAGAAGAAAAGAAAGAAAGAAAGTGATAAAAATAAAAATAAATAAAGTAAAATGTAATACTCTAAATCTGCATCTGTACGAATATCAATTAGAAACATTAAATTTAAAAATAAAATATTCAAATTAGAAAAAAGTAAAATAAATACAATAAGTACAAAATACATTTATAAAAGAAAATGCTTTACTAACTAAATTACCTTCATGAATATACAATTAAAGTATCTAAAAACAACCTATCGATTTCTTTAATCTTTTGTGTCATTTGTTTATTTTTAGAAGAAGAATAAAATTCTTTAATTCATGAGCAAATGATTTAGAAAATTAAACAGACGAGATTAATAAAGTGGGTCACATTTAAAACAAATAAATAAATAATTACTTACCCGAAAAACCTCATTTAACAATCTCATTTCAATTTCTTGATTTAAATAGATAATAAAGTTCAAAAATTTATTTATAAACTTTTTTTTTATCATTTTAGTTTTACTACTAATTACATTTCTACATATTTCATGATCATTTACAGTACAAAAGTAAAAATAATCAGTGTTTAAAAAAAAAAAAAAAAAAAAAAGGATGAATAGGCTTAATGATATATAATATTTCATGAATGATAGAAAATGAAGAAATAGAAATATTTGTTTAATAAATTTAAACACCTACATACCATAATAATGATGTGCATAATATTATGTTCTCTACCTCCACTCGAAATTTGTCCTATGACCACAGAATAAACCTACACACACACACACACACACACACACACACACATATGTATATATATATATATATTCACACAAGGTGATTTTAAGCGAAGCATAAAACTTTTAAGGAATGTAGTGCACATGATAAGAATTCGAAAATTGCATAGGAATCCATGACATCAAACACCAATTGAGCCCTTTAAAATTGGATGCTTTTGGTTAATTTTTAACGGTAAAGACGCAAATGGGTGTGGCTTTTGTATATTGCATATTTAACCAAACTTTTTTAGATATTATTATTTACAAAAAAAAAAAAAAAAAAAAAAAAACAGGTGATAAATCAGTATTACGTATAAAATATAATGTTTAGTTTAAATACGATTTAGAAATGGCGCACACATATGTTTTTTTATTAAAATTATATTTAAAACACATTAAATCACGTAAAATTAAATTTTATTTAAATATTTAAAAAAATAACAGCTGTTAAATAAAATTTAATTTTACATGTTTTTAAAGTGATTTCAATATAATTAACAAATGACAAGTGGTCAATTTAACTCTTTTTTTAGAGATTATTTATATTAAAAATTAGTCCAATACAGTAAAGGGTTAGTCCAAAACATCAGTTTTTAATGTTCCTCTACAATTTTCATTTCTTATGTTATACCCTACCCAACATAAAAGATATAGAATCAGCCAGTATATATATATATATATATATACATATATAAGCAAAATAATCAAAGCCCGATAAAAATTTAATCCCAAAACACATGCGGGCCTTCATCAAGGGAGCTCCACCATGTAGGGAAAGGAATATGAGAAGTTGTTCTAGTTCTTACTTTTTTCTAGTTCTACTTATTTAATAATTCAAGTTTTACTCCCTTCTATATTTAAATTTTATCATATATATATATATATATATATATATATATATATATATATATATATATCAAACAATTAAAACTGTATGTTAAATCTCATGAATTTACTATAAACTAAATTTAGATGATAAATGATAATTTTATTTGATTATTTGTCACTAATTGTTGAGATTTGACATCAAAATGTAGCTATAACTCTTAATATATTATGTTAACGGTGAAGTAATTTCACATATATCTAATAATTTCCAAAAATGATATTTTTTACATCTGTTTATAACCATTTTAAATAAACAAATTTTATATGTTTAAAAGTTAATTTTCACCATGCTGGGAGTTAAAATATTTGCTCTTATGAGTGTTAATATTTTTATACTATGAATTAAATTGTAAAAAGAATTATGTTAACGCATGTATTATTTTTAATATATATGAAATATATTAGTCTATATCAAACAGGTTTAAATATTTACAAGTTATGATACATAAATTTCGATAGAAAATTCAAACTTAAATTCAATTATGTTTAACACAGCATTTTATAAAATTTATAAAATTTTCGTATTTCATTTATTTGACTATAAAAAATCAGAGATGAAAACAAAATCGCCAAAATTATATTATTTAATTTAATTGCCCTTATAATACATCAATCGAAAAATTCCAGGCTGAAACGTTACATAGCGTCGCAAATGAAATATCCCTACGTCTTTAAAGTAGTACTGAAATTTAAAAGATACACGCCAAAGTTTCAAAACATTTCGACCATTCGTTTCCGAGATATCAATGTTTCAGTGACTCTAATTTTTGTATTTTCAAAACGTTGAACAAATCTGAATTTCGTTTGTCGATTAAACATTGTTTTTTGGTGGAGAGAAACACTGCTGAAACTCAGCAATGCTTTAAAAAAGGTTACAAAGAATCAACAGTATTTTTACCCATTAAAAAACTGTTAATGTCTGTTAAAACTGATTCAATGTTTAATCAACACCAGAAATTCAGCTTTGTCATTGTTTTGGAAATATAAAAATTGCGGTCATTAAGGCTTAAATACCTTGGTAACGAATGGTTTAAATAGTCTGAATCTTTGACGTGTATCTTTTGAATATCATCCTTATGCATATGCAAATATTACATTTGCCCGACACAAGCTTAGGATTATTCTCGGGACTCTCTAACCCATGTGTTATACTCAACAGCTTACCTATTTCTATCTTGTTTTGTTAAGAATTTTTTTTTTTTTTGTTGAAGAGATTTCTTACTATTTGATGTAGTAATAGATTTTTAAGCCTTTTTCAGAAAATTAATACGTAATTTAGAACAATGAATATTACTTTTATTTGCGAAAATAATCTTCACCATATTCTAACACCATCAACCATCGGTCGGGGAGCTTGGCTGGTGCATCATTGCATAATCATTCGTCATTTCAGACGGTGAAGTCGTCAAACCATTATCAAACTTCATCATTGTCTTTTGCTGATAAAGAGACGCTTCGGGCACAAACATTTCGCAAAATAAAATACGATTTTTTTTTCTCTTCGATCTTATCTCGTTTCTTCACCTATTATTATAAAACTTTCCTAGAAAATTGGGCTTTTAAAGAATTATTTAATCACAAATTTCATAAATGTAATGAGAAATATTCTCAGAAATGTAATCACAAATTTCATATTACAATCGAATCGAAAAAAAAAAAATAATAATAATAATACAGGAATGTAGTTTTAGTTAATGTTTTATGAAAACAGCTAGAAAGTTTTTCGTCGTTTTCGTCAGATTACTTCATATATAATATAAAATTTTTAGCAAAAGTAAATTAGAAATACTAAATAATTATATCGTTGTACTTCCGGACATTTATTTTATACATTCAAAAAAAAAAAAAAAAAAAAAAAAAAAGGAAAATAGAGAGTTTGCAATATTTTGTAAATCGTATTTTGGAGAAGGTTTAATGGGAGGATTGCGAGTTGTATTTTAAATACAGTTCGTTTAAGGTACCGCATTAAAAAGAAAACCTTTTAAAGAAAATAACTACATTTAATGCTTAACGTAGAAAAACATTTGTTCTTTTTTTTTTTTTAACTACAATCTAAGGACATTAACTCTTGAGGTCATTTTGAAATTAAGAATGCAGAGTAAGTAATAAAAAATTATACTAATGTTCGTTTTGTTTTATTCTACTAAAGCTTGACAAACAATTATTAAACATTCAGTAAACTTAAGTTAATATTTAATAAATGATGATTAAAAAAAAAAAAAATAAAAATAGAACAACATTGTAAAAAAAGGTATGGTCTATTTTCAGACCGTAGCGTTTCAGCCCTCACAAAAAAAATCGTTGCTTTCTTTATGCTATTTTTTTTCCTTGAAAACAATTTTTTAACCACGCACCATAAGAAACCTTCTTTTTATTTTTCTTTCTTTCTTCTTTTTTTTTTTTTTTGGGGGGGGGGGGCTATATGCGCGATACTGATTGCTGCGAAAACGGGTTACATGCATTTTCAGATTCATGTACAGCAGAAAAAGGACGTCCAGTGATTTTTTTTTCCTGTGCGCGAAGCGTACATACGTGCGTGATACTGATTACTGCGAAAACGAGTTACATGCTTTCTCAGATTCTTGCACAGCGAGGTAAGGGTTTCCAGTGATTTTTTTTCATATGCGCGATACTGGCTGCTATGAAAACGAGTTACATGCGTTCTCAGATTCGTGCACAGCGTGGTAGAGGTGTCCAGTGTTTTTTCTTTGGTTTTTATGTGCGCGAAGCATTCATACGTGCGTGATACTGATTACTGCGAAAACGAGTTACATGCGTTCTCTGATTCATGCACAACGCAGTACGGGTGTCCAGTGATTTTTTTTTTTTCATGTGCGGAAAGCGTACATACGTGCGTGACACTGATTGCTGCGAAAACGGGTTACATGTGTTCTCAGATTCGTGCACAGCGAGGTAAAGGTGTCGAGTATTTTTTTTTTTCTTGTGCGCGAAGCATGCATATGTCGTGATACAACACAAGTTTTACATGTTTTCCCATTATTTTTTTCGTTTTCTATTTCATTACTATCAGTGCAAGGATCTAAATTCATAACGAGTGTTTCAGATAGCAAGAGATTTTTGCAACTCCAAGGGCAGATGGTACTTTTTTAAGGTGGGGGGAAAATAAACGAGTTCAGTTGGTAGTTCCATGTTTTTTATTGTAATTTTTAATAAATAAATAAAATAAATAAATAAACATGCCAGGAACAATTTCTGTCAGCCTGGATAAATTGTGAAGGGAAGTAAACTTTTCAATGTATAAATACAAAAAACATAAACAAACATAAACTCCATTATTATTCGGGACAGATTTTACTTCAGGGTTGAAAAACTACGATTTCACTTGAGGGATGAAACGCTACAGGCTGAAAATCGACAGCTTCGTAAAATGACATGCATCTTTAACATGCATCTTTTTTTTTAGATTAGTTTTAATAATAAGAAACATCGGTATTATATCACAAAACATCATGAAGTAACTCAGAAAATAATAAACTTCAAATCAATAAAATAGGAAAATTTATACACATAATTATTAAAAATTTTAGATGGTTCATTTAACTTCATATCTCAAATTGTATGTTGTTATATTAGAAAAAAGTTGTGTTTTTTCTGTAATTTTAGATCGTATGTTATTATTAACCCTTTATCGACCGATGATACGTTAAAGCATAGTTTGATTAAAAACGTTGGAAATCGAGATTATGGGAAAAATGCCAGAGATCTTTATAATCCTACAACGTTAATACCTCACTTTAATCTCCCAATAAGGAACTAGACTCTACATGTAATAATTTTTCTTACAGGAGATTTTACAGAAAGCTTTAGATGTTTTTCCTTGTCATTTTACACTATCATCATGTATTTTATAATTGATTTCTATATTACTACAAGAATTTCCCATCAAAAGCTAAAGAACATAAAAAGGAAACGCATTGTTATCTTTCTTAGGATCCAAATACTTTTTTCGACATCTATGTACAAGTGGTACACTAAAGTTCGATATCACAAAATCCACTATGGTGAGATGATATGAAAATATTTTATCGCCTATACCTTTAGTAAAAAACTCTTAATCAATTAAAAAAGGATGATGCAAATGCGTTTTTTTGCGGCGTTTTTTGCTCATGTTCCGGTAGATAAATGATTAATTCACATACTTTTTAATATGCTTATATATTAATATTTCTCGAAAATGGATTTTGCTATACCGTCGAACCGCGTTAACGTGAATTATTTTTAACATGAACCGTTTCCACAATCCCCGTCAAAATGAAGATTAGTTTAGTTATATGAAAATTAGCTACATAGAAATAGCATAAACTACTGATAACATGAATAATTTTTTTATCCTCCTTGAGATTCACATTAACGAGGTTCGACTGTAGTTATTTTTTTATAATATGATCAGACTTTTCATAATTATTTAGTTTATTTATAAATCTATATATTTTTTTAATGTATAATGGCATCGTCTTACTCACATCCGAAATATTAAAATGAACCATATGCGGACTTTATTTTATTTTAGAAATAAATGTTTTAAAAACTATGCTACAAACTGTTTAATGATTATATTGTTTGACGGCTGTAAAAAAAAAAAAAAAAAAAAAAACTAAATATTTTTTTATGTAAATTAGCATTTCAGATATGTTAAATATGCTGAAAATTTAAATGTAAAAGATGTAAGTTTTGATCAGCAATATAAGTTTAGATCACAAACTGAATAAAATGATCTTCAAATTTATATGAAATACGTTTCTAAATGCGAAATATAGAAATAATTTTGACGAACATAAATTTAGAAGAACACATATTATTTCAAGAATAATGCAATGCATGGATTACATATAAAAACAATAACTATATTATTAAATATATAAATAACATGAATTAAGTATACAAATAATATTATTTCCATTATCCTAGATATTTTTATAAAATAATTCACACATTCTTTGGTAATTCTGTACATATCAGATTTTACATACTTTTTTAAATTTCTACTTTTAAACTAGAAATAAATCAAGTGTTAAAATGAAAGTTTTATAAACATAACTCTCATAAATTTTGTTAAACACCATTAAATTTACGGATAAACGAACACGTTAATTATATGTCCCAAAAATAAATAATGAAGGTTTGTTACATACTTAAGCAGTATTTTAAAATGCTCAGCTGCTTAAATTTAACTAAGACTTCACAGTGCAATAGACAATTTTCAGAATTCTTTAAGTAAACGTAATCGCTTTAAGAGAAAACTTAATTTAAGAAAGCCGAATGATTTACAATTATCTAAACAAGCATACATTTTTCATTATAAACATTTTCAAAAGTTTTATAAATTGGATAAATATATTTAACAACCTTAATAATTTTTACTCAATTTTAGTTTTAAAAGTAAACAGCAGAATACAATAATGATTTTCTTTTACTGTAATAATTATAAGATATACTTTAAGACTTTGTAATCAATTAATTCCGATTAATTATTTTATGGATACGTTAATTTAAATAAACATTGTATGAGATACAATGTATTAAGTCTTAAAATTGAAAAATGAGATAAATAAGTTCAGTATACTTAATATTTATAATTTAGAGTATACAGTTATGGTTTATTTTTTCTTTTAAATATATTGCAAAGAACTAGAAGTAAAACTAAATTGATGCCTTAATTTATTACTTAACACTCTGAAGGATGACTTAATTTATATGTATTATTTTGAAGATTACAACTTATGCAAATTTTAAATCTGGATAAAAGCTTTTATGGAATAATTATTAAATTAATATATTTCTTTTTAATAGTAAAAATATTTAATTTACAAAAAGCGTGATATATTTCTAATTTTATGCATTCAAAATATTTTATTTACTTCACTTTCAGTTAAAATGTCTTTACATCACTGTGTTGTATCAGACGTACTATAAAACCGGATGACTTGTATTAAAAATATAAAATCAATGTTAATTCATGCGCAAATTTATATACACAACTTAGTTTGAAGTAATCACATAATATATAATTTATGAAGGTTTGCTATGTAATTTGAGATGATATCTTTTGAATTTATATTATTTCAATATAAAGTTATACATAAAACTTAAAATAAAATAATTAGAATTTTACAAATTTTGTTATAAAAAAAAAGAAAAAAGAAATAAAAAAAGAAACATGACTGATATTTTTAAAGATTTACAGAAAAATACAATAAATAATGCAATATTATTATCGAAAAGTTTCTAATTTGTCAAATACAGGATATCCTCATTCTTTTCTTTTCTTTTGAATAATAATAATAATAATAACTAGCATCGCCACGTGGTCCGAACTCGGCGACGTTTTTGCAAAGTAAGGCAAGTCAAAGATATTGCCTTCTCCTAAACAGAAATAATTTGAAACACAGCTGCGGCAATTGTTTGCGAATATGCACTCTAACTGTATCAGCAGAGTTTTACTTAATATATTTCTCTAAGTTTGGTAGACTGTAGATTTTGAGCCCCCTTGTTGCAAGATACAGCCCAGAAGCTAATCAGTACCATGTAAAACCAAGGTCCAACCAAATATCAATCAAATTTGGTTAAATTAATTCCATTGGTCCATAAAGTACAGTGTTTAAACTTTAAAAAAAAAAAAAATACAGATACTTTGCAAAAATGGTCGAATTGTGTTTGGGAAGTCTCAAAACGTCTAACTTCATCGAAAACCGAGAATCTAAAATTTTTCTGAATCTTATCTGATCTCATTATATATGCAGAAGAATTAATAATAAATCCACTTAAAAAAAAAATAATTAGTCAATTTCAGTTAACTAAAATGCAAGGAAATCTCAAACGTGTAAATTCATCGAAAACCGGAAATAAAAAAAATTACATATCTTCTACTTGCTGATTTCCTATTGTCTATATTGCCTTTTCTTATACATGCAAAAGCTAGCAATAAATCCACAAAAAAAAAAAAAATATATATTTCAGTTAAATGGAACGTAAAGAAAGTTCAAAACATGTGAATTCAGCGAAAACCGGAAATCGAAATTTTTTCGGTATCTTCTACTTTCTTCTTATACATGCAGAAACTAGTAATAAATCCACTTTTGAAAAAATAGTAGCCGATTTCAGTTATTTGAAATGTAAAGAAATCTCAAAATGTGTAAATTCATTGAAAACCGAAAATCAAAAGTTTCTCCAAATCTTATACGTTCTTCTTATATATGTAAAAGATATACACAAGTGAAGTGTGACGTCACTGACCGTCTTTGGGGCCATGTAAAACATTTCCTATATTAATCATCCATAGTTTTTTTTTTTTTTTTTTTTTTTTTTTTTTTTGTTTAATATTAAAAAACAAGGAAAATTATTTCCCGATTTTAATCCCCATACCTTGGTATAATTAAAAATTAGTCATCGTGCACATGTGTGTGTGTTTTTTTTTTTTTTTTTTTCTAAAACTCTAGAAAAAAAAATGGGCATAGATTTGATATATGTTCGTCCTTGGGGGTTTTGTGTATTTGTCGATCCAAAATGTAATACGGAAACATACATGCCAGAGGTATATTTTCGTAATACATATATATTCTGCAAAATAATGTTTCATGTTACAGATTGCTTTCTTAATGTACATTTTTAAAATAACCATGTTTTTTGAAAGAAATTGAATAAGTTCGCCAGATAAATTAGCGATCTTTTATTATATTTTTTTTTTCAGATATTAAATATGTTCCTTTGAAGTGAATCTCATTCTTTTGAACTGAAATGTTTATGTTTATAATCGAAAATAGAAGTCTGATATTTTATTTTTCTAGAGCATTGAAATTTAATTAAAATTTTGTGAATTTGACAGACAAAATCTAACACAATCTAAAACACGCAGGCAGTAACTTATATAAAACTATACCCAAATATGGGGATTAAAATCGGGAGATATTTTTCATTAATGTTTAAAATTATACCAATTAATGTTTTAAATCAATCCAATTAACGATTAACATAAGAAATTTTTGCTTGGCAACACGGGCGGTCCAAGACGTCATCACATCGCTTGCGTATATTAATAAATTCATTAAAAAGCAAGTAGACAGTTTCAGTTAATTGAATGTATTATGTTTTTGCTTAAAGATATATTTTCAAATTAATTAGAACTTAATAAAATTAGAAAAAAAGATAGAACTATCATAAATCAAATCCTTTTTTAACTTGCGTTTACCTTGAACAGTATAAACTTTTGATCTACCACTCATGGACTCAAATTTATGTTATTTTAATGGCTGTTTTCTCTTAGAATAAAAAATCTGTAGTGGAAAGTATAGTGATGCTACATTATACAAATTACTGTGTCTATGGTTTTATCTGAGTTTTATGAAATTGCCAGATTTAAATCTTTATACTTTTAGGCATTTTTTAATGTAACAAAAATACGTGTATGAAAGGAAAAAATGGGAGAAAATGCATAAAAAAATAAAAGTATTTTTAAACATTTTTTTTGACATCGTAAGAAAATAATTTTTGTATTCTGTACATCGGGCTAACCAGACCTTTCGAATGAAACTATTTTCAACCCTCTACTCCCATAATTAATACGTTAAAAGTGTAAAACAAATTTTATGCTTGCTTATTGATATATAGATAATAATAAATTAAAAATTGTATTTGTAATATTATTACCTCTAAAAACAGTATTTCATTTCATTTATTAAAATAAATAAATAAATAAATAAAAAGGTAGTTGCATATAAATATTAGCAAATACAGCAACTAATTGAATGAAGAATATTTAAAGAGGGAAAAAAAATCTATATTATTTTATTTTTTCGCGTAAAATACTTTTTTTTTTTTTTTTTTTGTTAATTCTACCATGAAAAAAGCATTACTTAAATTACCAAATCATTGTTTTAATTGAATTTTAAAATTGTTTAAGCGCAATGTTAAATTTTATACAACAAATGTTGGTAATTATGGTCTTTCAGTTTACATTTTTTTTTTTTAATTAAAATCTATTGTATTAAAAAAAAAAAAAAAAAAAAAAAAAAAAATTACCATTTTAATTTTTTTTATTTTTTAAATAATCAAAAAAGAAATAATAATGTGATATATTCTAATCAAAAAGATCTTTCTTCATAGTAGAAAAATATTAATAAATACATAAACAAAGAAAAAAATTAAAAAAAAAAAAAAAAAAAAAAAAGATGCGTTTTACATTTTTATTACTAAAATAATATGTAAGTGTGTATGTGTATCTGTGTGCGTGTGCATTTACTAGTTTGAAAATATCGTTAAATCTTTATGAGTAATGTATATTAATATATACATATTTCTTATTTTAATTTATAGGTAAGTTCCTTTGAAAATAAAGATGTATGTTTCATATCTCATGACCTGTTCTTTTCTACGGTCTTTTGTAAGTATCGTACTTTTATGAAAGTATTTACTATTTCCTTTACGAAAAATGTGCCATGTTTTGTAAGAAGTATAACTTTTATAGTAATTATAATAAGCTCTGTATGAAATCAAATAATAATTTTCATATATTTATTATAAACTGAAGTATATGTGAAATAAATTGAAATAATAATAAAATTCTGCATTTTTTTTTTTTTTTTTTTTTTTTTTTTTTTTTAATCAACATTTTTTTTCAGGGCTGCCACAGGCGATGGACGACATTTTTATAATTATAATTAATAATAATAAAAATAACACAATTTTTAATAATTATTTTACACAATAAATATTTTAAATTCATAAATGCAAAGTGTACTTTTACCTGTAAAAATACATTATATATATATATGTGTGTCAGTCTTTCCTCTAAATTAAATTCAGTTCTATATTTTTGTGTGTTGTTATTGTTTTAGTTCTGTTAATTGCTAAATTTTAAGATTAAATTTTATTACGTTATATATCATTTATATATATATATATATATATATATATATATATATTGAAATAGTGGTTAAAAAAAAATAATAAATAAATAAAACAATCGACTGCTGCAGCCCTGATTTTATATTTAAAATTACAACATGCTAATGTAAAGTACGCAAGAAAAAAAAATCTACAAAAAATTGCATTTGAATTTATTGTAATTCATGTTTCTTTCTTTATATATTTTAGAGACATTTCATCCATATTTATATTAATTACTACTGACAGAATACAATAATATTAAAAACATGTTTCTAATGAATAGTGTAATTACTGTTTTAAAGCAAAATCATAATATATATAAACAAATAGATTTATTATGTATCTGATAAAACATAAATTATATAAAGGGTGATTGACACTTTTAAGTACATCTTTTAGACTTCAATAAAATAAAAATCTGTACAGAATACCGTACAAGGCTGCCATAGGCGACTGACGACATTATTATTATTATTATTATTATTATTATTATTATTGTTGTTGTTGTTGTTGTTGTATCACTATTTCCATAAAAATAAAAATAAAATTTATTTTAAATTCATGCAGACAAAGTGTACTTTTACCTGTAGAAATGCATTACACACACACACACACACACACACACATATATATATATATATATTGAAATAGTGGTACATAGAGAATTTTTAAATAATCTGGTGTGTCACTCACACGACTTTCTCTCACCCTGAAATTTAATACTATAAATACAGGTTGCAGATTAATAGGTAAGATAACGAGTACTGTTATGTAAACTTGTGTTAATTAATTCAAATTAGGCTTCGGAAGAGTTTTATATGATAATTAGTTCTGTATGAGGGGGGGGGCTACCGCCCCCTCAACCCCCCGTTTCATTAATGCACCTACATTTATATAGAATTTAATTCGGCTATTAAAAATAATTCTGTTTTTAAAAAATAATTTATTAAAATTATTATTTAAAAAAATTATCTTTTATGATAATGCAGACAATTTCCATATTAGAGAAGTACCATAACATTAAATAAATAAAAAAAAAAGGGTCAATTTTATTCTCAATATAAAAAAAAAAAAAAAAAAAAAAAAATCTGTTTTTTTCTTTTGTTAAAAGTAAAAAAAAAAAAAAAAAAAAAAAAAAAAAATCAATAACTTTGTTTTAAAATATCGCAGATCGATGGTTCAACCATTCGTTTTAAAGATATTGGCGAGCTCTTTTGAAAGATACCCATCATGAAAATGTACACCCCTCGAAGGGGGACTTGGGGGGAGGCGTGGCTCCTATATACACAATTTTTTCCCTGTTGACTATCTCTATTACAAAAAATATATATTTGTTTCATTTGGTTTAGTGCAGTCTATAGACGTTAAACTCGACTTACCTGCAATTTCCCCCATAGACGTAATATATTAGAATCTTGATTGTCCCTGTACACGAACCATTTGCTTGATCTTAACGAAAATCTTACTGTAGCATCCTTATATGATACACATTTAGAATACCAAGTTTGAAGTTTCTGCCATAATTTGTTTTTGAGATATGCTGATAAGAGACAGACACACTGACACACAGATATACACACATACACACAGACAGACACACAGACCGTTTGCTAAAAACACGATTTTCGAATTCAGGGGACCACGGAACATGTAAATATAATAAAAATTCGCGTTCGATAATTTGACCCCAAAACAATACTTTCTCTACCTTATGGGTAAGAGAAAGAAAAAATTCTTGACTGTTGCAACCCTGATTATACATTTAAAATTGCAACATACTAATGTAAAATACGCAATTTAAAAAAAAAAAAAATCTACAACAAACTGCATTTATATTGATTGTAATTCATATTTATTTCTTTGTTTATTTTAGATAGATTTCATTCATATTTATATTAACTGCTACTGACAGAATAGAAAAATAATAAAAACATGTTTCAACTGAATATTCTAATTACTGTTTTACAGCAAAAACATAATATATATTAACAATCAGATTTATTATGTATCTGATAAAACATAAAGTATGTAAAGGGTGATTGACATTTTTAAGTACATCTTTTAGACTTCAATAAAATAAAATTCTGTAAGGAATACCGTTACAGAGAAAAACATAAATTTTCTGAGGATATTACATCTCTACAATTACCACACTGTGTATTTTCTGTTATTTCTCCCTACATTAGTTATTCAACTATGCAATCAACTAATAGAAACGCGCTTTTCTGATACACTTTCTAATGTTTTTCGTTTAAAAAATTATAAAACGAGTAAAATTACATATTTTAATTTATACATAATTTTTTTAAAAAGTATTAATTTTTAAAGTTTAAAGTTAAAAAAAAAATGCTACATTAAATGTGCATGAGATGTTAAATTTTACAAACATATAACCAATGTAAAAATAATTTTAATAATGCATGATGTTTTTTGAATTTGTTTTTCTATATTTATCATTTTTATATTAATTGTATGTAGTATTAAAACAGTTTACATTAGTCACTATTACCTTTATTCTTATTTGCATAAGGTATCGTACTCGTAATAGAATTTGCAACGATTGACTACCAGCCGTACCTAATAATGCTTAATCTGAATATTAATTGGTTATGACATTCCCTTAGAGTCTACTGAATATTGCATGTTTAATGAACATGAATCAGAATTTATCAGTGTTACCTATTGTATTATCCAGAAATTTAGAAAGCATGATGGAGTACATATCTATAAAAGGACATTTCATTGTTACATAATGTATGTATCTGTTAATAAATATATTTAGTTTATGCATTTTGTATTTTATTTTAACTTTAATATTGCTTGTATATCTATTGAAAAAAATTTCCACGAAAGCATATAAGCTAAGCTTTTTATAACATGATTCTTGTTGCTGCTATTAAAAGTTTGCGCAAAATTATTATCACAAATTAGGAAAAAAAAACTGATCTGTTCAAACATCGAATTAACGATAAGCTGCAGTTTTTAATGCGATTTTTTGTGGCGATTCCACATTATTCTTAAAAATAAAGTGCATAGATAAAAAAAAAAGAAACAAACAGCATATGAGAAGACTAGGGTAGAATGGACCATGGGGGGGGAAGGAAATGGACCAACCCCTATTATTTATTAAATTAACTTATTTTTGCAATTCCTATTTTGGTGCACAGATAACAGTAAAGCATTGATGCAACTCATCTAGCAACTTCATGCCTAACTCACAATTTAGTCGATTTATTCAAGAAATATAGTTTCAGGTGCTCAAAAGTAAATATTTTTCGCTAATCATTTTTTCTTCTCATCATTCAAGAATAATGATCTGGAGAGGTTTTGTAGTACAATAAATAGCTAAGCTCAACTGTTATTATATTTAATCAAACTAAAATATTTTGAAAACAGATTTGCTATATATATTTTAAACTGTTGTTATCAAAGTTCCCCATGGGGTAAAATTGACCACTAATAACTGTGGTACAATGGACCAATGGTCCATTCTACCCCAGTTCGCTGTCATAATAAACTGATTTACGAAATCTACATTTGTTAATATACAAATGATATCTGTAGGTGTTAGCTATAAATTACATTTAACTTTTTCATAGTTAACCTTAATTATATCGGTTATTGTCTTTAAAGATAAATAAGCAAGAAATATACTTTCACGTTTCTTATTATTTATTTTTAATAAACGTTCATTTACTTTTGTATTCTTACACTTTTCCAAATATTATAGAACTATAACGAACTGAATTAGATAATGTAATTAAAAATCAATATATATATATATATATATATATATATATACAGGGTGTTTCATAAGTATTGATACACCAAAATATCTCGAAAGGAAAGCAAATTTGCTGAAAATATTGATTTCAAAAGTTTCATGGATTTAAATAATCTACCACATGAGGTATTACAAGTGGGTCTTGGGGGCCCCACTTGAAAAAAACTTAATTTTTATAAATAAAAACCATATTTTTTTCTTTGTAGAATCTTGCTATGCGGAAAAATCTGTTTAAAATCATGTACTGCTTTTATGTTTTACAATATAGGAGCCCCTGGGCCCCTATTTTTATGTTGTGTGTCATAAGTCTCAATACACCAAAATATCTCGAAAGGAAAGCAAATTTGCTGAAAACATTTATTTCAAAAGCTTCATGGATTTAAATAATCTACCACACCAGGTATCACAAGTAAGTCTCGGGGGCCCCTGGGTGCCCCACATGGCACAAACGTTGTTTTTTAAAACTAGAAACCATACTTTTTCTTTGTAGAATCATGTTAAGCGGACAAAATCTGTTTAAAACCATGTACTTTTTTTTATTTTGCAGCATAAGGGTCCCCGAGGCCCCTAATTTTATGTTGTAATAAAAAATTTGGAAATCCTAAAATATTTCAATAAAAGAAATTCTCTGAATACATTATTTTAAAAGTTTCCCTGTATTCTAATGATTTATTACATGAAGTATCATGAATGGGACCCCGGGGGCCCATATGACATCAATTCAATGTTTTCAAATCGAAACCATACTTTTTCTACACAAAATCAGTTTAATCATAAGAAATCTGTTTTGAGTTATGTCTTGCTTTTTTTGTGTTGCTCAATAGGGGGCCCCGGGACCCAGATTTTTGTTGTAATAATAAATCGGGATATCCCAAATTGTCTCAATAAAAATGCAATTTCGCTGGACACATTCATTTAAAAACTTTTGTGCATTCAAATAATCTGTCGTATGAAGTATCATAAATGGGACCCTAGTTCCCCCCCCCAGGGGCACAAATGACACAAATTCAGTTTTGTTTTCAAAGGGAAACGTTTTTCTTGATAAAATCGTGTTAAACGAGGAAAAAAAAAATCTGTATAAAAAAATGTAATCTATTTTTTATTACATTTTTAATGGTTAGGTGTCCCTTGACCCCTATTTTATGTGGTAATAAAATATCTAAAAATCACAAAATGTCTCAATGAAAAAGCAATTTCGCTCAAACCCAATGATTACAAAAGTGTCGTGCATCCAAATGACCTATCAGGACAAACATTGCATTTTTTTAAATGGAAACTTTTTCTCAACGATGCATTTCTATATAATAAACCATCCCTTTTCTTTAACCCTTTCAGTCGCAGTGTTCACGCTAATGGAACACCTAATTTTTATTCTCAAGTGCAAAAACTCATCCCAGAAATTCTTTAGCAAAAATTTACATTTATAACATAGCAGAAAATACTTTTTCTTTTTTTTAACTGAAAATTAAAAATTTATTTTACTTTAATTTTGTTCGTAAATTCCGGTGGCAGTGTAATTTAAATGATCCGAATTAACCTGCGCCGCAAAGGGTTAAACGACACTTTTTCCTAATACGATATTGGGCTAGAAAAAGCCTATTTATGATTTTAAAAAATGGAGTTTGTTTTATGTGGGGTCTTAGATTCCCATGGAGGTCCAAATACTTTAGTTCATCTAATACATCATTTGAATAAATGACACTTTTGTAACCTTTGTATCCAACAAAATTGCTTTTTTATTAAGCTATTTTCGAATTTTTAAGTTTTTTCTTACAACAAAAGATTTTCTTACAACATACGCATCAATATATGTATATATATATATATATATATATATATATATATATATATATATATAAGGCAATACATCATTTAAAATAGTTTTTTTTTTTTTTTTACACTTAACAATATTCTATGAAGAAAATATTTGATTTCTGTTTAAGAAAATTGAATTTGTATCACGTGGGCATCCCAAGGGCCCTGGGGACCCACTCATGATACTTCATGTAATAATTCATTCGAATTCACGAAACTTTTGAAATTAATGTGTTCAGGGAATTTTCTTTTTTATTAAGATATTTTGGAATTTCCAAATTTTTAATTACGATCTAAAAAATAGGGGGCCACGGGGACCTCTATGCTGTAAAATATAAATGCTGTACATGATTTAAAATATATTTTTTCCCCGCTTAACACGATTTTGCAAAGAAAAAAAAATTTTTTTAAATGAATTTTGTGTCACGTGGGGCCCCCAGGTGCCCCCGGGACCCACTTATGGGACCTCATGCTGTAGATTATTTAAATCCATGAAACTTTTGAAATCAATATTTTCAGCAAATTTGCTTTCCTTTCGAGATATTTTGGTGTATCTAGACTTATGAAGCACCATGTATATAAGTTAAAATTATCAAATAAGAACAGTTTCACAGATCATGTAAAGAAAAATATGAAATATTCTGCTGTGGAGCAGACAATATAAAGATTTGTGGACGAATTAAAAAAAAAAAAAAATCAGCCTCCAATGCATGAGGCATTTCAAAAATAAATCTTGCATGCTGTGTATAAAGACAAGCATAAAAATTCTAAATTACCTAAATTGGAAAACGTAGATAATTTCGAAGTAGGTAATTTCGAAGGATGAAGAAGAAATGGTGGAAAATTACATAATAGATACTTGCACAATGAAGTAAATCTCAATCACTAAGTGAAATATCTGCATTTAAAAATAGTATCTTTCGAAATGCATGTCTTGCCGACAGCTTCCTTGCACAAGGCGACAACTAGATAAATAAACGTGCATTAACAATTTTAACTGATATACCATTAAAACTATTATTGAAGGGGAGAATCATAAAATAAAAATAAATAAACAAAAAAATCCGCTTAAGTTAAAACCAGAAGAAATGAGAAAAAAAAAAAAAAAAAATGATTGATTTTGATAAAGATCAAAATAAAACTGAAGTCTCATGTTATGGACAAAGCAAAAATATGTAGTCAAAAGTTTGAGTATTTCTAAAAATATGTCTGCTTATAGTGATACAAAATTCAGTGATAAAGATATATTTCGCAGCAAGATGATGTTACTTTTAATACTATTAAAATAAATGTAAGTAAATTTTCGTAAAAAAATTGACGAAAAAGACAGTTTTACATTTTGTTGATTTAATCACAGAAATAAAAGAAAACGAATTTGTTTTTGCGACGTTCATACAACGAAAACCTAATCAAGATCTCTAATTTTTTTTTCCTGGAAGTGTTGATATATCTCTTCTAAATTTTCAATCTATTGTAAGGATGAGTCTTTTAGACTTTACACTTTCACAAGAAAACCGCAGATTTTCTGTGACACAGAAATCTTGTGGTGTATCATTTTCTAATTTTAATGTTCATGAATATACATTATTTGTATGAATCGAAGACATAAATAATCAAATATAATATACTCTACATTTTATACTTAAAAAAACACACTACAATAATATAATTTTTAAATTTTACCTATGGTATATAGAACCCATACCATGGACCATTTTACCTCGGGTTTGGGGTGAAACGGTCTACTTTGTCAGTTGATATTAAAAAAAAAATTATATTAAAAAAAGTGAACGTAATTATTATTTTTCACTGGGTGCAATATGAACTTCAATTTATAAATATAAAAAAGTTTATAAAAAAGTTTTTAATAAATTTTCGTAAAAATTAAATAAACTATTAATTGCTTAGCTTAAAGTAATTTCTAAAGCTAACTGGTTTACTAACAGAAAAAGAAAAAAGCATATTTTATAGAATTGTCGATATTAAAATCAGTTATACGACACTGTATACTTTCTTCTATTACTTCTCCCTATTTTAGATATTCAGCCAAGAAAAAAAAAAAAAATTAAAATCGAGCTGAAAGAATATTCATTCTTCCGTTCTTTTTTCTTTTTCTTTTTCTTTATTTATCAAACATAATTTCTTGACAAATTTTATTTTTTTTAATTTGTACTGTAAAACTATTTTACCCCTTTATTTCGTATAAAAAACACAATACCGCATACAGTTATAGCTTTTAATTTGCAAGTAAATTATACACTTATTAATTTTTTTCTATATTCAGTAGAAAGAAGTTCTCAAATCGTAAAAAAAAAAAAAAAAAAAAAAAAAAAAAAAATTACTTCCATTTTTCGATAAATTTACATGTTTTCTGATGTCCTGAACACAATATTCTCATGTTTAGGAATCTCTATATCTGAATTTCTATTGCGTATAATCGAACAAAACTTGATACATGAAAACACCCTTACCGCGCGAGCACATTTATCCACAGTACATCTTGAAGATGTTTCTGGGATTTATTTCGATCCTGAAGACTTCTTGAAGATATCCTAGAGAGAAGATGTTCTTATATGTTATGAGACATTATGCGTGCTCATTCACCGATTGACGGCGCTGCTATACTAAAATTTTACGCGAAAGCTTGAAGAATGTTATCCGCACCCTAAAAATTCACTTCTGTTGAACATTTAGTGTAAAACCTCTCTGAGATGAAAATAATCTGCATTCATAATGGATTAAATAATAATAATAATAATAGAAATAATAAATAATCAGTATTGTGTTAATTTATATAGTAAAATATAGAAGATTTTTTTTTTTTGTATTGAACGACACATACTAGTTTTATATATATATATATATATAAATATATCTATCTATCTATCTATCTATATATATATATATATATATATATATATATATATATATATATATATATATATATATATATATATATATATATAACAACATATTTTGAAAAGGTACAATAAAATATAACAAATAATGTAGCATTTTATACATTATATAGCCAATGCAAATATAGTTTTTAAACACATGAATTTTAATATATTTATTTTGCTATATTTACCATAATTATATTAACTATATTAGTACTAAACAACTTGCATCAGTTATTACTACCTTTAGTCTATATTTATGCATAAGGTATCTTAATAGGATTTGCACCGATTAACTACCAGTCGCATCTAATAAATCATAATCTGAATATTAATATGTTATGACATTCCCATAATACCATCTGTATATTGCAAGTTTAATGAACATGAACCAGAGTTTATCATTGTATCCTATTGTATTATTTAGAAATGCAGAGAACAAGAAGTGTAATACAGTTATGAAAGGAGTTTTAAATGACAGAAAAGTTTGCTACACAATACAGATAACCAGTGGCCGAATTTCGTATGTTATTTTAATATTGCTCGTATATCTACTGACAATTTTGCACGAAAGAAAATAATATATGTTTCTTATTTCCTTATTCCATTACTTTCATGCAGATGTAAAATACTTGAGTAGAATTTCTACCACATTATAAAATAAAATAGAGTTTTTTCTATAAATGTCTACGACAAGGAAAACTATATATCATTCTAAAAAGAAAGTTTTCATTTTTTTTCCTTAAAATTCTCATTTCTTGTAAAATTACATTAATTAAAAACGTGGTACAGAAAAATATTTAACATACACATTCAGGGGTATACTATAGAAAAATATAGTGTATTATCTATAATAAGTACACTTTCAGTTTTATTTATAATAATATATATATAAAATCGTATCTCACTGGCCAGTTAATAAAGGGTCTTTAGGCTCAAGCACAAATGCTGGCACACATTCCCATATTTATATATATAATCTATCTATCTATCTATCTATCTATCTATCTCTCTCTCTCTCTCTCTCTATATATATATATATATATATATATATATATATTTACGCACTTTAAATTACGTTGGCCACTGCTCCTTCTTGTTGTTATTTCTTTTCTATTTATTCATATTTTATCTTCACATAGTTTTAAGTTCTTACTTATATATATATATATATATATATATATATATATATATATATATATATATATATATATTAGGTTGTTTCAATATGCAAATTTTGAGCTTTAGAAAAAAATCACAATTTGTAGGGAAAATCATAAAATAATTCTTCATCCTGACTTTAGAGGATGAAAGACGATATATATATATCAACTGCTTATCGACGCTTGGTTTTAACTGCAAGTGCAATATCGATGCTTGAAAGTTTATGAAAAAATGCACAGAGGGAATTTAATAAAATATAATTATTAATTTTGAAATGACTGAAGAATTCGGTATCTTACGAGCCAGACAACGGAAAAGAATTTCAATTAAAAGTGGTTAAGAGGCCATATTCCTTTTTAAAAAAAAGTATTCAAACGTTAGTAAATTAAACTGATAACAGAAGTTTAAAAAAAAATGATCAGATACTTTTAATTATTATTCTATTATTAATGTTCTCATAATTACACTCATATTGTTGCATGCAGTAGAAAGTTTTAAATATATTAAAAAGTATAATTCATTTGCAATGCATACGATTTATGCTTATTGCTGTACTAAAAAAGAACAGATTATGTTAGATACCGTCATTATTTTTTATAAGAAATCAAAGAATAAACTTGCATATAATGAGAAATTTTGCAATGTTGAAAATAAAATAATTAAGTTTTATGAAGAAAACATTAAATTAAATTAAAATGGTATTTTGCTTTTACTTTATGCGAAACATAGTTAACAAAAATTAGTTCTACTACTGTTTTTATTCTTTCTTTCTTTCTTTTCATTTACGTAATCTGAAAAAAAACGTGTCCAGTGTTAATACAGTGTTCGTTGATTCTAAATAAATATTGATTAAAACCCCTCTCACACTTTTTTTTTTAAATTATTATTATTATTCAGTTTTATTCAATTTTATTCAATTAAATAAAAATAATATATTTTAATTATTATAATACTTTCAATATTATTATAATATAAATAGTTAAACAATAGAATAAAGATAAACACATTTTAAATTGTGTAAAATTTATATTTTTGGAAAAAGAAATACATAAAAAACATAATTAAAAACATTAATAATAATAATAATAATATTAATAATAATAATAATAATAATAATTCTAAATTTCAACTATTATGTACATTGTAATGATATTTATAAGTCTCTGTGAAATAAAAATTAAAATTATGATGATTTTATTATTTTTAAATTCTTTTTGTGGAAATTTCAATTCAAAGAAAGATTAATATGAATGAAACAGAAAAAAAAATGTAATTAATTTTAAACTATAAACTCAATGAAATATTTCCTGTTTTAAATATTCCATCAATTATTAATTGAACTAGCAGTTGTACTTGTTTAAACAATACCCGCCATTTATTTAAAGATTTAATGCTTCCAAAAGACTTTTATTAATTCCAACATTTTTTTGAGCGATATAATATTGTCATGTGTTGATGACAATGTAATTTTCATTGAAATCGATTTCAATAAATTAAAAATATCGGATTTTTTTATTATAGAAAGTGCATTGTTAATAAAGGAACACGTTTTTCATTTAAAATAGTTTAACAAAAACATAGTAATTCCCCGTTTATTTAAATATGTAATACTTCGAATATAATTTTATTAATTCTAACAATTGTTTTAGATATATATAATTGTCATGTTTTGACGAAAATGTCATTTTCATTGAAATCGATTTCAATAACTTTGAAATATCGATTGTTTCATTATAGATAATAAATTTTTAATAAAAGAACACGAAATTTATTTAAAATATCTTAACATAAATTAATATTACGTATTGCTAAAATCAAATTAAATATTTTTAATAATTTTGCATTAAAAATCAAATGTTATTATATATATACATATATATATATATATATATATATATATATATATATATATTTTTTTTTTTTTTTTTTTTTTTTTTTAAGATAATTATTTTAAATGTCGAAACTTTTTTAACACCCAAATAATTTATGTCCCAATGTTCCTACATTGTGTTATTCTGTTTACAAGAGTAATATAATATAATTTATGATATTCAAAATAATTCTTTAACATTTTGTAATATTTCAAACATTTGTGATCATAAATTTCAAGTCATTTCAGTTAAATGTTTTAAGATAAATAATGTAAATAATATAAGATATAAGATAAATAATGTAATTCTCTATTAACTTTTTCATTTATCATGAAAAAAAAAGGGGGGGGGGTGATATTTTTAAAATAAATTTCGTTATTAAATTTGTTATTGTTAACAGATGTAATCCCGATAAAGTTCAGATTGTAGTAATCAGCATAATGATACTTATCAGTGTGTTGTATTTTATTACAAGAAATTTTTACAATAATTAATGATATAAAATGTACGAATATCTACGAAAACATGCGACTATCTGAGAGAGTGTTATGCAATCAAAATTGAGGTTAAGTTTAGCATTCTAATAGTCCATAAAAAATAAAAGAATTTTTAAATATATTTTTAACACAAAACAACATTAAAAGTAATGTCTAGATTATTATTCGTAAAAAAAGAAGAAAAAAAAATGTGAATTAACAAAATTTGTATAAAGAAGAGTCATATAAAACTCCTACGCAGCTTCTTATACTTAACAAAATAGAAGTATGAATACTATAATATCACGTATTTCGTTTATTATTTCTCATAAGACACTTTGTTCAGACCTTAGTTTTCTTTCATTATTTCTTTTTTTATGAAGTTATCAGAGCGTAAAATATTTCCTTAGGCAGAAATTCCTTCACGTTATTTTTACGCTAGTATATATATACATATATACACATATATATATATATATATACCATTTTTAATTGAATTATTTTATATTTTATTAATTAGAAATTTAATCAGTAAAAAAATTCCTTTGTTACTTTTTTTGAAAATTTTCAAGTAACAACTACTCAGATAAGTGTATTTTCATTATTATATTATTATGTTATTATATTATTCCATTTTTTATTTTCGCTTTTTGATATATATGATTGTTTCCATTTTACAATTCAAGTTTCTTTTGAGACATAGGAGCAGTTCTAAAATTTAAGTTAATTTGTTTAATCATATTTCGTACCTTTCTAAACTAATAATGGAAAATTAAAATTATTTTTGTTTAAAACTTTTCTAAAAATAAGTAAAAAACTTTGACTAAACATCATAAAAATGAAGAACTCACAATACTTGACAGACAGAATTCCAGATATCCAGACAGAATTACAATACGAAGAAATGGAAAAACACCCAAGGCCATCACGGGAATTGAACCCGCTCTCCTACGCTCGAAGGCGATTAGCAGTGAGATGGCATAACCACTCGGCCACGGATGGATGGTTGGGTTTTACGTCGCACTAGTGCTGCGCAGACGGGCAATTGGCGACGGTCTGGGACACACCCTTAGAAGTGGTCCGGAAACAGACGATCACAATTTTAATCCTCCAAGGAAGGCATGGCTCTCCCTCTTCGGTGACCACCAGAGGTGTAATTTTTGATGGAAACATGGAGGACATTGCGGCCACGACAAATTTTACGAGAACCAGTCACCATTAGTGTGCACGACGGTCTTTGGCCGGCTCGAGAACCGAACCCGCAATCTTCCAATTACGAGGCCTGCGCTCTACCGACTTGGCTACCGGGGTCCCTCGGCCACGGAGGGCCCTATACTTGACTTAGTTTTGTTATTAAAATTCATCGTCACAATTTCGCAATAACCATATTATTTAAAATAGCGATGGCTTTATGCTCTGGGTATATTATATTTTTAATGAAGGACTTTTTTTTTTCCCTTTTTTTTTTTTTTTTTTTTTTTTTTTAAAGCACTGTTATCTTAACATTTCTTAATTAAAAAACGGGTTTTCACGCATATATGTCTTAATAGTCTCTTGTTAAAAAACATGCATTTTAAATATATCTTTATTATTTTATTTTATTATATTTAATTTTATTTAATCATAAAAATTAATATAATTGTTCGACAAATAATCTAGTGGTATAAATGGCACAATATAAATTATTAACTGTAAATTTATTTTTCATATAATGTAGTATAACTAAAATATCAAAAGTGCTTAAAGTATTTATTTCTACAAATAATAAGCTAATAAAAAGAAATGCGATAAAAATATTTTCTTAAGTTTAAGCGTTTTTAAAAATGATCTTTTGAGCTAAACATTATGTCGTCTTTTGCAGCAAAAATGCGTTAGTGTCAAACGCTTTTAAAGTATAATTAAAAATAACATTTTGTAATTTATTAAAGTATACAATGCAGTGAAGTGGCATTTTTTTGGTTAATTTTTACAATGCTTTTATGTTCTTGTCATGTAACATTAATTATGTTTACGCTAATAAAGTAACTTTGGCATGATCGAATTTGCGAAAAACAAAATAAATATTTTTCTTTAAGAGACATTTTTTTTTGTTAAATCTGTTTAATAGTATAACATTTAATGATGTTTATATTAATCATATTATTTAACAAAAATGTTTTTCTTGAATATTCTTATTATATTTATAAATATTATTTTTTTTTTAATGTAATAAATAGGTTCTGTTTTTAATTCGAATAATTCTGATAATTAAAGCTTATCTTTTACAACATAAAACAGACGATTTTACAGTACAGGACGAAAAAAAAATAGTTCATAATTTAAAATATTGACTCCATGACTACGTTTATTTTTTAAGTGTATGCTTGAATTTTCCCAATTCTTTCCGTTTAAAGCAAAACCAATCTAGAAATAGTATTAAACACCTCTTGTAAATGGAGCACATTAATTTTTGAAAGTTACTTCTCTGATATATGTTCGAACATAAATCACTCTCGACATGACAATGTATTCCGAATATGTTACACGTCCATATTTTATTCAAATCAGATTTCTTTCTCGATTTGCGTTCGATTGTATTGCGTAGCAGTCTGTATAATATTAAATCGATAGAATCGATTTTCCTGATATAAGATTTATATGTGCATACTTTACGTTGAAACATGCGACTTTTGGTATTTGTCAAAATGTTATTTAGATTTTTCAGCCTAGAAAGGTTTTAAGGAGGAACATTTCCTTATTTTTTAAAATGAATCTTTCATTACAATCTGAAATTTTTAACTTTTTTTTTTTTTTTTTTGTTATTAGTATTTACCCTCCAGTATTGATTTGTAGATTTATTTATATAAAAATCCTATAGATTAAAAATATTATATCAAGGGCATCGCGTATTTACCTCAAAATTTGAATGATAATCAAGCAATCCGTTCGTTCTTCACGCTGTATTCATGTTTTTTGCTTGATTGTTCGTTTTCTTTCGTTCTTTTCTTTTCTTTTTTCTTTTTTTTTAAACCTTGCTGCATTGATTTAGTTTTTTTTTTACTTCAATTTGAAATATTATTTACAATTTTTTGGAAACCCCTTTGCGGAAAAAAAAATAAATAATAAATAAAAAAATAAAATAAAAAAGGCATATTCTTTCAAAATATTTATTTTTGTTCTATAAATACCATTTTCTAATTTTGAATACAGTCTAAATATAACGCTACGAAAAATTTAAAATATTTTGCTATTTCTAAAGAGTTTTATTCATAATATAATCTAGTTGGATCCACTATCTTTTTAAAAAAAAAGTGTGTTGTGTAAATTGATATAAAACAAAATTTTCAGAAACAAGAGTTCAAAAGTCTGCTTTCCATTAAATTTTAAAATCTTTTAATATAAATTTAATGCATCTTATTTATGTATCCTTTTTTTTTATTTTTATTATAAATAAATTGTATTAAAACACATATTATAAATTAAAACACGAAGCTATTTGCTTATTACCAGAATGAGAGCATTTTAGTTAGCGCTAATATCATTTTCAGCCTATCCGAAACGATTTCAATCTTAATTTTATTATTATTATTATTATTATTAAAAAAAGTATAAAATCACTTTTAAAACAAGTATATATATATATTATTATTATTATTATTATTATTATTATTATTATTATTATTATTATTATTATTAAAATCAAACACGAAGCTTTTCGCTATTATTAAAATAGTATCTTCAGGTATTGTTAATTAACAGCTGATTAGACAGCATTATATACTGGAGAAGTTCAATACAGTTGCAGTTAAAGAATAAGTCTTGTAAAAATCACGAGTCATTTAAAATCACTTGGCGTCACACTAGGGTTACACAGCAAGTTCTGTAGAAAAACGTTGACACATATCCTCAATGCTATTGTATTTTATTACACATATATGCATGTTTTCAAAATTCTAAGAAAGTAGTTAACAAAATAAGTTTATAATGACCACAATCTTTCAACAAAATTTTTTGGTATATTATACTGGTATATTATACTAAAAGTATCATATAATTTTGTATAATTTTAAAGCACATATAAACTATAGGATATTTTTCTTAATGATTTGGTATATTGGATTTTTATTCCTGTTTTTCCACATTGATTATCAAAATGTTAAAATTAAGTATAAATTGAAACAAAACAATAATAAGTATATCTTTCTAAAAAAATATGTAAATCATCATTATTATTATTATTATTTATTTTTTTTTAACATATTTTTTACATGTAATCAAAGGAGACGCAGTTGTGTGCGCGTATGTGTGTATGTGAATGTGTGGCACTTTGTTGGAAACCGACTATCGCAAAGTCGCATAATTTTGCATGGGGGACATCTTCTGATACACCTCTAAGCCCGATTTTTGATCAGTGACTTTTAGTAAATAATTTAACGTATGTAAATTTCTGAAATGATCGATCTTGGAGACATAAAGGTAAATGATAAATGTCTTTCCGAAGTAAATTGCTTCATTTGGGCGCCACATCACATTAATATTTGAAGGTCGTGGGTTCGATCCTTCAAGAGCAATTGCGTTTATTTTTGCAGATAATTAAAATGAAAAATGTCAAATAACAAAATAAAATTTTCCAGAGTTTTCGTGGCTTCCTAAATCATATGGATGAAAGTGAAAATAAATTTAAGCTTACGGGTCTGTTGCACATGCAGCAGTTTGCTGAACTACGGAAATCCATTTGGACATCCTCTAATGACGAGGTCTGCTTCGACCAGTTCTAATGCACATTGAAGATTGATTTTTGATTAATTCTTTTAATTAATTAAAATTTTCCGGCTGGTGAGGATTGTCTGATTCTCGAATTTATTTTCCTAGGGTGATGGTGATAATCTGTCTGACAAAATATGTTAAAAAAAAAAAAAAAAAAAAAAAAAAAAAAAAAAACCTTTGTTTTTGAATTATAGAAGTACGACTTATTATGTGTTAGTACCTAAAATCAAATGCCCAGTTCAGGCACAAACGAAAGCAGAGCTGGCCGTAAACGGTACAGTGTACACGAAGAAGACTTAGCTGAATGCAGGGAGACACTAAGCAAGGTTTTAAGCAATTTAAATTGATTTTTTTTTTTATTTTCCATGTCCTTTAAAGTGATTTTTAATATAATTTTTATTATAATAATTTATCATTGTTATTATTATCATTATCATCATTTTTAAGATATAGTTATTAGTATAACTACTGGAATAAAGAGATGGTAAAAACTGATTTCGAATTATAATAAAATATTATTTATATACATATATATATAAAGTAGGGGTACATCTTTTTACACTTAAATATATTTTCATTAAATAAAATACTCTAAACATTTCAATTTGAAATGGAATTTATATATAACGTTCTGTAAATAATTTTCTAAATTCCAATTAAAAAACTTTATGAATAAGAAGCAAAAAGTAATTTCTTTCAAAATAAAGAATTTTCAGCTAAAACATTCCCTACGTATAGAATATATTAAATTATACGAATGGAATTAAACTTTCTAAAGAATAATTTTAAAATTTAATTATGTTACATTGTTTTCTTTAGAGAATAAAAGTTGCTAACTGAAGTTAAAAATTAAACATTTTACGAACACGGTATTCGTTATTTTGAATATATTTTTTTAAAGGTAAAAAAAAAAAAAAAAAAAAAAAAAAAAAACGTATATTTTTTAAAGTTATAATAATGATGAAGAGAAAAAATTAGCATATGAGAAGCATATAAATAAATTATATAAATAATTTTTTTTTCAATTTGAATAAACTATTTTTAAGGTAAAAAATAATGTTACTGTATTTTTGTTAAGTTATAATAATATAGAAGAGAAAAAAGTAGCATTTGGCAAGCTCTACAAATACCTAGAAAGAATTATTTAATATTTATTATAATATTTTTAAGTGAAATTTACAGAGTTTATAATGGATATGAAAAACAATTAGGCATGTAGATTATTCATGCTTTAATTTATATTCGCATCACAATTTCTTTTAAATTGTAATAAATAAATAAATAAATAAATATATGCATATATATATATGGTGTGACACTCACACAATTCCAGCTGTCCGAACTTTACAATAAACATATTGTTACAAGTATAATAAAAGGAAAGGGGAAAAGTAACATTGGAAATGTTTCACAAATAACTAGAAACAGTTATATAGTATTTATTATAAAATTTTACAACAGAAAAATTGCGCTGAATCTAGTAAGGAAACGAAAATCCACTAATCATTCACTTTATTAGTGCTTTAATTTATAATTGCGCCACAAATGCTTTCCAATGATAAAATATAATATTTTTTCTCATTTATTCTTATAAGTAAATTAATGTCTGATGTGACCCTAATACTAATTTTGCTTACCCTACATTACAGTACACATGACATTATATTTATAATAATAGGAAAGAAAAAACGTAAGCTATGAAACGTTTCAAAAATATCTTTAAATAATTATTTAATAAATAATTAATATATTTTTTCCAACAAGAAGCTTGGACAGAGTTTATTAAAGAAACGAAAAATCAAAAAACATTCACTTTATTTTTATTTACAATTGCATCACAAATGTTTTCGTAAAATAAAATAAATTCTTATATGTACACATAAATAAATAATGTACTTTTGAGGCGCTCAAACTACTACTTCATGGCCTATGTTAGAATACACTAGGCTGACCATACGTCCTCGAAAACTACCTTCGTCCCCGAAAATTTGCAGCACATTTGAGGACGCCGATTATAAAGTTATTAGTGTTTTATTATTCTAATTTATTATATGTATAATAAATGAGCTGGAATAAGTTCTTTTAGGTGCTTTATACATAAAAATTACAATTTTTTTTTAAATTTAAAGTGATTTAATTAATTATTTATTTTTGTCCTCGACATTCGAGGACACCGCCATATTTGTCCCCAAATTGAATGAAAAAATATGGTCACTCTAGAATACACAGTTAAGTACAGTTTAAGATAGAAAAGAGAACTGTTGAACTTTTACAATATATATTTAAATGACAACTCAAAATTGTTGTAGAAAATTTTTTAACTGCAATACTTTTCTATGTAAGGTACTGAAATAAATTTTTGTAGATTTATCCAGTAACGTGCAATAAAAATTTCCTCTAATAAAATCATTATTGATATCTTACAGGATTCACACATTACATGCTTACAGATGAATGTTTACATATAAAATAATTTTGTTGTAAAGTGTAGTGTTGTTTACACCGTAAAAATACGTTTCAGCCCATAAAGTAATAGTTCTTTGAATAATCTCAAATTAATTATAAAAGAAAATGCAATTTTATATAAAAATCTATGAATCTTTTATCATCTCTAATTATTTACTGATGCGCGTAATTAAATTTACTACGTGCAAAATCGATAAATTTCAAAGCAAATTCTCCTTTTTTAAGCAAGGCAACAGCATTACGTTATTGCATAAAAATATATTTTTTGCTACATTTTCAAAGTATTATACATGTTTACACAATTAACTAGGTTAATAAATATTTCGCCATAAAAAGTTAAGATTACAGGGATGAATACTTTCAAAAACTTAATTAAATTAGCCCCTTTTTTCACACATTTCATATATCTAATTTCTGAATATAATGTCCTTTTTAATTAATTTTTTAATAAGGAAATGGTGAGAAGATTTTTTATTTTTTATATTTATATTTTTTTATTATTTATATTTTTTTAAGGGAAAATTGTATCCTCCCAGATTAACATATTAATATATTATTTTAATAAGTTGAAAGATTTATTTATTAAAAATAAACAACAAAAAATCTCATTTTACAACTTACTGTAAAAATGTATATATACACTATGTTTTTCCTTTTTTTTTTTTTTTTTTTTTTTTCGTACAAAACATTGAATTAAAACCATAATGTACAATTTCAAAGACATGACTATTATCAAATAATCGATTTTTTATTTTTGCTAAAAGTACATTTTTTTTTCATGAAAAAAATAAATGATTTTAGAAAAATAAATTATTGAAGTAGAAATGAAAGCTTTATATTATTAATTATTTACAATTTTTTCTTCTAGCATTTTTTTTTTTTTTTTTAAAGAATGTTTGATGTCAAAGTGTGACTTTTAATGAAGAAGTAATGCATATATAATAACTAAATTTGGATTGATTATTTTTCTACTTATTTACGATAATATGCACTTATTTATTTTGGAATATTTGAAGTGATTCTCGCAGAGCAAATTTTAATTATTTAATTAAAATTAAGTTGAATTATTTTAAAGGAAACATTCACATGCATTTTAAAATTGTCTTTTTTCATAAAATATTCAAGAATAAAGTTTACATATTGGGAGAATGTTTATATATTTGTTTATTTATTTTACATGATACTACATTGCGATGCAACAGTTTATGCAAAAATTACATTTTTGTAAAACTAAAAATATCCGCGGATTGCTTCGAGAGTTTTACTGTATCTAAACAATTGGATTACAAATTCATGTTTCGGATTCGGAAACAATTAATTGAAAGGAAAATAATAATTTATATAGATATAATCAAAATTGTGATGTCGCAAAACTTTATGTACAAAGCCGAAATGTTTTCATTTCTCAAAGTACAGAAATCCTTTGGTACTATATGATGTATTCATTGTACCTGATGAGATCAAATTCGCCATTATATGTTGATAAAACGAGGTTATGGGAGATTTCTCGAGCGATTCAGTACTAGGCTTCATTGATCGTTGTTTTGAACACTTAAAATAAATAATGCTGCTTCTTATTCTTGTTGACGTCACGTTAGTTGACGTCACGTCACGTTATATGTTCTATACCGTATTATATCTGGGGTGTGTTCTGGCCAGTTCATCCCACTTAAATTCTGAGATTTAAGCCTCTCTTTTGTAGTACGGTACGTGTGTATGGATGCATTGCCTGCTGAAAGATCCAGTTGAGACTTAGGTTTCACGAAACAATAAAAAATTATCAATGACAGTTTCCTGATACTTCTTTTAATTTTGTCTGTCAATTAAAAAATAAAGAGACGTTTATCCATTGTAGCCAAAAGCGGCACATACAATGCGTGAACCACCAACTGAATACGCTCGCTTGCTTCGGTATTTAATTCAAGTCACGCCAATATAATTATAATCCATCTGGATTATGAAATTCCATTTTTTTTTGTTTGTTCATCAGAGGTAATAACACTAACCTATTCGTCATGAAAATGTATGTACTCTTTTGCCCATTGAAGTTTTGCTTGTTTGTGACACTGTTTCAGAAAAGGCTTTCAAACTAATTTTTATTTCAATTTATTTATTTATTTATTTATTTATTTATTATTATTATTATTTATTTAATTATTTATTATTATTTTTTTTTTTTTTATATAAACCCTGATTCGGTTATTCGTTTGAGTATGGTGTCACACAGACAGTTACAATCATTTTTAATTCTTCTATCCTCACAAAATGGGTTTTTACTCGGTTTTCTAAACAATACACAATTATGAATTGTTCTCCACGTTCCAAAACAGTATAAGCGCACCTTTTGGATCAATTTAAAATAAGTGAACTTTACAAAATATATTTACCTTCCGCTTTCCTCTTCCACTTTTTTGGAACTTCTTCAAACTGTAGCTGAAGCGATTTTGGCATTTTGAAAACTCGTATAGCAATTATTACACTTTATAGTTTAGGTGTTAAGTCTTACAGATCCACCAACAATTACGCTTAAAGAGATATTTGCATAAAACCTCAGTTGTGCTTAAACGTTTGCAACATTCCAAACTAGATTTTTTTTTTCATTATTATTATTATTATGTATTATTTTTCTTTTAAGTATTTGTTTTATAATTCAGATCATGAATTTGTATCCAAATGTTTAGATACAGTAAAAGCATACTGGTGTACATTTTACCTATATAAATGTAAAATATACCATTAGGTGCAGTTGCACAATCGAAAATTTTACTGTTGTATTGACAAAGTACGGTTTGCAATACAATGACTGTCGGCAATAAAGTTATTCGAACGTAAGCAAAAATTCCTGTTTAAAAAAAATTACATCTAATACTGTTTCGTTAAATAAATCCTTGTCGAATCATGTTCTTAGACTGACTAAGCACATAATTTGTCAAGGATTTTTTTAACAAAAACAGTATTAAGTGTACTTTTTTTTTATATACGAATTATTGCTATCGCTCGAATAATTGTTCTGCCGAATGTATATAAACATATAAATGAATTTTAATGAGGTTGTTCTGTTAAGCTTATATAACTTTTTATAACCGTAAGATGCTCTTTTTGTTAAACCACTTTTAAATTTTTCAACCTATTAAATAAAGATCGGATAGACATAAAAATAAAGAAAGAAATACTATATTTGTAAAAAGAAAATCAAACAGGAATCTTCTTATATTTATTTGTCTTACGTGTTCAATAAACATTCAATTATTATCATGTCATCTTTAAAATTTTGTAACTTTAAAACTCCCTCTGACTACTGTCTCTCTCCCTCTTTATATATATATATATATATATATATATAATAATAAAGATGATCTATTAAGCATAGTAGAAGCCAAGCAACAGGTGCAAGATCACTGAAACACCAATAACCAATAAGATTTAAAATAAATAAAATAAAAAATAAAATAAAAAATCAGTGGATGAAATGCACTAATGTAAAGAAACCAGATCTATTAATTAACAGCCTGCAAAACAAACGAATCAATAAAGTAAAACAACAAATCTTAACTTAAAACCATAAACTTATCAAAATTAATGAAAAAACAACCCAAGAAACACAAGATAGGAAGAAGGCGGCAAGACTTGTGACTTGCGTGTGGGGTTACACTAGTTTTACGCCGGCAACACTCCCCCAGCCTGCCACGACCAGAAAAGGAACCATACGGATTTAAAAAAGCAAAATTTCAAAGCAGATGAACAACAATGAAACCACGAAGCAACAATGAAATTCACCGATCGATCACATTGTGTTTAACAGTATAATTAGAACATTAAATATAGTTGACAACTCAAAAAGGAAGAATCTGAAATTTTATTGGAAAAATAAAGTTTGCATAGTAATACAAAGCAAATGCAACAAGCCTTCTACTTTTTCTTTTTTTTGTTATTTAATTTCACAAACCCACCCAACCATCCAGCCTTACAATACCACCCCACCTCCGTAATCAAACATCTGCCCACCCAACCACCACCTTTTTTATTTTCTTTTATTATTTTATTATTTTTTTTGTTGATATACACAAAAGTGTACACAGCTTTTTTTTTTTTTTTTTTTTTTTTTTTTTTTTTGTACTAACAGAGACATAGTTAAGGATATAAAATAGTAAATACAAAGTTTTTAGGAAAACCCATTTTAGCAGTGGCTGTGAACTGTTTATTAATATTCTTGTTTTTAAACTTCGCAGAGCATAAATTATTAATTCGAAATAAATGGTTAATGATGATGTTTCTAAATACCGAAAGATATAGACATGAATTAAATTTGTAAATAAGTTTACATTAACACTAATATGTTGCCGTTTGTCATAGATATGTGTGTAAAGTTTATTACCATCGATGATTATTTTGAGATGTAAAAAGTTAATTGATTGAATAGTTAGAGTACTTTGTGTTAGCTTTAAATTAGGTGGATAATTGAAGGAAAAGCCATTATGTGAGTTCTTGTTGAGATAAAATACAATAATATCATCGATGTAACGATAAAATCGAACATCATCATTTCAAATTTGCTTTTCATAATAATAAAGTTAGAGATCTGCCAAAATACTGGATCTACAACCTCCTTGTGGGATGCCTAAATGTTGCAAATAAATATCGTTGTTGTGGAAGATATAATAATTATGGATAACAAAGTTAAGAAGTGTTTTAAATTTTTCTGCTTTAAAATTGTGAGGAAGATAAATTTGAGCTTTATATTCTTGAAAAAGACTGTAAATGATATTACTAAAATCTGATAACTCAATATTATTGAAAAGATCTTGAAAGTCAAAAGTCATAATATTGTCGAGCCGATGCTTAAATAATGTTTAATAAAGTGTAGTAGAGTCGTTCACTAATAATTCATATCACTAACATTCCATGAACGCGTATAACTAAATGAAAAATTATGAAAACCAGAATTGTTAATAATTGGTAATGAAAATTGAAATAAAATATTATACATATCTTACTTCTGTTTCTTTCTTTCTTTTCTTTTCCTTTATCTTATTTATTTATTTTTTTTTTTTTTAAGATTCATTACAATTTACTTTTCTTTTCATGGATTTAATTTATTCTTTTGAATTATGTTTCTTTATTTCTTTTAAATCCACAGAGAGAAAATATATCTATTTTAATGAGGTGGAAATAAGGTTCTCACTGAATGGATATGCATACTTAGTTGATAACACAATGTATTGTTTTTCGGAAATAAAATTTCGAAATGAAATACTTTGAAAATAATTAAACTACATTGTTTGGGCCTTTGATTGGATAAAAAGAAAAAAGAAAAAGGAAAATCGACATTTAAAAATGAAAAAAAACGGATTTCCGGACATTCCCTTCTAATGTTTTAAATATTATGAAAAAAGAAACAGTACACATTGAATTATTGTTTGAAATTAAAGGTATATTATATTTGAAAACGAAATAATCAAAATTATTGTAAATTATATTTCATAAGATTTTTATTTATTTATTTAATTTTCTTTTTCACATGATATGAATAGCCTTTTTTGATATTATAGAATATAACAAAATATTAAAATGACTTTCATTAGTTGATGTATTAAATGAATAAATGTTATTGTAGATTATTTTTATAGTATTTTCTAAAAAAAATATCTAAACAATACTGTTATTTTTAAATTTACTATCTTTTAGATAAAGGTATTCTGTGTTACACATAAAAGAATATATATATATATATATATATATATATATATATATATATATATATATATATATATTGAAAACCTTTTCAAACATTGAATAGATGAAAACAAGAAACATTGAAAAAGATAAAACAGAAAAATTCAAAATGAGATTGCGACTATTAACATACATAAATGGAAACATGCAAATTCATTACGTTTTCAAGGGAGCAGAATGAATGTTGCATGTAAATTTGGTGTTATTTCTGTCTTGTTGTATGCAAATTGCTAAATATTTGCAACAAGCTACCCCCAATAACACCACCAAAAAAAAAAAAAAGAGAGAAAATTAAAACTGAAAAGTTATGGAAACCTTATTAAAATCAAACATTTAGAGCCATGCAGCAATAAACAATATTATTAATAGAAATACTAATAAAATAGTTAAATGAAATACTAGTAATAATTAATAATACTAAAGTATAACATACATTACATCTGAAAAACTTGTATAAGAAACTTGCACCCATGCACGTAAAACTAGATCACGAGACATACATGTTGCTGTATACAGTTAGATTCACAGTTAATTTTGGAATCGTATTAAATAACTTAACGATTAATTTATTTATATATATATATTCATTTTTCAAATTTACGCAACACATTTATGCTTTTAAGATAACATACGAAATAACAGTAGTATAACCTTGTGGTAGAAAATCCACCTTTTTTATGTAATCATAATACGTAGGATAAATGCTCAGGAAAACATTCTTATGTAATTATTCAATCCTTAAAAGAAAAAAAAAACATGCCCTATAACATTTTTATCAATTTATCTTTGTAACTTTAATATTCTAAGATGCAAAAATATCTATTATTTTTATTTATAGTAAAGTATTATATAATTTTTTTTCAACATACTTTTACTGCAAAAACATATCTGTCATAAAAAGGTCAATATAATTAAATTGTTTACATTTCAAATGAAGTTTAGAAGGCACTCGTCATGAAATTACCAAATGATTAGGTATAATATTTTCTTTGTCAAAAGTTTATGCTTTTAAATACACCTGTATAAACAAAAACTAAAAGTTTGTAGTAGTTTCCTATACACGACATTTACTAACCGTATGAAAAAACGCAAAAAAAAAAAATAAAATAAATGATTAATAATAATAATAATAATAAGAAGAAGAAGAATCAAATTGTTTTTCATCCTTAAAATTTTAATTTAATTACTTATGAGAAATATTTGTTCCTAAGTTTCTCTCTAATAATTTGATATCATTAGCTATTTTTTTTTTTTTTTTTTTTTTTTTTTTTTTTTTTTAACATTTAATCGTTTGAAAAGTTAACTTACTTTCATCTTGAAGGAAAATATTTTCCACATAATTAAAAAATTGAAATATCAAAAAATAAAATAGAAATAAATAAAATAAAGTAAAATAAAAAATAAAATTGCCGGAACTTTTATTTAAATTAATACTACAAAGTTTTGATTCAAACTACAAAAAAAGGGAAATTACTCAAATTCGATTTTCTACAGTTAATAAAATATAATTATTTTATTAAAACAATTATTTACTGTTAAATTACGCACATTCTGCAGATAAACATTCGGAAATTTCTGAATTTGAACGTTTTGACAAATATCTAGAAAAAATATCCTCAAACATTGGGGGTATAAGCAACATGTCATACCTCACATATTTCAGGTTTTTTTTTTTTTTTTTTTTATGAAAAGAAAAATATAACCAATAGAAAATTAAACAAAAGTCAAAATGTTTTGAATCATCCTATCAAAAACAATGCTTTAGATGCATTTTGGCTGAAACATGTGATTATATGGATTCTTTTAATTATCTGGATATTTTTTGAGGCTACCACACATATTCATTGGGAAAAAAAAAGACCACTTTTAAAATTATAACAAATAGAGTTTTAGACCCTGTGCAAAGGCATTTTTCGGAAACTCGGCATACTATATTATACACAGCATACCGCAATCAGAATGAAAAAATGTCAAATATCTTACAAAATATGAGCATTATTAGTAAACAAGTTTTCACTACGCATGCGCAAGCTTTAAAAAAAATCATTTGTAGAATTTAGTAGCAAAAACTCTGAATCAACTCTTATGAAAACTCTAAACCTCAAAAAATGTTATGAGGGATAGAATAATTAGAATTTCTGTTTCAATATTGACAAAACCTCTTATCATCTTCCTTTTTTGAGAGGAACTAAAATTATGTTTATTTTATCCCTCATATATATATAATTTCTGAAAAAACGTTTCTAGATATTTTGCAAAATGTCGAAATTAGAAAATGTCGAAATACTTATTGGTAGATTGTGCATATTGATAAGTTAAAATATAGAAAATTCAAAAATTTAAGATATTGAAAAGTTAAAAATTGTTACTTGATATACGATTACAAGATTTAAAGATTTAAAAAAATATGATTGTTATAAGGCAAGGTATTTGTTGTTATATTCGGAAAGTACAAAATATCTATGCTAGAGTCCAAGCCATATTTAGCATGACCTCTGTAAGTGTCTATCATCCTTAAGAGGATTGTTACTCGAGTCTGCGAATTTCTTGTAACAACCACAAATAACTCAAAGCAGGTAGGTCGACGAGCACCACCTGGGATCAGAAGAGTTCTTATATGTATGATCCTACTGATATAATTTATACAAAATATCGTTTTCATTATTTATATAATTGTTTTTATTACATTAATTTAATAAAATCATATACCTGTAGTTATAAATTAAAAATGTTTGAATATCTTATACAGTCTGTAAAACATTTATGTGCATTCATTTATATTTAAAGAAAGATAAGAAAGCAATAATGACATTAAAAAATGCAAAGCACGCATTTCTTAATGCAAAAACCAATTAAGAAATATTTTATGCAATTTCAACTGCAAATAATAATAATAATAATAATAATAATATTAATAAAGTAAAATAAAGTTTTTATTAACAAAATGCAATTTCAACATCAAAAATCAGATATCGTTTTCTGTTTAAAGCAAATTGAAAAATTTGCAAACTGGCAACATTCGTGGGATTAGCTTAATCTAGTAGTTAGTTTAAATGTTTTTAGAGGATTATATAGGTTAACAGAAAAGGCCTATTTATAATTTTATTTAGTAACTTTTTTTTTTTTTTAATATGAGTTTTTTCTTGTATAATTATTTTTATTTTGCAGTCTAAAAAAACGATCTTTTTCATTAAACATTTCATTATTTCTTCCTTTTTTCAAATGTAAGAAAATGATGCTTTTTTTTCTGCTAACGTGCTGTTTCAGAAGTTTTAATTTTTTTTATTATTAATAATATTATCATTATTATCATTAATTTGTTTTCTTATAAATTTTGAATAAAACTGTTCAATATCAAATTGATCAGTTATGTGGCATGCTTATTTTTACGGCAGCTTTACACTCATATATATATATAAGCCCTGTAGCCTCTACTCATTCTTCTAATTGTAATATTATATATATATATAGAGAGAGAGAGAGATAGATAGATAGATAGATAGATATATTAGCTAAATCAACAGAATTTCTAATATTTTGTTTTATAAAAGTATTTTAATATTTCTTGGGAATTACATAATTTTATATTAACTACATTAAGCTGGGTTACAGCCAAAAATATTTCATTATAATAATAAAGAATCGTTTCATGCTGAAATTTCTGGAAAAAAAAATTAATATGTCGTTATTCGTATATAATATCCAACAGTATTGCGATTTCATCTTTAGTTCGAAAGACAATACAGAATTTATTTCTATTCTGGAATTAGAAATAAACGGAAAACGATTTTTTTCTGCGGATACTTAAACTTCGCATTGAAAAATAAATGATTTAACAATAGAATTTTCTTAAAAAATAATAGTATTCTTTTTTTATACCTAATTTGAAAAAAAAAAATCATGTATTGGTTATAAAAATCAAAAATACCATGTTTAAAGAATAGATGGTTTTCATTCCATTTTAAAAGTTTTATAAACTAAACTTCTTTAATAATTAAATTTATTGCAAATTTGCTTATTAAAATATCATTTTATTTTATTTTATTTATTTATTTATTTATTTTTAATGTCAGTGAAAACAAAAATGATATGAAATTTTTAGTGATGTTAACTTACTATTATTTCTTGATTTACTACAGGAAAATTGGAAAAGAAAAATATAACTATAACAATAGTAACAATAAAACAGTAACAGTAAAACAGTAAGAAAAAAGATAATTAAAATTACGTTAGTTACAAAAATCCCTACGTAATCGAGGATAATTTACTACACTATTTTACAAAAAAATATCTAGTAAATGATACGTTCCTTCAAAATATTCCCCATAAAGAGTACAAAATTTCTGTTCCAGTAAGAGGAAGAACTGATTTTTCTATTATATTCATGTTACATTTCTACTATATTCATGTTACAAGTTTGATTAAATACATACTTTTATAAGGTTTGTTCTCTAAAAGTATTTTTCTTACGCGTACCGTTCTACTATGAATTACGTGACCTATAATTTATATAACTCATTTTAAGACTTAAAACTATGCAATTTAAATTTCTTAAAACCTAATTGCTAGTTGACAAGTTTTATTGGCTAGCTGTAATATTTTATATTTTCTACTACTTTCTACTTAAAAAAAAAAAAAAAAAAAAAAAAAAACTTTAATGAAACAGAAACGAGAAAAAAAAATAATAATTACAAATACATAAATTATAATCGTATAATAATAACTTAGAGTTGATCTTACATAAACTTTTTTTTTTTCCAATGGCTAGGCAAAAGTTACAGAGGACTATAAAGATACGGATCAAATTATAGACAATATAACATAGAAGACCGAAGTCATTGCCTAAGGAGCGATCTTGCCTCCCAATATCTCGATTCTTCTGTAGAACATCGAAGAGCCCTACAACGGGACAGATGGTCCCGGTCCATTACTTCTCCAGAATCACAAAGTGGACAAGCAGGGTCATTTAAGATACCTATGCGCATCAAATGAGCGGCAAGGCAGTCATTTCCTGTAGATAGGCGGAAAGTCGCAACTGCCTTACGTCTTGGTTTATCAGGAATTAGAGTAGGACTTAAATTCTTCCATTTCTTTAGAGCTGTACGATTCTCAAGATCTCGTAAAGCATTAGATGCAGATAAATTCTTAAAACACAGATTCATCCTCCAGTAAGAAATGGCTGTATTGGGCTGTTGTAATAAGGTGGCACCTCTTTTTTCAAGAAAGTCCGCTTGTTCATTGCCCCAAAGGCCACAATGGCTGGGCATCCACTGGAGAACAATTTGTTCCCCCTTTAAAGTGAGAGTTCTTAATGATTCTTGACATTGGGATACTTCCGGTGTTAATGGATGATCAACAGCGCTTATTGACTTCTTACATAAACTTTTATCATAGAAATACTACTGGGAATAGTTGAAGGAATCATATCAATGCATGATTCCATTCTACTTAGAATCTGTATTTAATTTTTCAGGCGAAAAAAAAAAATAGAATCAATAGTTTATCATTATATTCTACATAAATTTATACGTTTGTCTCCCTAACTTAACATTTCCAGTTGATATAATGTTAATAAAACATATAACATTTTATAGTAATTTTTAGAATATCAAATACCAGTACAATTAAGGTATTTCGTAAATGCATTTAATAATTTAAAAATGGTTACTTATACAACTATAAACGTATAATAAAAAATTTAATTATTTTATAAATCGATTTCTTCAAAATGAAACATGCCTGGTATACCCCATTTAAAATTAATTAAATTGACCTAAGTTAATTTGCGTAACTTTTAAAGCAATTTCAAATTAATGCGACTGAACATGTAATTATCTACATTACCGAGTAATTTAAAGAGATTGCATACCCTTTTATTTCATTTTAATTATAAATTAATTACTATCTTGGGCGAAATGAAATTCAGTTATTACTCACTATATATCAATTATTTATGCATATGGTGCTTGTAGGCCATTTATGATTATGAAATATATGTTCGCTGTCAATTTGTGTAATTAACTTTTAGATATTTATTATTAAGTATTTTATTACTGAAAACAAATTGGATATTTGTGATTCAACTTATTTAAGTTTTAATGAGTTTTCTTTTATGCAGAAGTATTTATATATTAAGCATAACATTATATTCATATTCAGAATCATATGCATTTTCAATTTCCTCGCCATAATGAATAAACAATAATTTATGCTTGATTGTTATTTAAAAAAAACAGTTCCTTGTATGAAATACGACACGTAATACATTCTTAAATGAATCTATTAATTGGGAAAGAAACATGGGGCTCTGTATGTAAAGCAGATTTTCTTTGAAATAAGACAATCAATAATAATTGCTTCGAAGAGTTGTTTTTTTTTTTTTTTTCGTACGAAAAAAAAAGTGCATTCTCTATTTTAGTTCATACCTATTACGATGCGACTAATTTTGTCGCATAGAGTGTAGCATTAAATTTCCGTGCCTCACTATCTTACTTAACATCCGCACTTGGACATGAATGTGGACCATTTCTTAGGCAACGTACTACAACCTTATTTACGACAAAATTATTGCCATTTTAATATATATATATGAGTAGAATGATAGATGACAGTAAAAAACCAAACAAATTTTCCTGCTTACACATTGCAACCCAGTAGTATAGAACAACATATTTGAAAAAAAAAATGAAGAACGAGAATGATAAAAAATGAAATAAGCGTTATTTTATTTCATGGCCAGGATATGGTCAGGCAACTTATGCGCAACCTGTTATTTTACATATTGCCTATTGTAAGAAAACCTCTCTCATTCAAATAACAGATGGTGGTAGAGATGTAGGTCGGATTTTGATTTATATCGAATAATAATAATAATAATAATAATAATAATAATTATAATAATACATTTTCGATACAACTTACTGTGCAATCCAATAACTGCCTATCTGTATTTTGAAAAGCTTCACTACTCAGTATTAATATTAATATTTTATAATTCTTTCAAAACGACGGACCTATATGAAGACTTGATCTAATGAAGGTGATCTACGAAGAATACTCACAAAGAACTGAAAAATTCCTTTTTTTAGGAGAAAGGTTTTTTACAATGCAATCTCACGAAAATATTCAATGTCCGTCTTTTTTAAGTATTATGTTTTATCAGTGAAAGAGATTCATTCTACTGCACATATCTAAGATTTCTAGTTTTATAGGATAATCAATTACGTACATTGTCTTTCAAATATTTAAAAAGAAGAAGCTTTCTTTTTGTATACATTATGTCATTTTAGTAGTAAACATACGCTATTTAAATTTTAAAGAGTGGCGTCTATGAATTATTTTGAAGCTTTAAGCAAACTTAAAAAGTTTTAGTTTGTTCCTAATAAAAAACATCGAACAAAAATTCATTGAAAAGAATAAATAAGTTTCTTCAACGTTGTTTAAAAAAATAATAAATAAAAATTAATTAATTAATTAAATTAAAAAGCACTGTTTGATATGTTAACAATTGTCCAATTAGTCACACAAATTGTAAAAAGAAGAGTGGATAAGCGAAAACTATGTATCTGATTGGAAAAATAATAACTAATGTCCAATAAAACGCTTTGTAACAATTTCAAATATTAACTCACATTTTGATAAAATGTTAACAGGGAAAAACACAAAAATGTCTGCTAAGCATAAAGTAAGTAACCAATATTATTAAATGGTGTTATGAGATGTTTAATTCGTCTTAAAGCATCAATATGTACATTATTCAAAGATTTATTTGCTGACATATATAAATCTTTTATATTTGCTTTAAATAAATAAATACATTTATGTTATTAAACTAAATGTATTTTATGTTATTAAACTAAATGAATTAAAAAGAGGCCAATTATTAGGTATGTAAAATATTATCAGTATTAGTGAATTAGCCAACTAATGGTTTTTAGTTTGTTTTCAACTTTTTCAACAATTGACCAATGTGGTTAAATACTTGATTTGAAGATATCTAACTAGATTCAAGCAATGTGCAATTTACGACGGTCTGAGGTTTGCGGGTAGGCGACTGCAGGGAAAGTTCTGGTTAGTAAGTCGATTAGTGTTATTATTAGTATACATTCATATATTTCGCATATTTATATTGAAGTAAAACTGAAATATATATTTTCACAAATAGCTTTTATTTTAAGCAATTTGTACACGGAAAAATTAAAATAATCAATTACTAATGCCATCTACTAAAGTAACACATTTTATCAATTTTTAGTCAATTGTCGAAATCGTCTTCTGGTATAACTCGAGACATTCGATGTACTCAACCTGATTTTCTTGTCATTAAGAATAATTTGAATGAGTTATGAATAAGAACCAATGGAACCGCAAGTCCATGCCACTATTTTATGAGAAATCATTTAAATAAGAAATATTTCCCGATTGCCATTTTATAGATTAGAAAGAAAAAGTTATAAACTATTCCTGATTTAATCTATTGGTCTTCTGGTAAGTGACGTCATACAAATGTACAGGTACCTGCAGACTGTATCGTCCAATAAAATGATCTTTTTAATTTCCTTTACTTGTATTAATGCAAAAACAGATCAGTCTTCAAAATGTAATCGTCTGTGTAATACGTGTTTTGTCAGCTGTAATCGTTCTTCGTTCTTCGTTCTTCGTTCTTCGTACTTCATTATTTTTTTGTAAAAGTATTAGAAGTATAGCACGTCATAATTTATAACCTTATCGTAAATATTCTTCCTGCTAAACATAATACATTTATTCTGAGTAGAAGACAAAATTACCTTATTTTTTCCTAGACACTCGATACAGTCAACATACACATTGAAGTAAGTTCTACACTATTGCCGTTACACTATTTACCTCAAATTCTAGATTTAATTGACATATAAATTGTTAAGAGTGTTAATGTTATGATTATAAGAATCGTACAGATTTATATGATTTTACGACGTACATTTTTTTTTTTATCGTATAGAAATAGATTATTTAATTTTTTTGAAAGGATAGTTTTTTGAACGTATGATAACGATAGCGCACGCTCATTAGGAAATTTTTTTTTAACCTAAAAGACAAATAAATGTTTTTTATTGCGGTCATACACTAAAGATTTCCTTTACAAGAACGTACAAAATATTTGGAAACATTAGAATCAAATAAACGACATAAAACTTGCAGCAAAATACTTAAACTACTGTGTTTTTCTTCTTTCTTTTCTTTTCTTTCTTTCTTTTCATCTTTTTTTTTTTTTTTTTTTTTTTTTTTTTTTTTTTAATTGAATGTGTTCCATCATTAAAAGTTATTTAAATGACATACAAAACCATTATTACATTTTAATATATATATATATATATATATATATGTGTGTGTATATATAATATTTTGTATAAAAACTCGGATTGTAATACATTTAGTGTATTTGGTATATTAAATATGTTTTAAATATAAATCCTTCTTTTTCTTCTTCTTCTCCTTTTTTTTTTTTTTTTTTTTTTTTTTTAAAGAATAAATTCATATCAATAAATCGAATTCACGCGTCAAATTTTATTTGATAAGTATAAAAGCAATGTTTGTTCCAGTGTCATCAGTATTTTAACTCTTATTTTTGGCTTTTATGTGTTATTAGAATTCATAGCTAAATTTCGACGATAACAATTACTTTTAAAATAGCGATGTATTTTTGTCTATGTGTAGTGTACACTATACGTCTTAAAAAGCACTGTCATCTTATAATAAAATTTCTTATTTTCTTATAATAATATCATAAAATTGATTCCCTGGATAAAATAATTTAATAGATTCTGCTAATTATACTGGTGTTTGTGTACTCCAGACATAGTCACATTCTGGTTGTAAACGATGTTTAATATATATTATTATTATTATTATTATCATGCTTAATTGTATTTGGTTCATAAAAATGAAAGCAATTTTTCAACAAAAATTCTAACGATATATGACACAAAATACGCAATGAATCGTAGTTTTTTTTTTTTCATTTAACCTTGTCTTAAAAGTGCTTAAAGTATTTCTTTTTTACAAAAAATAAACCAATGAAGAGAAATGTGATAAAAATATTTTTTTAAATCTAAGCTTATTTTAAAATTTCCTTTTGTGCTACACATTATGTCATGTTTTGCTGTAAAAACGAGTTAGAGTAAAACACTTTTGCCTGTTTAAGTAAAAATAAAATTTTGTAATTTATTAAAATATACATCACATCATAAGAGTGAAAAGTGGCATTTTAGTTAATTTTTACAACGTTTTCATGAATTTGTCATGTATCATTAATTACTTTTCGCTAATAAAGTATCTTTGATGTGATCAAATTTGAGAAAAATAAAGGGAAAAAAATGTATACAAGAGAGACAACTTTTTAATAAATTTATTATCATAAATCGTACTGTTAATAATAACTCTATTATTTTGGACAATTAAAAATACTGAAGCGAAAATTATTGTCGTACTTATAAATATATTGTTGTTGTCTTTTTAAAATATTTAAAATATTATGTTTTTAATATGCATAATTTTTATACTTAAGGCTCAACTTTTACAATATAAAACAGTCGATTGCGTAGGATAGGACGAATAAAATTGTTCATAATTTATAATATCATTTGTTATGTTCCATGGCTCTGTTTTTTTTTTTTTTTTTTTCTTTTTTTTTTTTTCTTTTCTTTTTTCTTTTATGTGTATCCTTTAATTTTTTCTAATACTTCATGCTTTAATTTTTCTAAATTAATTATTTAATTTAGAATAATTAATTCTTTAATTATGCTTTAATTTTTTTAATATATATATATATATATATATATATATATATATATATATACATAGAAATAATGTTAAAAACTCCTTGTAAATGAAGCACTTTAATTTTTTAAAGTTTCTTGTATGATATATGTTCGAACATAAATCACTCTCGACACGTCAATGAAATTCCGAATATGTTACACATCCACAATTTATTCAAATCAAATTCTTTCTCGATTTGCGTTAGATTGTATTGCGTAGGATTCTTTAAAATATTAAATCGATAGAATCGATTTTCCTGATATAAGATTTATATGTGCATACATTACACTGAAATGTGTGGCTTTTGGTATTTGTCAAAATATTATTTAGATTTTTGAGCCTAGAAATGTTTAAGGAGTAACATTTCTGTATTTTATAAAATGAAACGTTCATTACAATCGGAAATTTTTGACGTTTTTATTTACCCTCTAGTATAGATTTATTGATTTGTTTATGTAAAAGTGATAAATGTTAAATATATTTCATCAATAGCTTCGCGTATTCTTTTTTTATCTCAAAATGTCAATGATAATCGGGTTGATTTCAATAGGTTGATTTCAAGCGTGTTTTTCATCACACTGCATTTATTATTTTCTTTTTTTAACTTATTGCAAAATTTAATTTTTATACTTTTATATCAAAGGCCATTTACATTTTTTGCAAATTGATTTCGAAATATTTACGTTTATAAAGTGATTTAAAAAATTATATACATAATCATTTATTTATTTATTTATTTTAGATATAAGGATTACTATAAGTATTGGAATAAAAATATGTCAAAAACTGATTATAAATTATAATAAAATTTTATTTTAATATGTATCTTTAAAAAAGTCATGACGCATCTTTTTATACCGAAAATATATTTTCGTTGAATAACAAAACTCTAAAAATTTGTATTTGAAATGGAATTTATATATAAAGTTCTGTAAATAATTTTCTAACTTTCATTTAAAACTTTGTGAATAAGAAGCGAAAACGGATTCTCTTTCAAAATGAATTAAAGAATTTTCATTTAAAATATCCTTTTATCCATTGTATAGAATATATTAAATTATACGAATGGAATAAAACTTTCTAATGAATCATTTTAAAATTAATTATGTTACATTGTTTCGTTTATTGAATAAAAATTGTTATCTGTAGATAAAAATGAAACATTTTAAGAACACTGTATTCGTTATTTTGTATAAATTATTTTTTCAAGGTAAAAAATGATTTTTTTTTAAGTTATAATAATACGGATGAGAGAAAAAATGCATGAGAAGCTGCACAAATATGTAGAACGAATAATTTTATATTTATTATAACATTTTACAGCGAAATCAGAGAGTTTATTAAAGATATGAAAAAAACAAATACGCATTCAGTTGCTTTGATTTATATTTGCATCACAATTGCTTTAAAATTGTAATAAATAAACAAATAAACATTTCATTTTATCAGTGCTTTAATTTATAGTTGCATCACAAAGGTTTTTCATTTATAAAATGTAATAAAAGTTTCCTATATGCTTATAAATAAATAAAAATCTGGTGTTGCACCGGCACTGATCCAATTAACCTACATTACAATACCCATATTATCACACTTTTAATAATAGGAAAGAGAAACTTAACATATGAAAAAATTCCAAAAAGAACTATAAAAAAAAATCATTTAATATATAATTACAATATTTTACAACGAGAAACGTGCACTGAGTTTAATCAAGAAACGAAAAATAAGTATAAGGTTTTCACTTTATTTGTGCTTTTATTTATAATTGCTTCAAAAATGTGTCCAATGGTAAGATAAAATAAATTCTTGCATATACACATATACAAATAAAAATCTTTTGAAGCACTCAAACTACTTCCTCATGTCGTGTATAAGAATAGACATATTATTACAATTTAAGGTAGAAAAGAGAACAGTTGAATGTTTATAAAATATATTAAATGACAATTGAAAACTCTGTTTTAGAAACATTTTTAACTCAAATACTTACTGTGCAAGGTACTTTTTTTGTAAAACTATCCAGTTACATAAAATTAAATTTTCCTCTAGAAAAAAAAAATGCATATATCTTAATTAATTTACACATTATATGCTTACATATAAATAATTTTATTGTAAAATTTAATAAAAATATACCTTTTAGTAAAAAAAAAAGTAATTTTATATAAAAATCTATAAATCTCTTATCATTTCTATTTATTTACTGTTACGTGCAATTAAATTTACGATATACAAAATCGATAAGTTTCAAAGCAAATTTTCTTGGTTTTACAGCATAGCAGCAGGATTACGTTATTGCATAAAAACATACTTTTTGCTACATTTCCAAAGTATTATAATAGCATGTTTACGCAATTAACTAGGTTAATAAATATGTCAACATAAAAATAAAGATTACAAAGATGAATACTTTCAAATATGTAATTAAATTAGTCCCTTTTTTAGCACATTTCCCAAAGGCCATTTCTGAATATGCCATTTCTGAATATGTCTTTTTTAATTATTTTTTTTAATATGGAATTAGTGGGAGATTTTTTTTAGGAAAAAGTGTATGAATATATACAATTTTTTTTCCCTCTTTGTTAATATTTTGCACGTAAAATTAAATTAATAACTATTATGTACAAATTCGATGACATGATTATTATCAAATATTCGAATTTTCTTTTACTTTACATCGAGGATATTCCATTATAAATCCATATATACATACATATATATATATATATATATATATATATATATATATATATATATATATATATATATATATATATGTATATTTTAAGTAAAATTTTTTTAATAAGAAAATTGACAATTTTAGAAAAAAACAGCAAATAAGTGAGAAATGAATGTTTTGTAATGTTATTTATTTAGATTTTATATTTCTACTTTTTCTCAGAGTTAAAAAAAAAAAAAAAAAAAAAAAAGTATGATACCAAAGTTTATATATATATATATATAAATTTTGTAATAATGTATGTATGTATAAAACTTTCGTAATTATATATATATATATATATATATATGTATATGTGTGTGTGTGTAATTACGAACATGTAAAAGAGATATGTTTATACGAACATGCAGTTTAATATAAAATAAAGTTTAAAATTAAAATTAAAATTAATTAAAATGATGTTTACTATAATATATTTAAAAAATGCTTATTTCTTTAAAATAATAGAAGAAAATTTAATTCGCATAGGCTACAATTTTTATTAAACTCAAAATTATGATATTCAGTGATATTTTAAGAAAAAAATGCATATATAATAACTAAATTTAGATTGATAATTTTTTCATTATTTATTTATAACTATTTTTTAAAGAGGATTATGCATTTACTTACGAACGCGCATTCCCTGAACACGTATTAAGTAAATGAAAAATTATGAAAAATAGAAAAAATTATGTTTCATAATGCAAATTAAAATAAAATATTATTCAGATCTTACTTTGCTTTCTTTCTTTAAAGAATATATATATATATATATATACACACTTTACTCTTTTTTTTTTCTGGATTTAGCTTATTATTTTGAATTTTCTTTCTTTATTTCTTTTAAATCCCCTGAAAAGAAAGAAATCTATTTTAACGAGGTGGAAATAAGGTTCTCATTGAATCTATATGCATACTTAGTCGATAACACAATGTATTCTTTTTCGGAAATAAAATTTCGAAATGAAATACTTTGAAAATAATTAAACTACACTGTTTGGGACTTTGCTTGGATAAAAGGGATAAAAAGAAAAAAGAAAAAGAAAAAGCGACATTTAAAAATGAAAAAACGGATTTCCTGACATTTCCTTACAAATGTTCTAAATATTAATAAAAAAATAAGCGATACACTTTGAATTTCTATTTTAAATTAAAAGTATATTATTTTTAAAATCGGAATGAATTGAAATTAGTGTAAATTGTATTTCATAGGAACGTATTTATTTATTTATTTATTTTATTTTTACATAAAATGAATACCCTTTACTGATATTGTAGAATATAGCAGTATATTAAAATTAATTTCATTTCTTTATGCGTTGAATGAATTAATGTCGTAAAACCATAATGAAATAATACTGATATATTTAAATTTAGTATCATTTACATAAATGTATTTTGCATTACACATAAAAGGAAAAAAAAAAAAACTAGATAAAATTAGTTTTTGCATTTTCGGAATTTACGGGGAAGTTATCTATGGGAAGTTATCTATGTACGTTTTTAAATGTAAATTATAAAATATTACTGGTATCGCCCTGTGATATAAAAATCCACTATTTTTATATAAGCATTTAAATAATGTTTAGAAACTAAATTCACGGGCAACCATTTTTCTTAATTAAATGATCAATCCCTCAAAAATTGAATTTTTAATTACATGCTGATGCTTAGACCTGCAACATTTTTATCATTTTTTTTTTACTAACTTTAACATTTCAAGGTCCTCAATATATATATTATTTTATTTATAGTAAAATATTTCATAGTATTAGTTTTCAACAGAATATCACTTCAAAAAACTGTCACATGTGTCACATAATATGTCAATATAATTAAATTGCTTATATTTCGATTAAGTTTATCAGACACTCATCTTGAGATTTCAAGATGGTAAGGTATAATATTTCACTAGTTAAAAGTATACACCAGTATAAACAAAAACTAGAAGTTTGTAATAAGTTCCTTTGCACCATATCCATTACCACTATAAAAAAAAATACAAAATAAATAAATAAATAAATAAATGATAAAAACATAACTCAACGTTTTTCATCCATACAATCTGATTAACAATGTTGCTATTTATAAGAAATGTTTGTTCCTAATTTTATATCAATACATTCGATAACGTTAGCTAATGTGTGTTAATCTATATTTATAGATATATAGATATATATATATATAATATGGAAAGCTATAGTACATTTATCTTTGCGAAAAATATTTTCAACATAATTTAAAATGTAATAAATATATATATATATATTAATACACTGTAAAAAAAGGGGAGTAATGTCGACCGAAATTGGTATTCAAATACTCTAAAATTAGGTAAACAAACACTGAATTTCGTGTTAACACCAAGTGAAGCACCAAATCGAGCGTTCAAATGCATTTTAAACGGTGTAATTTAAAATTACATTACGTCAAACACCACTATCCGTGTGCACTGACACAAGAATTTTTGTTTTTGCACGGATATTCGTGTCTTGGAACACCGATTTCAGCGTTCGTTTGAAAACTTTTTAGTGGCAACGCCAGTTTGTTGGTTTGTTTTGGAACAACCATTTTTCCGCCGACATGAAAAACTTACAAATGCCGTTTTTAACTTTGCATGTCCCAAGTATGTATATTAATATATAAAATAATGTTTACAATTTAATTAAAGTTAAATATCCCTGTGTTTTTTGTATTAATGAACCTTAATAAAAAAAAAAAAAAAAAAAAAAAAACTATCTATTATAGGCCCTGCATGCTTTACCAAGCCCACTTTTATTTCATTCGTAATCATTTCGTAATTATATTGTATGCGTTTGTGTTTAAGTTACTAAAGCAGTTGTTTAATAATATATTTACTTATTTATTAATACTGATTTATTTACTGATTTAATAATATATTTACTGATTTATTGTCATCCGAAACCGAAGCATTATTTATTTATTCATTTTTTTTAAATAGTTTTCAGTTATAGTAATACATAATTTCATCCAAATATTTGTAATTAATCAAAAATGCAGATCATACTCTTACAATTGATTTCATAAATTACATCATATTAAAGCTTGATAAAATTTATTTCTTTTAGATATTATTATAGACATGATATAGATCCAATTACGAATGATTGTATGATATATTTTTTTTTTTCGGAATACGGCGATCATTTGTACAATAGCAGATACTTCGATTTTACCTTTTTTTTTGTTTGTCTTTAAACTGAAATTCGAAGTTGGAAGGGCGAAAAGAGTGAGGGTAGATTGATTCTATCTCTCTCTCTCTTTCTTTCTTTCTTTTATTTTTATTTTTCTTTTCAATAGCATAATTGATTTGCTTTTTTATATGCGAGTAAATGTGGTTCGTAAATTAATACTAGACTTCACATTCTAGAGAAACGAGAAGAGTATAAACAAAGTATTTTTGAATCATCTATCAAGAAACATTAAATCTTCCTATATGTACTGTCGGTAACAGAAGTGTCCGAATACTAGCAAAAATTCATATTAAAAAAAAAAAAAAAAAAGAAACACTTAATACGGTTTTGTTATATAAATCCTTGTCGAATCCTGTTCTTAGTCAGTGTAAGAACATGATTCGATAAGGATTTATTTAACAAAACTTTATTAAGTTAACTTTTTTTACATAGGAATTTTTGCTAGTGTTGGGACACTTTTGTTACCGACTGTATTTGACACTTATCCATTGATTAATCTAAAGTTTATTGTAATTATGTAACACCTCGTTACATTCTACGAATTCCTTCATTTTTTCAAGTATTTTTAAAATGTGTACAGATCTATGGGACATGTGTGTGAAGCCTTAGTGGCTTCAACTTATTTTGATAGCTATTATATTAACATTATATATATATACAAACTATATTAGGCAATTCAACAGAGTTTTATTTTGTTTTATTTATTTATTTTATTTTTATTATTATTTTAATAAAACCTTTTTAATATTTTTTGGAAATTGTATAGTTTTGCATTAACTTCTTTAAGCTGGCTTACAACCCCCAATATTTCATGATAATAATAAAGAATTGTTTTATACTGAAACATCTCTAATAATTAAATACCCCATTACTGGTATAGAATGTCTACCAGTATTGCGATTTCATCTTTATTTAGAAAGACAATACGGAGTCGATTTCCTTTCTGAAACTAGACATAAACAGAAAACGATTTTTTCCCACGGATACCTAAACTTTACTTTGAAAATAGATGATTCAGCATTATAATTTTGTATAAAGAGAATAGTATTCTTTTATTTAAACTAATTTGAGATAAAAGATGTATTGGTTATTAAAAAAAAAAAAAAAAAAAAAAAAAAAAAAAAAAAATCAAAGATGTTTAAAGAGTAGATGTTTGTCATTTAATTTTAAAAGTTTTATAAATTAGACTTTTGTAATAAATTAAACAAATAGAAAAAATGCATTGCTGATTTGCATCATAAAATTTCACATTATTTTATTTATTTATTTTTTTTTCAGTGTCAATGAGAACAAAAAAAAAGTATTTTTTTTTTCACTATGTTAAATTGTTAAATTACTATTATCTCTCCATTAGCTTTAGTAAAATAAGAAAAGAAAAATATATCTAAATAAGTAAGTAAATATATATATATATGTATATATATATAAATTATGATAATAATAAAAGTCCAAAATATATTTAGTTACACTCTTTGCTCATAAATGCTGTTTTTCTACAAAAGGTTCCCTACAAAAAGTGTAAATTGTCTGTTCTAGTAAGAGAAAGAACTGAATTTTCCACTATATACATAAAACATTTCATAAATAATCACATGTAACATACAATGCAAACATATGTAAGTTACATAATTCCATTAGTAAATTAGTATGTTATTATGCAATAAAAGTTGCGTTTATTATGAAAAACCGTATATTTAGAAAACTTTTGCATCAGATAATGAAGTTTGATCGAATAAATACATTTGTAATGTTTATTTTATAAAAATATTTTTGTTTCGCGTATATTTATACTGTGGATTAGGTGACCTATACTTTACATTACTTATTTCAGGACTTAGAACATTGGAATTCGAACACCTTACAAAGTAATCGCTTGACTAATTGTAATATTTTATATTTTATATTATTTTCTGTAACACATGTCTGCAAAAATTATGTTGACAAAATTTGATTTGATTTTTTTAGCTTATGTTTTTTGATGTGCTGAAACCTAAAATGCAATCCGTTTTTTACTTTCTTCTATATGTAATATAGAGAAAGTATTGGATTCGCGAAAATTTTCGACCTCCGTTTTTTGACGGATCTACACGTTTTGGGGTGTCCTGAACACGAATTGATAGTTTTTAGAAAATGTCTGTCTGTGTGTCTGTCTGTCTGTCTGTCTGTCTGTGTGTCTGTCTGTCTGTGTGTCTGTATCATTTTTTTGTGGACGCTGTATCTCACGAACATATGAATGAAATTTAACCAAACTTGGTATTTAGTTGCACCCTGACATGAACTGGTGCCCATTAGATTTGGGGATCAATAGCTCAACAGGTGGCGCTGTGATCGCATTTTATGCAAATTTTTAACATGGCAGCATAGGACAAAATTCCGTATAAATGGGCATAATGAGAGTCATTTTAAACTTGTGATTGTAAAATGAATTTGAATTATTGATGATAGTAGTAGTTAACTAGGAAAAAAAAATTGTGCATGGGGGGGCATCGGTTCCCCCCCTGGGGGGGAAGTACCCCCCCGGGGGGGTTAAATTTTGAAGATGGGTATCATTCGAAAGATCTCGTCAATACCTTTAAAACGAATGGTTGAACCATAAATCTGTGATAATTTAAAACAAAGTTATCGATTTTTTTTACTTTTAACAAAAAAAAAACTTAGAAAAATAATCGTTTTTTTTTTTTTTTTTTTTTTTTTTTTTTTTTTTTTTAACGAAATTTTACCAAACTTGGTATTTAGTTGGTCCCCGACATAAACTGTTGCTGATTATATTTGGGGATCAATAGCTCAACAGGTGGCGCTGTGATAGCATTTTATCTAAATTTTTAACATGGCAGCATAGGACAAAAATTCGTATAAATGTGCATAATAAGAGTTATTTTACACTTGTGTTTGTAAAATTAATATGAATTATTGATAATAGTAGTACGTAACTAGGAAAAAAATTTTGTGCATGGGGGGGCATCGCTTCCCCCCCTGGGGGGGAAGTACCCCCCCCCCCCCCCGGGGGGGGGGTAAATTTTGAAGATGGGTATCATTCGAAAGGTCTCGTCAATACCTTTAAAACGAATGGTTGAACTATAAATCTGTGATAATTTAAAACAAAGTTATCGATTTTTTTTACTTTTAACCAAAAAAAAAAAAAATTTATTTATTTTTTTTTTTTTTTTTTTAAATATTGTTAGTGATTGAATATGTATTAATTTTCACAAAAAAAAAAAAAAAAAAAAAAAAAAAGGAAAAAAAAATCTTTTTTTTTTTTTTTAAATATTGTTACTGATTGAATATGTATAGGAAAATATAGAAGAAAGTCTTGTGGTGGCCACAACATACTAGTTTATTTTTCGATCACGTATAGATTTTTGTCAATACTAGGTGTTTACCGACACAATTTCTTACACATACAATCATAGCAATAGATTAGTTGCTTGGTTGGTATGGTTTTGCATCACACTAGGGCTATGCAATTACAACAATAGGTATCCATGATTAATTAATCATGGAAACATACTATAAAACTAACAATATAATTATATTGGTGGAAGAGTAATGAAAGAAATTGTATAGGTAGGCACCCTATATTGTCAAAAATCTATATGTGATAGAGAAATACTGGCTTCATTTTCGGTTTAAACACACAAAACAACATAATGATCAGCTAAAATTATAAAATCAAAATTTTACATGTCGACCTGTGTAAAAACGTATTAAAATAATAATAATAATAATAATAAATGCTCAATGGGCACAAATGAAAAACAAATATAAATTAATTAGTATTCGACCGTTACGGAACTTCCACGTTTACTGCTCAGCATTAGTAGAAAATGAATTTAAAACACAATAAAAAGTAAAAAAGTAAATAAAATATAATAAAATAATAAAATAATAAAAACGAAAAGTTTAACACCGGCGCTTGCCCAACATGTTCCATACATGGGCTAGAAAAGCTAGCTCATTGTGTAAAGTGGCCCAGGTATAAATGCAATGCTTCCAGTAACGCAGTTAAATTAGGTACCAATTGAAAACGTAGTACAGATACCATTTGAAATCGGGAGGTGGGAGGAGAAAAAATATGCGTGTTGTATTTCTAAATAAACTGAAATTAATTTTTAGTGACGTTAACCCGTTAGTAGTCGCTATAGACAGCGCCACCTATCACAGATTGCGCACTTTTTATATAACTATCACCAATCGCCGTTTCTTCGATTTTATTCGCGTGTTATGTATAACAAATGCCACTTCAAAAAATTTTTGGTGGCTATTGAATAAAAAAAATCCTGCAACACTGAAGTATGGGCGGCAAATCGATCAACTAGTGGCTACTAACGGATATAATAACAAGTGTGTGTGAATTTTTGTAAACATGGAAATATTTTATAAATTTAGATAGCATATTGAAGTACATTTTTGAATGATGAAGGTTTTATTAAACTTGAAATAAGTATTATTAAGTTAACTATGTTTTGACATAGAAGAACGTTCTATAACATCATTTTTAACACTGGTGTTTTGTTTACTTAAAAGGAAATAAATTGCACAATTTTAAAAATACCCATCGGCAGTTATTAGATTGTACGGTCAGTTGTGTCGAAAATATATTTTATACTTTTATATTATTAGACAAAATACGACCTAAATATCTGCCGTCATCTCTTACATGAATGACAGTTTTTATTTATTTTTTTATTTTTTTTTTTAATAGGCAATACGTAAACTGATAAGTTTCGCAGAAGTTGTCTAGTGATAATATGGCCAATCTACCTTCAATTAAACGGAATTTACTTTTTTTTTCGATTTCTTTCCTCATTTGTTATATATATTTAAAAAAAAAAAAAAAAAAAAAAAAGTCGATTGTAAAATAAAAGTTCTAAGCCTATATAAAAGAAAAGTATTGGTTGCTTATTATTATTATTATTATTATTATTATTATTATTATTGTTATTTTTCCTTTCTTTCGTGACCATACTATTGGGTTACCAGGTGTAAGCAGGAAAATAAGTGTGTATATTTTATTTTCCTATGTTATTTAACTCAGTTATATATTAAAAGGACAATTACTTTATTACAAACACGGTGGTATTAGATTGTTTAAATAATGATCCACATTGACGTTTGCTGCATGTAAAAGTACGGATATTAAGTAAGAGTGTTGTAACACGCAGAAATATAATTCTGCACTCTATGCAACAAAAATATGTGCATCGTAATATAAGTGAACTAAAAGAGAGGACGCACATTTTTTTTTTAGGGAAATAAAATAATACAGTTCTTCAAAGCAATCTTTCTTGTTTGGCTTTCAAAGAAAACTTGCGTTATATAGCCCACTTTTTATTTTCTTAAATAATAAGTTCATTTACGATTGTATCATATTTTGGGCTGTATTTTATACAGGTAACTGTGTTTTAAATAATAATCATGCATAAATTATTGTTTAATCAGTATGATAATGAAATATAAAATGCTCATGTTTCTGAATATGAATATAATTGTAAGCTTAATTTATAAACTGCGTATAAGAAATCTCATTAAAACTTAATTAAGATGAATCACAAAATTTCAATTTGTTTCAAGTAATGAAATACTTAATAATGAATATCTAAAAGTTTATTGCATAAAATGACACAGAACATGTACTCATAATCATAAATGACCTACCAGCATCATACGAATAAATAAATGATATATAGTGAGTGATAACTGAATTTCATTTTGCCCAAGATAGCTATTAATTTATAATTAAAACGGAATAGAATGGTGTGTAATCTCCTTAAATAACTCGGTAATGCAAATAATTACATGCTCAGACACTTTAATTGGAAATTGCTTTAAAAGTTATGAAAATTAAATTAGATCAATTTAATTAATTTTAAATGAGTTATACCAGGTATATTTAGTTTAGAAATAATTGATTTCTGGAATAATTTCTATTTTTATTATACATTTGGAGTTAAATGGGCAACCATTTTTAAACTATTAAATGCATTTACGAAATGACATTATGATTTTGATATTCGTTAATTATAAAAATATTATATATTTTATTAACATTTAATCAACTGAAAAGGTTACCTTATGGAGAAAAGGTGAAAGTTTCTGTAGAACATAATGATAAACTAATGCTGCACTTTATTATTTTTTTTCCTAAACAAATAAACAGAGATTCTAAGTAGAGAAAAACATGTATTGATTTGATTAGTTCAACTATATCAAGTAGCATTTATCTGATCAAATCTTTTGGTAGATCAATTCTAAGTTTTTATTAAATGATTAAAATTTAGGTATTTAAAAAGGATTTTTTCAGGTATTTCTAGTTATTATTATACTATTGTATTTTATCTATTTTTATGTTTATATTTATAAAATGACTAACATATTAAAATAAGCTGTATCAATACGAATAAAATTATTAAATATTATAAAAACAAGCATACAATTTTTCGAATCCAGAATGGAATTTTACGTTAATTATTAACATACTGTAATGGATTTTTTTAAAAAAATACATACTGACATCTCTAACAGTTTGTCAAAAAAGACATAACAACTTGACCAGAATATGGTTAGTAGTCTTACCGGGAGCATCGGTTTTACAAAACTGTGGTATCAAATATCTTTAGCAAAATTCCGCGGTGATAAATTAAATTGTAAATTTTCTCAGTCAGGCGTTTACTTTGTCCTTGATGGCGTATTATAGGTTTGACCTGATATATATTTGATTGACTCATCTAGTTTCTAAATATTATTCGTTTTTACAATAGTTATAATAAGGTGAACACTTTTTTGTAAGTATACATAAGGTGGCATCCTCAAGTTTCGAAAACAAGATAAATAAAACACATTAATTTATCTAAATTTATTAATTTGTATGTACGGCGTACCTGAAAGAACTTATTTCAGCTTATTTATTATACGTATAATAAATAATTATAATAAAATATAACAGGATTTAATAACCAATATATTATGTATCTAAAATTATATATAAACTTAAAATTACAAATGAAAATAGAGATATAAATTTAATAAATATATAGTATTTTTTTCTTTTCAATTTTATGAAAAAAAAAAATGGTTAACGAATTGATGTATATAAATAACTGCAAACGATTTTGTTCCTAGGCATTTATTCTTCAGTTTTATACATATATATATATATACGTTTATTGACAGATGATAAAATACATGTAAAAGGTATCTCAGAAAATGTTTAAATATAATTGTTCTGCGATAGTAAATAAAAAAGTGACGGTATCTATAAATCATAATTTTTTTGAAAAAATCTTAATATTGCCTAAAGTCACAAATACACATACAGAAAGTACTAACGAAATGATTATCCAAAATAATATTTTTATTATTCTCAAGCTATTATAGATAATGCACTGGTACAAACAACTATTCGTCAATCATTGTGTGGAAATTGTGTTCAATATCATGTGCAATCCAAAATTATTTGCAACTTAACGGAGGTGCATTTCATGGTTCACAACTACAGATTCGAGCACATGTGTCATATGAATTTTGGCATTGAAAGCCACATAATGGTCCGCGGTTATGTCCGTATTGTTATCGGTCCTTGTAAAAATCTAATTGAAAAAATAAAAGTACATTGACATTCAGCGAAAAGAAGATCAATTAATGCTTATACTTTAAATATTTATGTAATGGTAAGAGTTTATACACACACACATAAATATATATATATAATTTCTCTTTCATAATAATATTTTTCGTGTGAAGATATAACATGTTTTCATTAAGCACTCGAAGATTAGTGAGTTTATTTGCAAATCATTAAAACATGTAAGCGTTTTTACTTTTCCTTCTTTCTGAATTATATTTAGTATACCCTGTATGTGTGTACGAGTAAGTTCTTGATATCTATTAATGTGATCTTGTAAAAACAAATTAATACAACCAATCAGTCTATTTCCCGTTTTTTATTCCAAATTTATATTATAAAAATGTTCCGCAAAAGAACATCTGATAAAATTTGATCACAATATATATATATATATATATAGAAGAGAGAGAGAGAGAGAGAAAAGGAAATATTGGTTGTAGTAATATGGTTATAAAAAAATAAATTTATTTTTTTATTCAAATAAATATATTTATTTTTTTATTTGATTGATTTTTTCCCTTATTTTATATTGAAAAATTTTAAAGAATCACATTTGATAACAAATTCCTGCAGTTATAATGGCTTCAAACGACTAACAGAGATAATAATTTAAACAAATGCTGCAAAAAGATACAAGAGACCAACAGATAAAAATAGACAAATTTGAGTCCTGCATGGTTCGGTTATAGCTCGCTCGAACCAGATATCTAAATTTAAGTTCAATTCGCATGAGACAGGTAGAGTGGTAGACATTCTCTAAAATCGTCAGATCGTACTAAGGGAATCTCAAAACATGAAATTTCAACAAAATCGGAAATGAAATTTTACATGAATCCCATTCCTTCCACTTACGTGCAAAAAACAAAATAATAAATGAAATTATTAGACGGCATCAATCTCAAAATAAATTAATAAATAAATAAATCAAACGAATACTTTTACATAATGATATTTTAATATACATTTTATATCAATTTCACTCAAATATATGTTAATAATTTTTATATCCAATATTAAGCTTGTAATTATTTTCAAAATTATTTTAACAACGTTATCATATTATATAATAATTTTAACTAGCAAGTAATTTAAATTATCATGTAACAATTCGGTATGGCTTTAATTAAGTCTTTAAGAGCATCTTGAGTAAAACTGAAGTTTATTATTATTGCCCATTTACAAGTTACGCCATTAAATTTCATGCATGATGCTATGAGATCATTAATATAATAGTGTGCGTAGCTAGAAAATTTTAAATTTCATTGATTATAGAAATAATCTTCATTAGTATTTTGAAACATAAACTGACATTTAACAAAACTGAATTATTATACTTTTCCGCATACAATTTGTTGTAATATATATACATACATATATATATATATATATATATATATATATATATATAATTTACAATCTGTAAATAATTAAGTGCTTGTAAAAATATTTGTGTAAGCATTAGTTATAAATAGTTTATTGAAAATATTGTGATACACTTAATTATTATAATTTACCAATTTTTAAGATTGTGTTTAGAAATAGAAGCAGAAAGTGCGTATTATAAAATAGAGTTGAAAGCTCAAGTAACTATATGGATATATTTTTAAATTCCTAATTATAAACTACAAGAAATGACTTTAAAAATGACTTTTAAAAAAATATCCAAATCCCAAGTTGTCAAAATTGGAAAATATATACTAGTGTCAACGATTTTAATAAGATGCAAATACAAAATTGATATATGATAACCATGAAGTCTTGCTGTGAAATATATGGTTATACTTCGACATCATTTTAACAACTAAATAAAACAATACTGACACACACCAGTATTTAAAGGGAGGGGGTATTCCAATTAGTATAGGAAGAGTCAATGATTATGAGATTTCCTCGTTTTCAAAATTTCGGGCACACCGTATCCTGGTTCACAAAGCTTAGATGATGTAATCGGAAATTTGCCAGTTTGAAATTTGAGCAGACCAAAGACTTTAGAGTGCATTATTAGAGGCTTGCGCATCTAAAATTTGTCAGGGCTGCAATTTCCATGTTGTTTTTTAATGTCAATAGCTCTGGTAATTATGGAAGGGTGCGAGCTATCCCCTCCCCGTTGCATCAAATTGCATTGTCATGTAACCTGATAGGGACTTCACGATCGTCGTTAATTTTCCGCTGCGTAGCTTTCGTACGGCGTTAAACCTATTAAACCTCTTTAATTTATTTGTACCGTCATATGCTTCATTTATCGCGTATGTTTTAGTGCAACGAACGAGAGGGAACAACATCCTATCACGTAAAAGATATAAATTGAGGCAACATGCTTCAGATGCCTCAAATTTGTAAAAAAGTAACTCATCCTCAAAAAATATCGTTTTTACTGCAAGGATTTACATTTATTATGTGTAAAATATTCTAAATTATGAAGCTTAAAATAAATATTTACCTTATATTTAAAATAATGTTCCGTATAATATGATCAATCAATCTATTTCTTTGATTCCATATTTTCCAGCTAAAGTAAGGTTTTTAATAAATGGACATACATTTTCACAAATTTAACTTAACAACAACAACAACAAAAAAAAAAAAAAAAAAAAAAGAGAGAGAGCTTCACTTTTTTTGGTGTAAATATTTATGGTCGAATTTTATAGAAACTAAATTTATTTTCAAAACTCAAGCAATTTATAAACGTTTTATACCTCTTATGTTGTACAATATTACATTATATAACGCAGCTTTATCAGACCATAATAGCTACAATATATATCAATTATTGTCTGGAAGTTGGTGAAATAGAAAAGATTTATCAATCGATTAATTTCAATTTAATGGATGTTAATCCTGGTAGTTTAGAGAATTCACATAAATTCTATCAATACGTTTATTCGTGGAATGGAATTTAGAGCCTTATATAATATTAAAATTAACAGTTTCCAATATTATACGAATTCAATGATGTCCATTCCTTTTGATAAGATCAGGCAAACATATTATTAAAATACAAGTCCAAACTCTTATTATTATTATTTTTTTTACTTATTTAAAATCGCTCACACCCTTGTATGTTATTCACGAATTCAGGACAACTTCCTAAGCGAAGAATAAAAGAAACCTAGAATAAGAATAGAAAAGCTAGAATAGAAAGTAATGTCGTTCACAGTGGGTCTTCAAAGTGGACATAGCGAATATTTAATTAGGTTTCGGAAGAAATCAAGTTAAACAATGACTAGCTGAACCAAATAGCGCAACATCCTTAGCGTTAACCAGCTCAGAAACCAAAACCTTTCAGGGTGCTCGTTCTCTACATCGGTCTATATTTTTTTTTCTCTTACTTATACATGGTAAAGAAAATATTACTGTATGTCAAATTTTCGAAATTGAGTTTTTGTTTTATTTTTACGTTTTGAGAACCCATGAATGTGAAAAACACGCTTTTAGCGGTTGGTGTGTGAGTGTGACAGTGTGTCTGTTATCAACATATCTCTAGAACAAATAGTAGCAGAAAGACAAAACTCTGTCTGTCTACACTCATATTTCCGTAAATAATTTTATAGGTCTTAAAAAAAAAAGTATTATATCGATTTTCACTATGTGTCCTTACTAATGTTATATAATAATGTTTGTCATATTTAATACATAATATTAATAAATGGAAGTAATAATATTTTTAAGAAATCGTATATTATTAGTTTATGTTTACGGAATTAAACAAATTCAAACATTTTACGGTCCATCAGAGATATTTTCTTTAATACTATTTTATACGATTATATTTCACTAAATTTAACGGAATAAACATAATTGAATGAAATACTCAAAATAATGTTAACGGTAGATAACAGTATAAATTACAGTACTGTTTCGTTCTCAAATATTAGGCAAAAGTGTTCTGCTTCACTATAAGTTATATAACTATAAGTTATATATATATATATATATATATATATATATTTCAATTCAAACCTCTTCTTATTCCTAAATATATGGCTTACAAATAAATTTATATATTCCTTCCGATAAAAGAATATATATTTGCATAAAGAATGATATAAAGAATATAAAGTTTTGAATTTGATATAAAGAATATATAGTTTTTTTTTTTTTTTTTTTTTTTTTTTTAACAGTCTTTGCCTTGAACACTTAATCATTACTCAAAGATATATATATATTTAAGAATATACTAAAATGCATTGGAAAAAGATATAAAACAGGCTGAAATAAATAAACAGAAAGAAATATTTTATTTTATGACAATATAAATCAGACTTGCAGTTCATAATGAAATATTTCTACGTATTTTATATTAATTATCTGAAACCTTTAAAAAATAAATGACAGGTATAAAAAAGCAAATATCAGTAAATAAATAAAGCAAATAAATAATAAGACATTTATTTTTTATTTATTTTCAGATTTTAGTATTGATATATAGCATTATTCTCCTTAAAAAAAAAAAAAAAGCCATGAATAACAGTAATATGCGTTTTCTATTTTTTTTTTTTTTCATTATACTTAAATATAGTTTGTTAGAACATAAAAAAGAGAAAATTAAATTACTGAAAATTAAAACTAAAGAGAATGTACACTTGTCTAATTATAATTTAGACATTTTATAATCAAATAATTAAAAAATTATATACGAGAAAAGGCTTACATCAAAACACCACTGATTAAAAAAAAAAAAAAAAAAAAAAAAAAAGGATTGTTATTATATTTTTATTTTTTAAATTCCGTGCATTGGATATTTCTTTTAAAGATAAATATGGGAATGTCTCCGGTTGTGGGCACAGTTTTGATTTTGGCTTATAACATTTGATAGAGTAGATATTATGGAAACTTATGATTACCAAAGGAAATCTAGAACTCTTAGCTAATGTTCGATGGAGTAACTGTATTGGTTAGATCAATCAGAAAAAAATTATTACAACATTGTCAAGTAGTCAATTTTGGCAAATAAATAAATAAAAATAAGTAAATAAATAAATAAATAAATAGGTACCCGGTTGTGGGTACACTTGAAGAATCCGATAAAACTGAGAAAATAATAATGAAAACTATCATAAATACAGAAAACAACAAAGTTTATTCATTTTATAAGGATTCAGTGGCCAAAATAATAACAGAAAATAGATTTTTTCTAATTTTATTCGTCACCTTGTGAGGAATAAGCGTCAGCCATATTCCTCTAACTTAGATTAAGCTTAACTTATTTACTTAATTAGCTAATAAGAAGAGCTCGAGACTTGAATATCACAATAAACAAGAGTTTTATTTGAACAGATTAATGGGAGGGCGGTCTGGCAATCAAACTAGCTCAGTCAGCGTATTTTATTACTTTATCAAAATATATGTATCAGAACTTAAATTAGATAATTCTGACTATCTCAACCCAGCTACAGTCGAAGGTGTGGAGACGGATGCACTCGTTAACTCCGCAACTGTGATTTCACTATGACTTCCCGACAGATCCAACGTTACCTTCACGAATGCTAGCTGAAACACACACCAACACTCATCACTACTTAATTTTAACACACCTAAATCTCCACTACTTCACCACTCAATACTCGCCAATTAAAGAATTTCCACAATCTACAATAATATACACCACCATCCACTATAATATACACCACCATCCACACTAATCTACTAAAACCATCTCCATCTCATACTTCTTCCTACTAACCTCCTCTCCCTTCATTACAATCAATACTTTTAAAATCACTTCATATTCAACTAACTCTCACTGCCTAATTCTTTCATTGCAGCACCCTGCCGACACAAAACTAACCCGACCTCAACATTCGCCGAGTCACTGGCGACGAAGTGATTTAACTGTCCCAACTTTGTACCAGCTTAATTTTACACAAACTGTGGTGACGTTCTGTCGTTTCAACCTCACAACCTTCTTCGTCCTTCAAATCAGAAGAGCAATACTTGAAAGTAAAATAATTTTCATTTATATTGGCAACTTCAAATACACCACACGATCACACTCGTTGCATTTGATTGAGATGGTTCATGTTAGGAATAGTGGCAGGTGGTTCAAACAGATGACACAGAAGTCGACATCATCAGATTGTTGAGACTTCAACATTTAGCGTGTCTGGCCGACACTTTGAAAGGTGGAGTTGCCTTTCTTTCCCCAGGCTTTTTCTGGAGAGACTGAAATGCTGCAAGGAAGTGCATATTCTCGGGCAGTTCATTTAATGGATTTCTTATCTAGTAAGCAAGCCTAAATGACTTTAACAAACGCATTAAAACCCATTTCTTTTGTATATTTTGCCTTTTTCAAGGTTGGCATTGCTAAAAAAGCCCAAACATACATATAAAACACTAATAAAATATATTATTCTGATATAAACGACCATATTTGATAGTTTGTAACCACACTTTTTAAATGAAACAAAACGGGTGTGCCTACAACCAAAAATGACAGCCTTTTTTATAAAGGCAGGAAAAGCAATTTTTGGTCAGCATTTTGGCTAAATTCGATATCGCATCACACAATATAGGGAATATACTGCATAAAGGTACCTTTCATTTATATTTTTGAATTAATTTACTTCGATTTATCGCATTCTGAAAATCTTCACAAATAACTTTTGCGCAGCTTTTTCTCAGTTTTTTTTTTCTGTTCACTTCGGTGTTAGCACAAAAACTGCGTACTGTCACAATACATGTTTGACAGTACACAAATCCACCATATTTGCTTTTTGTTAAAAGACATTGTGGTGTGTCCATACCCGAAGTATGCCCATAACAGATTTTCCCCTACTTATAAATGTTCATCATTCAAATTTAACCAGCTATATATTTTGTATGCTTCAAATGGAAACACAGTTAATTCAAATTTGGAACTTTAATCTAGATATGGTTATATCATTGAAGAAATTAACACAGAGTGACTTAATTTTTTCTTTACTCTAATAATTTTCCTTTTCCTTCTTTCTTTCTAAATAATAATAATAATAAAAATAATAATAAATAAATAAGTAAATAAATAAATAAATAAATGGAAAAAAAAAAAAAACATTTACAGTTTATGACATTTAATGATCAATGAAAAAAATTCTAAAAAATAACACAATGTTATGCTTTTTTTTTATTTTCAGACCTAATCTTATAGATAAACATATTGCTTCCAGTTTTATTTATGCATTTCTATAAATAAAAGAATTGTGATTCTTTGAAGTTTTTATACATAAAGAAATTTTTTAACAACTTTCACCTCCAATACTTAATCTTTGCTTAGATAATAAAATACTTTGCGAATTTACTGAAATACAATAAATAAAAGGAACATAAAATGAACTTTAACAAATAAACAGAAAAAAAATAGTTTGTTTTATGAAAATATAAATCATTTTTGTAATTTATAATCTAACAATTTTACGTATTTTATGTCAGTTACGTCAAACGTATAAAGAATAAACTGTAAGTAATAAAGGAAAGGAAATACGAATAAATAAGGGAAGTTAAATAGTGTGACATTTAAAATATATTGTTTTGAGAATTTTAGTATCTATATATATTAAATTAATCTAAAGTTAAAAATCAAGGATATATATATATGTGATACTTTCACTTAAGTCAAAAATATTTGTTTAGATAATGAAAGAAATGAAGCTATGTACAAATAGTATCAAAGTAAAATATTTAAAAAAATAAAAATAAAAAATAAAAAAATAAATAAAAAAAAATCAAGAAAAAATCAGAATTTATCAAAAAGTAAATAAATAAGTTAAATAAAATTAAATGTAGAAGTATATACAAAATGGATATAAAAAATAGTATAGCTTTGCCGAAAATTGGCTATTACTTAATGCAATTATATTTCCGTTATTCCACATATTACAAACTTCTCTCTCTCTTTCTCTCTCTGTTTTTTGAGAGAGAGAGTAATTTGAAGTACTGCTTTACGGCCTATATTGTACATTCACTTTTACTAGAGCCTGACAGACATATTGAAAGGAAATCCGCAACGTTATCAACATCCATGCATGTACCGAGATTTGGATAGGCTGTCTGAGAGTTATCTGACTGTGAGATAACTATTTTTTTCTGAGATAGAGTATACATAAGTCCAAACTAATCAGAACGACAACAAACATTCTGCACTAATTAACTGATATGTAAGACGTAAGTGGAAAATTATATTGTAGCAATAGAACTATGTATTCTGAAAGCTTGAAGACGTAAAATTGACTTACCTAGCAAGGATGTTTACCAATTATCTTTAAGTAACCGACGATTACGGACGAAAAGCAGTTTGCATAGAAATTTTGAAAAATATCGTTAAGACTGTTTTTGTAAAAAAAAAAAAAAAAAAAAAAAAAAAATGAATTTCGGTCTCATAATCAGATTTCATCAAAAACGTGGCAAACGCATTTATACAAAAAAAAAAAAAAAAAAAAAAGAAAAAAGAAAAAAGTTCATGCTATAAAGACATTTTAAAAATAATAATATGGTAGATTTGAAAAAAAAAGAAGTTCATACTATAAAGACATTTTAAAAATAATAATATGGTAGATTTAACAAAAAAAAAAAAAAAAGAGCCTTTTTTTTTTTTTTTTTTTTTTTTTTTTTTTTTTGAGACACCCTTGTCAAGATGTAAAATTAACCAAAAATTAAATAAAGAAAACTTAACTTTCTTTGAAATAATATATTAAGTGCATACCAGGTATGTATACGTAAAAATATCTATTTTTTAACTAATTATCAAAACATCTATTGCGAATTGTACCATTTCATTTGTTTAAATGCAGGCAACTATAGGAAAATACTATAATTAAAAAAAGATATACATATATACCCTAACAGCACAAAATGTTTCAGAAACGTAACAGTCATAATAACATGGAAACATTCTATATATTTTAGAAACGTTCAGTTTGCTTTCCGATTACTTTCATAAACGTCCATGATCGTAGCAAAAAAAAAAAATCAGATACGTAACAGAAACGTTTCAATCATATAACAGAGAGAACATAGAAAAGACTGAATCTTTCAGAAAGGTATCAGAGAGCATCACTAGAATTACGGAAGGTGTCATTTTGACCCCAAGCAAACTTTTTTCTTCAATGTTTCTTCTATTTTTTCACAAATATCTTAATCCTTTCTTGACTTTTCCTAAATCATTGTGCTTTTCAAAAAAATAAAATTTCCAAGAAAATCCTATTTAACTTTTAGTCTTAACTAAGGCTTATACTTAGAAATACGGACTGGTGTCATTTTGACCCCTGTGAGAAAGAAAGATATCTGAATATTTTTTCTACAGTAAACTATTTTTGTTTTCATCTGCTAAACAAAAAACAAATAAAAGGAACGGAAATGATGTGTTTGTACAATCTCTCATCTGCCAGTCACGTGATTTGAATTTTCGGAATGCATTTACTTGTGAAATGAGAACAGATAAAACAGCTTATGTTTGAAAAAATGATTGTAGATTTTGCTAGGCATTTTGTTTGTTAAATATAATAACAATTTTTGATATTTTTTTTTTTTGTTATATTTATGGGAGTTTTTTATATACTAATGGCTCGTATAAGAGGACTAACGCAAGAAGAAAATAAATAGTTACACTGATGAAGAACTATCTGATTGCGTTTCTGGTTTTGCAATGGATAACAGTTCTTAAAATAGAGATGAAAAGGAAACTTCTAGTGATTCAGAATTTGTTATAACGATAGATCATGTGATATCATCTTCTAGCTCATGTGAAAGTGAAAATGAATTAGCTCCCAATAGTTCAAATTCTGACATAACTTAGAATGCCAAAGCAGGAACTAGTACTATATGCTCAAAAGGGAATAATAAGAAATTCAACGTTATTCAGCCAGCTATTTGTCCATACCCTTTAAAATATACTTTAATCATTGTAATTTAGTTAGTTTATTTTTATTGGATTTTAAATATATATAATATTATATAGGGAAATATGCAGATTTTTTTTCCAGGGGTCAAAATGACCCCCGCCGTATTTCTAGGTATACGAAGATTGCCGTAATTCTAGTGTTAATATGTGTTATGTTTTTGGAAGATTGTAAGCATTTTAAAACATAACTGAAACATTCTGTGCTGTATGGGCTTGCGTTTCTCGAGTGACTTATGATATATATATATATATATAATCTTTTGCAATTATTCAGATATATATATCAGTACTTACACAACGTTAAAGACGCCAATGTAAAAAAAATAAAAAAATGCAGACTGCAGTTAAAACCAAATTCCTATTGGCTTACAACTGCAGTTTCTTAAATTCCTATTGGTTGCTACCCTGACTCTATAATACGATTATCTTTCTATATATATATAAAATAATCCAATTCGTTTCTCTGATCTGATGACCGTGCGCTTTACGCTACCGAAACTGCACTTAATGTTTTTTTTTTTTTTTTTTTTTTTTTTACATTGGCGCATTTAACGTTGTGTAAATATTGAAATTTCTGTTCCGCGTCAAATCTGGTTATTTATTATCTTCAGATATATAAGAAAGTAAATATATACTAGATTTAAAGAATATCGAAAGTAAATAGATAGAAAGTTTACTTAAATATTATAAACACCATGTGCAGTAGAATAAAGGTTGCATTTCTTACTTGCTATAATTCTTTGAAACAATAACGTTAAATATTGTCATTATTCTTTTTATATATAAAAGTATTTTTTTAATTATAAACAAGGAATTTTATGTCTCATAAACACTTTATATATCTACTAACAATATTTATATATATGCTATTTTTATTTTATTAAGAAAATTCTTTGGTAGCATGCATTGATAAAAGCACATTCCAATGTCATAATAATCGCAAATAATAGATGAAAATGGATTATTTTGTCATAGCATTTATAAAGCGGAACCGAAGGTAGAGATAATATTGCGCTATTAAATAAATCAGTATAAAAGTAATTTCTAACAATGGGTTTGTTTTATTTGACACAAGCCGAAATATTTGACTAAATTGAAAAAAAAAAAAAAAATGGATGTAATCTCTAATATTTTAAAGTAGATTAAAACATAAAACAATTTTTTCTTCACTTTTACAGAAAATTCATCGATCTTAAAATTAATTTGATAGAAGTATTATTTATTTTACATGATGTTTTACATATTGTATATTATTTAATTTTAAACCAATTCGCATATATATATATAGGGAGAGATAGATAGATAGATATAGATATAGATATAGATATATATATACACTGCTGGTTACTCAAAATGAAACACCAAGAAAGAATGAAAATATCAGAATGATATTTATTGGGCACATACATTACAGTAGAACGAACAAATGATTAAATATTCGGGAAATTCGAAGTAATAAATCCTGAGAAATCAGTAAAAAAAAAAATAAATAAATAAATAAATAAAAAACCTCTGGGATCAAGAACTGCATTTATTTGCCGAGGAATGGAATCAAAAATCGATAGGTTGGCGTATTCGGGGCAAAACTTTATGAAGATTCAGCACGATCCCACAGTTCATCGACTGTAGCGTCTGGTGAGTGGCGACGGGCCAGAAGCTTTATAGCGATTTAACATTCATTTTATTGGTGCGGGGATTGGCAGAACGCACTGATCAAAACAACAGTCGAACGCATTCTGTATCAAGAAAGGTCCCGACTATACAGACAACTTGCAGTCGTACATTGTTCTGCTTTTAATCTTAAGCCTCCAATTTAGGGCGTTGCGGCGAGCCTTAACTCGAAAGAAATGTAATGTCCACTATTCAGATTCCCAGAAATGCAAACAAGAAGGGACCGAGACATATATCGAATAGGACCCCATACCATCACTGCAGGTGGTGGAAAGTATGATGATATCGAGTGCCAACTGGCAATGTACACTATTCACAATGCCCTTAAATACGAATAAAGTAATCTTGATGCTATAAACAGCATTTTGATTTGTCTGAAGAGCGACGACACGCCCATCCTGCGTCCTGGTTCGTCTTTGATCGCTGATTAAAAACGCCCATATCCGTGATGCAGCTTTTATTGTTTTTAAACATTTTGGCAGCCGCTTACTTGTCCACCACCCGGAGTGGTGTTATGTGGTACTAATGGAAATACTTCTCGATAACTTTTGTTATATATATATATATAATGTTTATGATTAAAATGAAAATAATAAGAACGAAAAATAGACAATCAAATAAATCACCACAAAAACCCACAAATGCCAATTAGGTTTCAAGAACGTGAATTGATTTAATTATTTGTTGTATTTTTAATGTATTATTATTTGTTAGAATATTAATAATATTGCTTACTTTAATTTAATTTTGAGAACAATTAAATTACAATACATATAAAAAACAGATAAGAAGGTCTTGCAAAATAATGCTGTGTAAAAAAAAATTTAGTAAAGTATAAAATAGGGATCTAGTAAATACAAATACAGTCGAACCTCTTTAACATGAATCTGAAGGGGGAAAATATTGTTCTTGTTACAAGTAATTGATCTTCATACAACTAAACTAATCTTAACTTTGACGGAGATTGTGGAAACAGTTCATGTTAAAATAAATTTTAATGTTAGTGTGTTCACACACACACACACATATATAAATTATTCATAGATTTCAAAATAAATTAAATCAATATTGATAGTTCCGAGGTCATATTGAAATCTTCGACTAATATAATACTTCTTTTATTTAATAACTGAATTAATGATTTTCACTGATAAAGGGAAAAAAAAAATCCTCAATTTTTTCTAGTAACCAAAAAGTGCTCAGTTGGTAACTATACTTACGATTAGAGTGGTTTAAGCACGTGCTTTATGGATTTATTTCTGGCGAAGCTTTGTATTTTCTAATTCCAGGTTATATCAAACCTTGAATATTTTGAATCTAAATGTATGGCTGGCAACTACTAATAAATCACTCCTGCATCCTGAAATATTTATATTAATATTTATTCAATTATTTGTTTTTTGTTGCATAAGTTCAGCTTCTCTCTCTCTCTCTCTCTCTCTCTCTCTTTTTTTTTTTTTTTTAACTAAAGAAAATATTATGATATTATTTTACCATCAAGTTTTTTAATTTCGATGTGACAGAGAATTCCCTAAAAAAAAAAAAAAAAAAAAAAAAAAAAAAAATCATTTCTAAATTTTAGATGTGCACTCTATGATATTTTCATTAACTTTTTGATTTTAATATTTCATATGTATTAAATTGAATTTCTTAATTTTTTATAAAGCTTGTTTATTTTATGGTTCATTATTCATAAACTTTGTTTTGTTTTTTTATATGTTGTCTTCCTAATATAAGATTGTATGGGATTATTTATTTTTCCCTATCTAAACTGCGGTGGAGAACTGGAGTTCATTTAGAATTTGGAACTGTTATAAGGAATTTCGTACAAATAATTATATATAAAGTATTATATTAATATATAAAGAAAAGTCAATATGTTGAATAATATAATTTTAATATTGGTAGCTACTTACAGTACACCTTAATTTTATATTAATATTTAAAAACATAATGTGTGAATTATCTTCTGTATATGTGAAGATCTTAATATAAATGTCAAATTGAGGTTAAGAAAACGCAACAAAAAAGAATGTTTTACGATGCTATAAATAAAACTCGACATTTATTCCTCGTAAATTCTTCTTTCACTTCTCCCAAAAGAATTTTAAATCTTCAACATAAGAATAACTAAGGTAGTGTTGACTATAATATTTACAACCTATTAAACCTAGTAGAAATTTCAGTATTCGTATTACAATGAATTCGTATTACAATTCGTATATCAATTCGTACGAATTCGTATTACAATTCGTATTACATTTTCATCTAGACGTGTTTAATCACTTTCTTCTACAAATGCTTTATGTTTGAAACATAATATTTAAGACATCATTAAATTAATAATAATTAATTTTTAGTAATGTGAAGCTTTGATTTATCTAATTCCATGTTATGTGAAATCTTGAATATTTTTAATCTAAACATATGGTTGGTAACTCCTGATGGATCACCTCTGCATTCTAAACCCTTTATTTTAATATTTATTCAGTTATTTCTGTCTTGTTGCAAACATTCAGCTTCTCTCTCTCTCTCTCTCTCTCTCTCTCTCTCTGTTTTTCTTTGTTTTGTTACTGTCAGTTCAAATAGAATAGTTTTGATTGGTATATAAAGATACACACAAACACACACACATATATATACATATATATAATGTAATAATGTGAGAATCATATTATTATTTTTCATTGACAAAAAAAAAAATAAATACAAAATTAAGACGAGTTGATTGATGAACATCTTCGGTAAAACTACAATGCTTTGTCTAGCTAGTTTTTGTTACACTTTTTTTCCTTTTAAATGCTCAATTAAAAAAAAAAAAAAAAAAAAAAAAAAAAAAAGATAAATTTTAGGTTTTTTTTTTTTTTTTTTTTTTTTTTTTTACTCTTATAACTGTGTGATTAGAAAACACTAATACATGTTCTTAAAGTAGATATTTACGTAAGTGCTTTTGGTATTTCAGCTAATTAATATTTACAAAAAATAAATAGTTAAAAAAATAAAAAAAATAAATAAACGTTATTTATATATACATCTATGCTTCTACATCATGCAAGTAATTATTTACAGAAATGTTAGGAAGTTTGAGCCCTAAATTCAGATTATATTCCACTAAGAATAAAGAGAAAAAATCTTCTAAATATAGTTTTGAGATTTTCAAATGTTTCCTTAATCTAAAAATATAGAAAGAAAGAAAGAAATCCTTTAATATAGATGAAAGAGATACTGCTTTCAAATTCTATTTAATCGAGTTAAGGCGAAATTTTTAAATGTAGTTTATTTATACCTTTTACTATGGCACGAGAAAAGAAATAAATTTGATAGGAACTCGGATATTATATATATATATATATATATATACGTGCTTACCCTCTGTCACTTAATCTTTGTTGTAAGAACAAAAAAAAAAAAAAAAAAAATATGGAATGACAATGAAAAGAACATAAAAGTGACTTCAACAAATAAAGAAAAAGAAATATATTTTATAATAGCATAAATCAAACTTCAGATTTATCAGCTTCAAATGTTTTATTAGTTACCTTGGAAGAATTGAAATTCCAAACACAGAGAAAAATATGACTAAATAACAAAAGATAAAATAATGCCAGACTTTCTGTATGCATTAGGATTCATGTCAAGAAATATAGCTTTCGGTTGGATGTGAATTTTATCTTTTTTAATGCTTTATTCCTACATTAAATAAAAATATTTGAAAGCAAATACAAATTGATAGTAATTAGGAAAATTTTAGAAATTCAACTACGAATACAATTTTCCAGTTATTTGAAAAATAATCAGAATTCGTAGAATGATAAATTTTATTGAAATAATAAAACTATTTATTTAATTACTATAAAGTGGGTAAGTGGGTAACAGCAATAAATTGTACATAACTGCATCAGACTCAATTTATCTAATTCGTTTTATATTCAATTTTTTTGAAAGGAAAGAATTATTTACATGTAGTTTTGTGATACCTTTGTATTTTTCCTATATATATATATGTATATATATAGTTCGATAGATAGATAGATAGTTATATGAGAGTGATATTTCTATAAATTATTTTTGAATCAAGCTAAAACGAGAATTTGATAATTTCTATAATTGAACCTTTTACTTTGAAAACCTCAAAAGATATAAAATTTATAGAATATAGAATATATATATATATATATATATATATATATATATATATATATATATATATATATATATATATATATATATATATATATATATATATATATATATATATATATATATATATATACGTAAACGTGTACAGCATATGCATTTTAGCTTTGTTTAGCTTTAACTTTTTTACCTTATGCGAAAAAAATATTTATTACATTTCTTTTAATCTTGGTTTCAAACTGTGGTGGCATTTGATTTTAAAAGAAATGAAAATCATTGTCCCTGAAAGGGTTAAACTAGACGGGGAACAACCGATAGGGAAATATGTGCCACCGTTTTACTAAGTAAAGCTTTTCTCGCGGAAAAATTAGCGGGGTTCTTCCAATTTCAAAATAATAAATGGAACAAAAACATTGTTTAAAAAAAAAAAAAAAAAAAAAAAAAAAGTGCGCATTCATTAGTTTAAAATTCTAAATTACGACAAAAGTTTTACTTAGAAAAACAGCGCTAGTAATTGTTTAGCAAATATGTTTTTGGATACTCATGAAAATAAATGTATATAGTGGGAATCATGATATATAGATATATTGATGACCTGATTGTATTTACTAATAATAATAATAACACTAAAATGAAAACAGATTTTTATCTCTCTTATGTAAAACTAATCTGTACCAATTTTAATCCCTTTAACACTAATTTCTTAGACTTAGATATTGTGAGCAAGTTGCTCACATATTTTTTAAATATATCTAATTTAGTACAAAATTAATAAATAACCAATCTTACCTTAAAACAAATATCTTCCATTAATAATAGCAAAATTTCAGTCATAAATTCACTGATTTTTTTTTTATATATATATATATATATATATATATATATATATATATATATGTATATATATATATATATATATATATGAGAGATCTTATAAATCATTTAACTTCTACTGTTCCCCGAAAAGAATATTTTTTATCGTTTGCAATTTAGAAAATATTGTTTATGTTTCAAAGCAATTATCAGAATAATTCTATTTGTATTTCTACTTATAAAAAAAAATGAAAATAAAAACCGATTTCTGTTGTAATAATAATTATTATTATTTTGTTTAACTTTAATAAGCTATTATCTTTTACTATAGACCTTTTATGGAAGTCAGAGTCAGTTTAGATTTAGATTTTTTTTTTTCTTTCCAGGCTTAGTGTCACTGAGACAAATATAATTATTTTTGTATTGCACCTACATTTTTTATTTTATTTATTTATTTTTATTTTTTATTTTATTTTTTTTTTGCCAATGTTATGCCAGATTAAGTGTTTGTAATATTTCAACCGTCATTTCAATTTTCAAATTTTCCCATAGAGATAACATTAAGATAAGAGAAATTTGATTGGCACTCTGGCGCTAAATATTTCTATTCCTATCATCTATTGGTATTTTTAGAAATTAATTCTCGCTCGCTTCCAGTCATCTTTCTGTCTAGAGACTCGCTTCTAGTAACATCTAAAAAAAAATCGTCGTGAGAACCCTCTCCCTCGGCTATTCATATCCGTAATGTGCCTCTCTATGTTTTAAGCACTGTTTTCTGTAAGATTTATTTAGTTGAAATTGATTGAAATTATTTAAATAAAACAAGTTGGATTATCACTGTGATGCTTTTCAATTTAAAGTTTCAGTATATTCTATGGACTTGTGTTGGTGTAGCAAAGTGCGCTATCGATCTCGGAACCTTTACCCGAAATCAATGTTATAGATATAAATATTGTTGAAAATGAAATGATAACAACTATTTTTGATAAAAGAAATGATTTTTATTTTAATGTGATTAAATTAATACACTGTAACTATAATATTTGTAAACATATATACAGAAATATCATTTTAAACTATCTTAATCCAAATAAAAAATAATAATTTATAATTATGATGATTAAATTAATCATATTCAAAGCTTCTTTAATATCATTGTTGAGAAAGATTATCCTATAGATTTTTTACATAGTTATATTATAGAGAACTATTTAAAACATATAAAATATGAATGACTTTTTATTCATTTATTTATTAATTTCATTTTATTTATTCATTTATTTATTTCATTTCATTTATTTATTTATTTATTTTTAATATTCCTTTTTTTTAAATTAAATCTTAATAAAATAAGCCATATCTATTTAATTGGTTTTCGTATTATAATATAGGTGGAGCGAGAATATTTTATTTTATTGTGTTGAAACTTGTGTTTTAAGAGGAAACCGAGATTTAAAAGTTTCAAAAGCACCTTTATGTTACATAATTATTTTTCAAATCCAAAGCATTAATTTGCAAATGAGATGAAAGAGGCAAAATCGGAAATATTATAAGTAGCATATTTATACCTTTATATTTGAAATGAGAAAAGAAAAAAATATATATAGGAAGTCGGGTACACACACACACACGCGCACACACACACATATATATATATATATACATATATATATATATATATATATATATATATATATATATACATGCTTAGCCTCTGGCACTTTATCTTTGGTATAAGAACAAGCGAAAATAATTTATTGAACGGCAGTGAAAAGAACTTAAAAGTGACTTTAACAAATAAACACAAAAAAAGATATAATAGCATAAATTAAATATTAAATTTATTACCTTAAAAAAAGAATATATATATATATATATACATCATTTGCCTTCAAAGAAATGAAATTCCAAAAAGAGGGGCCAGATACAATTACACAACAAAAGATAAAATAATGTCAAACATTTTCAATGATTTAGGGTTTCAGAAAAAAAGAAAGAAAGAAAGGATATATATAGCTTTAGGCATCGTGTGAATTTTATATTTTTAATGGTTTATTCTGATGTAACAAAAATATATTTGAAAGGGAATAAGAAAAAAAAAAAAGGAATAATAATATAATAATGGTTACTTTAGGAATTTCTTTAGAAGTTATATCTTCAAATTATTTTAAAAAATACATAAATTACATTGAAAAATATGCTTTTTTTATTACTGTAAACTACTTAAAGGTAGCAAGAAAAGACATATAAATGTTTAAAATTAAATTTTTTGATGTAAAATTCATTTTTTTTTTACTTTTTTAAGGAATTATTAAGTAAATATTTCTGAAAAAATACTGGTATCCAAAAACCTCTTGACTCTTTTGTGTTTAGAGTAACAAATAATTCGATGGAACAAATATGAGATAACGACAATTCTTAGATACCGGTATTTTCTTGAGCAGCTTTTCCAGTAGAAATCTATGTTTAAATGAATTCCAAAATTTTACTCAAAAAATGCGTTGTTAAAAATCCATAGTACTTGTAATTTATGTTTGTCAAGATTCGATTTGGCCGAATTTCTCCAGATATTTAGCACCGCTATTTTTTAATAAAACTCACATATTAAAATTTGCTTTTAAATTTATATATATATATATATATATATATACATAGGTAGGTAGGTAGTAGTATATTTTCACGAAAAATTTACGGGAAAAAAACAATCTATTAATGTATGAACTTTATGATTTCCTATTTCATTAGTTAAATGGTTGTTCTAAAATAGTTAAATAAATAAAAAATACAATAAATAAATAAAAACATAGAAAAAAAAGTCTTATATGGTTTTCAAAGCTTTAGGACGTACGATACAAAGATACGATACAAAAGTAGTCGAGAATTATTACATATTTTGCTCTGTGAAATGATAAGTTTAAATGTTAAGGAAACACATTTTTATATTATTGCTATTATTGTTGTTCTTGATTTTTCATTTTACTCCCTTTTCTTTTCTTTTCCTTTTTTTTTTAATTAAATGAGGAACTTGACAAATTATCATGAATGTCCATCAAATGTAGAGGTTTTTGAAAAGTGAAATTTATTTCTCAATGTTAAATTAAATGACAACCAGTTTATTCTGCAACTCGATAAGCATCATATTAGTGCAATTTTTCTACCGAATAGAAAATAGATATATAGAAAACGATAATAAATAAATAGAAAAATAGAATAATAATAGATTATCAGAAAATAGATAATTTTAGCTAAATATTCTTTAAATAATACAAAAATCAGTCATTAAAATCTGTGGAAAATCTGAAAAAAATAAAATTCTGAAAAATGTGGCGACCGGTATTTTTTCATAAATAAAATGTACATATTACACAGTAATGATTTATCTATTATTTATGGATTAATTTGATTAAATTACTAGTAAAATTATTGACATTACAGGGAAATTTGAAAGTTTCAATAAGCAAATTTTAGTTAAATTTCAGATCGTCTGTATCAGACGTCGTGAAACAGTAAATTAATCTATTACAAAAAGATGAAAAAGAATTAAGAAGGATTTTTTCATATAGGAATTCTCACATTTTCAGAATATTATACTACTATATACATCTGATGCTTATTGCAATAAAATTCTAAAGTTATTGAATATTTAATAAAGTAGTATATAAAATATATTTTAAAAAATGCTCCCGATTATTAAGTTTTATTGTATTTCCCTGTATAGTGATCTGTATTAACATGAAGGAAATCCCGTGATTCTGTGTCTATCGTTATTTCTTTATAATAGATTGAAGCAAAATATGGAGTTTTTTATTTGACTACTTAAGAAAATTTAGATTAAAATAGTGAACGTACATTTACTTCCATTAACTAGTCATTTTAGAGAAGCTCTACTTATTAATTTTCAAATTTAATTAAAAATTTAATACCATGTTTCGTTACGGACTCATTTTTTATGTTGCTTTAAGTATATTTTAATTAAAAAAAATCTTGGAATAAGCATTTTTTTTTAATGCAGTACCGAAATTTATATAATAAAAGATAAATGCTTAGAAAATATTCATAGACAATTTTCATTATTTTTAATATCAGTAATAAATATAAATTATAAATTTCAGTTCTGAACAACCGATAAACATAAAAGAAAAATGAAATATAGAAACAAAATATTAAAATGATTTTTAAATTTTTGTCATATGTTGTAAAACTAAAACTTTACAGAAACTGATACATATTCTTGGATATATAATTATATAATATTTAATCATTTTAGCACGAAAAAAAAAAAAAAAAAAAAAAAAACACTGTATCAGTTTTTTCAGTTTCTACTAGCTTTCAAATACAAAATTTTATATGCTGACCTGTATGAATATTAAAAAATTTTTAACCCAGTAATTTTAATAAAATATTAAATATTCTAAGGTACTATTCATATTTATTAAAGTTTAGGTAATAACTATTGAAATAGAATTCTTAAAGTATTTAAAAATTAACAACTATTATCATATGAAATATATTTAACGATTTACTGAAGAAATTTGGGTAATTTCATTATGCATGCAGAGCATTTTTAATTACAGGCTGAATAATTTGGTGCACGTAAACACAATTAAAAGTGATATTTTGTTTTTAAAAAAAAGTAAAATAAAAACAGACTTTTGCCCCTGGTCAGATGGATTGCTAAAAGTTCTGGCAGAGTTGCGTACAATATTTGAGCAAACTGAATTCAGCAGAAGGGATAAAAAATGAATCACAGGATTTTTAATAGCCAATTAGTACAGTAGATCGTAGATAATTATTTATAAATTTTTCGTACAGGTTTGTGTTTATTTATGATAATACAGTCGGTAACAAAAGTGTCCGAACACTAGCAAAAATTCCTATTTAAAAAAAAATTCACTTCATACGGTTTTGTTAAATAAATCCTTGTCGAATCCTGTTCTTAGTCAGTGTAAGAACATGATTCAATAAGGATTTATTTAACAAAACCTTATGAAGTGTACTTTTTTTACATAGGAATTTTTGCTAGTGTTCGGACACTTTTGTTACCGACTGTACATTGTAAAACAACCTTCTTTTATGTTTATCTTATTGTCACTTGACCTAATTTACCAATAAATTAGTATAAAAACATTTACATTATTTAATTTAACACAGATATGTATGCAGCTTTTTTTTTTCATACTTAGTACAAAGTAAGTAGTAGAAAATGATATGCTCAAAAATTAAAATTATTGTAAAGAGCAAATTAAATTACATGAAAAGAAGTATATAAAGTAGAATTATTTTTAATTTTGTTAATTTCATTTTATGTTAATGTAACGTATAATTGATGATTTATAAACCAATTTTCGTTGGTGATAAACATCCGAAAAACTAATAGTAAGTTTGTTTTTTTTTTTTCAAGGAATTTATATGTAGCATTGTCATATGGAATGCATTTTCTTTAATAATGGCATGGATATGAAATATATTCTTATTCATATGTTGAATATGTTGCGTGGTTACAGTTATGAGAATTAAACACCGTTATTTTTCCAGTGTGCAAATATACATTAAATATTTTCACCAAAATGTTTATTTCTATTTCTGAAAAAAAAAAAAAAATGCATGTAATAAAGAAAAATATTATGGTATAATTTTACAATCAAACTTCTATTTTTGATGTGTCAGACATTTCTGCAATATGAAGAAGTACATGATTTTTAAAATTTATATGTGCACTCTATAATATTTTAATTAACTTGTTTGTTTTAATATTTCATATGTTAAAGTATATTTTTTTCTTTTAAACTTCGATTTCTTATAAGCCGTGTACAATTTCTCGAACATTTTTTTTATTGTTGATATATATATATATATATATATTTCTACATTTCTACATGTACGACTGTTAATATATATATTCCGAATCTAAATTGCAACGGTTATATAAAGTTTATTTGGAATTTGAAAACATGGAATTTCGTATAAATAGTTATATAAATCAATTACATTATGACATGAATAAATGCTGATTGTTGTGTAATATAATAAAAACAAAAATGTAATATTAATAATCATCTATATAATACCTTAATTTTATATTATATATATATATATATATATATTGTTTCTTTCGCTTACACGAAGATGATAATATAAGGTTAAAACGAAGTTAGGCAAAATCAACAATACGAAATGTTTTATGATGCTATAAATAAAACTCGACATTTATTTCTCGTAAATTCTTGTTTCACTTCTCCCAAAAGAATTTTAAATCTTCAACATAAGAATAACTAAGGTAGTGTTGACTATAAAATATACAATCTTATAAGCCTAGTAGAAATTTCAGTATTCGTATTACGATGCATCTCGACGTATTTAATCACTTTCTATTATAATTGTTTTACATTTAAAACATAATATTTAAAACGTTTTTAAATTAATAATAATTATTTTTAGTAATGTTTTAAAACTATAGATATACTTCCCTTATCCTATGTTCAGAGCAAAAGCAAAAATAATAGACATTATAACAGTAACACTTGTATAATAATAATAATAATAATAGTAATAATAATAATAATGAATTTGTTCTTTTCTGTTAGAAAGACATTCAAATGCTTTTAATATGTGAAATAATAATAATAATAATAATAATAATAATAATAATCGAGCTAAAACTCAAATTAATTTTATGTTAATGTTTTTTACACATTTCTTATTTTAAATTATTTCCCCTTATTTGATTATTTTAACCTGTCTTAGCCCATAATTACACAAGCTTGGAATTAAGGGCAACCTACGGAAAATTGAAAAAGACTAGATCGAAGAGAGAAATCTCTGTTTAAACCGGTGTTGCCATATTTAGAGATTTTTTTATTCAATAGTGACTCATATCATTTTATGAATGATATTCGATAAGGCGATTAATTTTCGAAGATATTAGGCAAACGTTAAAGTTAAATTTTAGTGGAGGATATTGAATAAAATACAATCTATTTTTAAATTTGGCAACACTGGTTTAATACAGGTAGTTTACACATATAAGCTTCAAAAGCATTTAATCCTGGCACCTAATGGGGCAAGGAAAAATAGCGAAAATATGTAATGCATTCATTTTTTATTATTTTTAATGCGCATTTTACAGAAAATTATTTCCACTTATTTCAAAGCGTTTTAGTGTTAAACATCTGTCAATCGAAATGTTTCCATTTCATTTCTTTTCAATTTGGAAAACCTAAAATAAAAAATAAAATTATCATTTATTTTATTTTATTGCATTTTAATGGGAATTATAATCTTTTATCACTAATGTACTTTGCTGTTTCAATATTTTTCATCCACTAAACGACTTTTCTATTTGTCTATTCTAAGGAAAATCTACCAAAAATTAAATATCTGTTATGTCGTATTATATTGTAAAATATTATGTAAGAAAACATAGATTATAGCCAATGACAAACAGGTATGTAAATCATTTATTTACAGAAAATGAGCTTGATTTATTTTTTATCGATTTATTTATTTATTTATTTATTTATTTATTTTACTAAAAAAATAGATACTTAAAACTAAAATTTATGTTTTAGTGCTTAATTTATGTAAATATTCAAGGGATATTTATTTATTTATTAGTTTTTTTTTTTTTCTTTTTTTATGAAAATGCTTTTTATTGGCTCTTTTAGAGTATCTAAATCTCACATCAGATTTTTTTTTTTTTTTTTTTATTTACAAACGTATTTATAATATGAATTAAAAAAAGTAAGATGTAAATCTAAATATTACATTGGAAATAAGGCGTAATTTATTTAAATATGGCATTATTATATATTTCTTACCTGCACTTTTAATTTCAAGACAAAAGTTGTTTGTAAAATTATGTTATCTGCCTTTCTAATTCAGATTGCAGACAGGAAAGTTTTATTTGTTCTAACTATACTATTGGCCATTAAAATTGCTACATCAAGAAGGAATAATAATAACGGAATTAAATTTGTTGGACACATACATTATAGTATGAAGAACAATTGATTAAAATTTCAGGAAATTTGGAGTAATATGTACGGAGAAAACAGTACATAAAGTAGCGACCTGTGTGAGCAATAACAGCACTTATCTGCCTAGGCATTGAATCGAACAGCGATTGGATGACATGCACGGGTAGAGCACTTCATGAAGTTTTAACACGATGCCACAATTCATCGATCGAAGTTACTGGTGAGTGGTGGGGGGGGGGCAGTCGCTTTTGAACGATTAAACAGTCATGTTCATTGGTGCGAGAGAAGAACGCGCGAGAGAGAGGAGAACGCGCTGGCCAGAGCAACAGTCGAACACATTCTGTATCAAAGAAGGTCCGGACAATACAAACAACTTGCGGTCGTGCATTATCTTGCTTAAATTTAGCGCTACGGAGACCGCGAATACAGGGCAGAGGGGTGGGCCTTAATTCATCAGAAATTTAATGGCTATTGCTCAGAGTGCCAGGAATACGAACATGAAGTAATCGAGACTTGTATCCTATGGGAACCCATAAAATCAATGCTAATGATGGGCAGTATGATGATGTCGAATCCCAGCTAGCAATGTGCATTATTCATAGTGCCGTTAAATACGGATAAGGCAATTTTGATGCTGTAAACAGGATTGTGATTTGTCGGAAATGTGACTTCACGCCATTCCTGCGTCCAGGTTCATCGTTGATCACACATTAATGGCGCTCATATCGGTGATGCAGTTTTGAGGGTAATCAGAATTTCGGTAGCCGCATACTGAGTCACCACCTGGATTGATGGTATGTGGTACCATTGGATACACGTCTCGGTCACCTCTTGTTTTCATTCCCGCTACTCTGAATACCAGCCATTACATTTCTGACGAGTTATGGCCCATTGCTCTGCCCTGTATTCAAGGCCTCCGAAGCGCAACATTTAAGCAGGAAAAACCACAAGTTGTACATATTGTATGGGCCTTCATTGATGCCGCATGTGTTCGACTGTTGCTCTGGCCAGCGCGTTCTCCTGATCTCGCACCAATGAAAATGACTGTTTAATCGTTGAAAAGCGACTGCCCCCCCCCCAACCACTCACCAGTAACTTCGATCGATGAATTGTGGCATTGTGTTAAAACTTCATGAAGTGCTCTACCCGTACATGTCATCCAATCGCTGTTCATTTAAATGCCTAGGCAGATAAGTGCTGTTATTGCTCATACAGGTCGCTGCTTTATGTACTGATTTCTTAGTACATATTACTCCAAATTTCCTGAAATTTTAATCAATTGTTCTTCCTACTGTAATGTATGTATGTGTCCAACAAATTTCATTCCGTTATTTTTATTCCTTCTTGGTGTAGCAATTTTAATGGCCAGTAGTGTACTTTAGGGTATTTTACATTATTCGGAAGAAGTAAGTCGAGCAGTTATTTGTTAAGCGTGCAATACGATTCTTCTTAAAAAGTCAAAGATGGCATGTGTGGTTAAAAAACTTACACTGATTGATTGAATATACATACAGAGCTGGCAAAAAAAAAAAAAAAAAGTTTACACTTTACTAATAAGAAAATATATATATATATATGTTCAATTGCAGTTCCTGTCAAAAAAAAAAAAAATGTCGAACGCCAGTGATGACAGCGTTGATATGATAGGGAGAGTTCGTCTGTGATCGACAACACCACGTGCCATTACTGGGGTTCGACACATTTTTAAGGCGGGAACTGCAATTTACATGTTTTTTTTTTTTTTTTTTTTTTTTTTTTTAGCTCAAGTGTAAACATTTTTACTTTGCCGGTACTGTATATTTGTATATAATACATTTAAGAAAATTAAACAATATAGGAAATAACAATAAAAAAATAAATATAACTAGTGGATCTGCAGATCAGGAGCATGAATGTTCTATTTGGATCAGACATTATTCAATAGGTCGCTTTTATTTATTCCTTATTATATAATAGTATATATTGATTTGATCGACTTATTACCATAATCAGATACATTCCTGATGGGGGCTGTCACCCCCCTCACCCCATCGCTGTATCTGTCTTTGTATACCTGTCTGTATATCATATATATGTATACTTAATAAACGATGGTCTTGTATTATTTCCCTGAAATTCAAAAATACCAAATTTCATAAGTACCAAATTTCATGGAAAAAAAAAAAATAATACATAGCATTTCGGAAATATTTTGCGTAACTTTTAAACTAATTATTAATTCTATGGCCACAATTTTCAACAGGAAAACATGCTTTTAAAATTCTAATAAAATTGCATTATATTTGATTGGGTGTAACTATGTTAAAATACACTTTCAGAAATACCGACTGTAGAACGTAATAGTAAGAATTTCTTTTATGTATCCCGGAAAAGTAGCCAAATTCATTATAAACGTCAATAATAAGAATAAACCTAATTAATTATAACTCATAAATTTTTCAAACTTACTCGACATAATTTAATGATTACAGTACATACTCGGAATTATTTTTTATTCCCATAAATTATATAGTGTATGCATACCCTTTTTTATGAGTAAAGATGATTTTAAGCATCTTTATAATGTATGTTAATTCTATTAAGTTCAATTTAGCATAAATACAATAAAGCATAAATACAATAAAGCTTAATTAAAATTTGTCCATAGGCTGTAATAGTTACGAAAGTATTTTGTGTGTCTCTGCAAACGAGCCATAAACATTGTATACACCAGTAAAAACTATTCAGCTTATTTTGCGTTTAAAATCAATAACTGTTCCAAATTTAACATCGTTTGGATGACTACGTGACATTGTCAGAATACTTTTGTAAGGTCCTGTACATTAATTAGAAAGCTTAAGAGCACATATTTTCTTCAGATAGCATAAGTTTAAGCATCTTAGTCACGTACGCTAGTTTCATTTTCTTGATTGCGAAGTAATGATGTTAAAATGCGTTTAAACGAAATTCAATCCATACGCTGTAATGTTAATAATTTTGTCGTGTCCCTGTACACAGTTTAGAAACAATATAGCAATAAAAATTATACAGCTACTTATATGCATAGCTGGAACGCATGCGCCAATTTGTAAGTCAAACGAAGGATTTTTGCGGCCGCTATTTTGTACATACATATTCATCCCATAGGTCGTAATGATAAGAAACACTTTGGCGTGTCCCTGGACACGAACGAGAAATGGAATGCACACCTAACGCTATACAACTATTTCTGTTGAGCTCATGAACATGTGTACCAAATTGCCAGTGAATAGTGAGATTTTTGCGGCCGCAATCGCATTACATACAATTTCTTCCCATTCGCTGTAATGATAAGGAAATCTTTGGCGTGTCACTGTACACGAACTACAAACGGAATGCACACCCAAAACTATACAGCTAATTTCGTGGGAATCACAAATATGTGTACAAAATTTCAAGTTAATAGCGAGATTTTTGCAGCCCCTTTCGCGCGACAAACACACAGGCAAACACACAGACAAGCACACAGAAAAACAGACGGAACGCAAAACCGTTTAGGGACTCAACAGAGGGCCTCTACTGACGTTTCGGCAGAAAAAAAAGAGTGATTGAGTAGAGAATGACCAACATCATTAGTAATGTTACACTGCTCATCGAACTAACTCTCTCTCTCTCTGTTTTTTTTTTTTTTTTTTTTTTTTCAGTTTAAAATATCAATTAAAAAAAGAGACTATTCTTGGCAAATCATGTTATTTTATTCTAATTCTTTTAAATGTGTGACGATTAGAACATAATACTTAAATTAAAGAATAACTCATTTTTTTAAAGTAAATATTTACGTAGATGCTTTTAGTATTTTAATTATATAATATTTGTGCATAATAATTAATGTAAAACCATAAATATTTTTTATTATAATATTTTTATCTCAACATAAAAAAAAAAAAAAAAAAAAAAAAAAAAATGTATATAGTTATTTGCAGCTATATTAGGAATTTTGCGCCCTAAAATCATATTATATTGCCGTAATAATTCAAAACAAAATTCCTCTAAATGTACCTTACATATTTTTAAATATTTCTCGTAATCTTAATGAAAAAAACTTTATAATAGATCAAAGAGATATTATTTCAAATTCTTTTGAATCAATGTAATACCGAAATGCAAAATGTTGTGTATTTATTCATTTTACTTTGAAAACAAAGAATATATATATATATATATATATATATATATGTATATATAGATATAGGAACTGGGATATAAAAAAATATATATATGTATAAACGTGCTTACCCTCCGGCACTATCTTTGCTGTCAGAAGAAAAAATAAGAATTTACAAAAAGAAAATGAAAAGATTATAAAAGTGAATTCAGCAAATAAAGAGAAATGTATTTTAAAATAGGATAAATCAAACTTCAGATTTATTACCTAGAAATATTTTATCAGTTACCTCCCAAGCATTGAAATTCCAAACATAGGGATAAGCATGACCAAATAACAAAGATAAAGTGATGTCGAACTATCTGTAAAAAAAAAAGTTTTCGGTTAGATATTATTATTATTATTTTTTTTTTTTTTTTAATGTTTCATTCTTACGCCAAATAAATATATTTGAAAGAAAATAAATTGAAAGTAGTTTTTTTTTAGAAATTATATTTAAAATTAAATTTTTAAGGTTTTGATAAATAATGGGAATCCAATGCAAATAATGATTTTTAGTGAAATACTAAAAGCACTTATTTAATTAGTTTAAATTTGCTAAATCAGTTACAACAATAAAATATACTTAGGTGTTTTAGATTCAATTTTCCAATTAATTTTAGATTTTTTTTTTTTTTTTTTTTTAATAATTAATTTATTTATGTTTTCTTTTCACAAAAGAATTTTCCGAATTGTGTTTTTGTGATACATAAATATTTTCTGCAATACAAGAAAAACCTATAAATATAATTTAAAGCGACATTGCTTTAAATTCCTATTGAATGAATTAAAACGAAAGTTTGATAAATTGTATAATTGCACCTTTTACTAAAAAAGTACAAAACTGTAAATTTTTAGAAACTTGTATATAAAAATTATATACAGACGTTTAGCATCCTGCACTTAAACGTTGTTATAAAAACAAATTAAAACATTCTAGTATGTACCACTCACATGACTTTCTCTTACCCTGCATTTCAATACTAAAAAGATCAAATAATAACAAAATAAAATAATACTAAAAAATAAAATAATAAAGATCATTTTTTTTTTTTTTTTTAAATAATCTAAAATCGATTTAGGAATAGCTTTATTTGACATTTTACTGCTGTGTAAGGGGGGAGGGTGGGGCTTTAACATCATTCGTACATAGTGCATACTTTTAATTAATTAATTATTTTTAATTCCAAATCGTTATGAATTTGCCTTTAAACTTACAAATTCTAATAAAACGATTTCGAGTGGTAAACTATACGAGTTTTAAAATACCGAATTTGTCTACAGTTACCTGCTTATATTTTATACTAATAGCATATATACACTGAATAGCCAAAAAAACTGGTACATGCGTCCATAAGCAAATAACAGAGATATGGAAACAATCAATGTAATACGATGCAATCGGCAGTGCTTATATAAGATAACATGTCTATCAAAGCTTATTTATGGATTACTGCTGCCACAATGACAGCCCTAACAGCACAAAATCTTCCAGAAACGTAACAATCATATAAATTTGAAACATTATAAACATTTCAGAAACGTTTAAAATCGTTCAGATTACTTTCCGATTAGTTTCAAAAACGTAGAAATATCCGCGATCGTAACAAAAAATCAGATACGTAACAGAAAAGTTACAATCACTTAACAGTTAGAAAACCAAAAAGGGCAAATGTTTCAGAAAGGTATCGGAGAGCATACTTAAATGTCTTACGTTTTTGAAAGATTATAAGTTTTTTGCAACATAACTGAAACAGTTTGTGCTATATGGGAGGTTATCAGGATTTAAGCGACTTTGAGCGGCGTTACACTTTTTGCATGAAAGAAGGGTTATATCATTTCGAAGGTAGCTATTAAAATTGGATTTTTGAGTCCGATCATTTTACGAGTGCACCGTGAATATCAGGAATACAGTAAAACATCAAATCTCCAACATCGCTGTGGCCTGAAAAAGGTAGTGAAAGAACAGGACCAGTGACGACTGACGATAATCATTAAACATGACAAATGTGCAACTCTTCCTCAAATTGTTACAGATTTCAGTGCTGGGTCATCAACAAGTGTCACAGTACGGTCTGTGCAACGAATCATCACTGACATAAACTTTCAAAGCCGAAAGCCTAATCGTGTTCCGTCATGTGCACCAGTTTTTTTTGGCTCTTCAGTGTACAGTCAGTAACAAAAGTGTCCGAACACTAGCGAAAATTCCTATGTAAAAAAAGTACACTTCATGCGGTTTTGTTAAATGAATCCTTGTCAAATCCTGTTCTTAGTCAGTGTAAGAACATGATTCGATAAGGATTTATTTAACAAAACCATAGGAAGTGTACTTTTTTTACGTAGGAAATTTTGCTAGTGTTCGGACACTTTTGTTACCGACTGTACATACAGATTGAACGTTAAAGATTGGGCTGTCGTAATCACAGTACTTCAAGACGTGATATTATACAATAGATAAATAAATTAAATTAAATTAAAAATACAGACTAAAAATAAAACTTTATTTTTATTTATTTATTTATTTATTTTTTTAGTAGCGTATGAAAAATTGATTTTATTTCCTCAGCAGTGTTCGTCGTCATATTAAAATGTTGCAAGCACTTCCACAAATTAAATTCACTAGAAAAGAAAGTTTAGCTTAATTTTGGGTAGCCCCACACTGTCTTTAAATTTTATGCACATCATATTGTGTACTTAAATTTCGTTTCCACTGAAAAACACTTAACAGAAAAATAAATACTCTCCATTCTTTAATTTGAGTCCAGATCAAAAAAGAAAGGTTACTCCAAAAGTGGTGACAGCTATGATTGTGATACACGTTTTCAAACTTTTTTACCTTGTGTGCTTTTGTTTGTTATTTCATTTGGATGTAAATATCTTTATTTTCACCCCTATTTTCATAAATTCGCCGTGGAATTGACTCATTTGAAATTGTCACCATAAAACTCTAATCGGAAAACAAACAGTACACATTTTACAATTTCCAAAATATAGCCAAATTATATAAAATTACTTTGGATAGTCCTTTAAATGAATTATGTATGATTTCTATACCACAATCTATACAACATATGATTTATGCTGACAAAAACATCTGTTTATTTCATTTAGTTCTTGCAGACTATTGATGCCAAACTCTATTCATTTGCATATTCGACCGCTAGTGTAATCGTTTTGAACTCTCTTGAATGTCTCTGTACACGAACAATTTGCTGGGTCTCAAGGAAAAGTTTAGTATAGCAATTATACCTATTTAGAATACTTAAAACGTGTAAATATAACAAAAACTCAATTTTGAAAATTTGACACAAAAATAATATTTTCTCTACCATATGTAATGAAAAGAGAAAGAAAAAGTACAAGGAACGACAACGAAAAGAACATAAAAATGACTTCAACAAATAAAGAGAGATAAATAAAGAATAAATAAAGAGATAAAAGATTTATTTTATAATTGCATATTCAAACATTAGATTTCTCTCTATATAAAAAAGGATACTGTCACTGGCGTCAATTTTTAGTTCCCCATCATACTATAGGTATGGGGAACTTAGATAATCCTGAAAATTTTTTAGTTCCCCCTCATACTATAGGTATGGGGAACTTAGGTAATCGTGGTAATTTTCGACCTCGGTTTTTTGACTTTTTTACACGTTTTCAGGTGTAAGGAATCCGAAAATAACAAAATTTCTATGGTTTCTGCCTGTAGGGTGTCTGTTAGTGCGTTAGTGTGTTATTGGGTTAGTGGATTAGTCCGTTAGTTTGTTAGTCTGTGTACACGATATCTCAAGAACAAATTGTCGCAGAGAGGTCAGATCAGTTTTAAAATATTACTTTCGACACTGGCAAGAACCTATTCATTTCCAACATTCGAATTTAAAAACTTCAGCAGTGTTTCGAAATTTACGATTTTCTTAACGTGGGAGAATAGGACAAAAAATTCACTTAAACGTGCATTAAATGGAAACTTTTTACTGTAAAAATGCCAGACCAATTTTAAAATATCAGTTTTGATGCCGGAATGAACATCACTAACTATAAATATGGTACTTTAAAAATTTCGCAAGTTATTGGATATTTACGAATTTCTTACATGGCAGTATAAGGCAAAATTTCACATAAACGTCAATTTTTAGAGATATTTTCATTGTAAAGATATCAGACTACTTTTGAAATATTATTTAGGACAGCGGCATGAGTATTAATGACTATGAATTTTCCAATATAAAAATTTCGTAAGTTATTGGAAATTTACGAATTTCTTAACATGGTAGATAGAGCAAAATTTCACATAAACGTCAATCTTGAGGGATATTTTCCTCGTAAAGATGTCAAACCACTTTCGAAATATTATTTAGGATACTGACATGAATACCATAGGGTATGATTTTTCCAATTTAAAAAATTCGTAAGTTATTGGGAATTTACGATTTACCTAAAATGGCAGAATAAGGCAAAATTGAGCATAAACGTCCATTTTAAGGATCATAAATATATCAGGCAATTTCAAAATAGCATTTATGATACTTGTATGAACATGGTTGACTAGAAATATTCTAATAGGAAAATTTCGTAAGTTATTCGAAATTTAAGATTTTATCAACATAGCAAAATGGGGAGATATTTCATAAAAATACGCATTTTTAGGAAAGTTGCATTGGAAATAGTAGCATGAAAATAAACTACGAAATTGACCCCAATAAAATAAATTAATAGATTAGAATAAGATATCGAACTGAATGGTGGGTAGCCTATTAGGCGAGGATTTCGTTCTGTTACTGTGTCAAGCGCTTGGTCAAATTCATTTCTCTTAACATGTATATAATAAGTCCTGTACAAGAAATTTATGAGAACATGCACCTATGCAAACTAGTTTTTGTCTGCGACAGCATCTTCTAACAGAGGGCAGGGTCCTCCGCGTCTTGAGAGGTATCAATATGTTACGAGTACTCCAAGGAAAACATTTCAGCCGCTTAGAAATTTTGATCATTTTAATTAAAGAAATTGTTAACTAAAAACGACAAGTTTATGAAGGCACTCTATTTGCCATTTGGAAAAAAGTTTCTCCCAGTGACGTTGTTCTTCCGTCATGAAGTCATTTTACAGGAAAAAATTAAAATGTGATGCATGGTTGTACGTAGGTAGGTAGGTTGGTTGGATTTAACATCGCACCAATACTGCGCTATGGGTAATTGGCGAAGGTCTGGGACGCACCCCTAGAGATGTTCCAGAGACATGTCATCACAATTTTGAGCCTTCACGGAGGTGATCACCTTCCGCTCAACACCACCTATAATAATGCTTCCGAGCTGAGCTCTATGTCATGGAAGATCGGCTGATTACATCCGATCGCAACGATCCAACATGTATTATAGGAAGCGTTAATTTGATAAAATCGGCTGATCTTCCATGACGTAGAGCTCAGCTAGGAGGCATTACTACAGGAGGTGTTGCTCCGCTTTGGTGATCCCCAGAGTTATAGTGGAGATTGGAACATGGTGGTTGGTTAATTGGTTGGATAGGTTTTACGCCGCACTAGTTCTGCGCAGATTGGCAACTGGCAACGATCGGGGACTCACCCCTAGAGGTGGGAACATGGAGGAGTTCGTGACCACGAAAGATTTTATGAGCACCAGCCACCATTAGTGTACACGTCGGTCTTTGGTCGGCTTAAGTATCGGATTGGCAATCTTCCAATTACGTGCTCAGCGCTTTACCGACTAGGGTATCGCGGCCCGAAACCATGGATGAAAAAACAAAGATTTTTTTTTCTCTACTTTTAGAAAATTAATCTTCATACACGGGAAAATTAAAATATGATCCATGATTGTAGGTAGGTAGATAATTAGGTAGTTTGTGATTGACGTCGCACCATTACTGCGCTATGGATAATTGACGACGGTCTGGGACGCACCCCTACGGATGTTCCGGAGACATGCCACCACAGTTTTGGTCCTACACGAAGATTCGGTGGCCCCCAGAGGTATAGTTTTGATGGGAACACGGAGGATATTGTCGCCAAGGCATATTTTACGTGCACCAGCCACCTTTAGTGTACACAACGTCCTATGGTCGACTCGAGAACGGAACCCACGATCTTCCAATTACGATCTCGGCGCTCTACCGACTGGGGTACCGTGGTCCGGATTTAAGGTTGTAAAAAAGAAATAAAATCGTCATATAATAAAACTGTAATGCAAAATGGTCTAGATATTATGATTTTCTTTCTATTAATATATATATATATATATATATATATATATATATATATTGTAATTTGACATTGAATATGAGGATTTCCAAAAAAATGTTCTGCTTTTGTCTTGTAACATGCACTATTAATAATTTTTTTTTCAGTGAAAGAAAGCAGCGAATAGGCGAGCAGAGTTCTGCATGTGTCAATAAGTAAAGTAAGTCGGGGAGGAGGCGAAGCCTCCTTTGGGGGTTGGTGAGCGGAGTGAGCAGGGGACACAGCCCCCTAGTACTATCAAAAAATATTTAATTAGTTATTATCAAAGAATTGAAATTCAAAAAAGACGGACAGATGAGATTAAATATCAAAAGATAAAGTACTGTCAAACTTTTAAGAAATGTATCGAGCTTTTGTAATTATATATAGCATGTGGTTTCTGGCTAGATGGGGACTTTTTTTTTTCTTTTTTTGAAAGCATTTATTCTTACGTCACATAAATATAATTGAAGAGATTAAAACACACACACACACACACACACAAATAATAATAATAATAATAATGTCTATTTAAGAAAGTCGATTATGAGAACAATCATTTTGTTGGAAATTCAATGACAATTAAATTTATAGAAATAGAGATATTACTGAAGTAATAATAACATTTATTTATTTTGTATAAAGTAGTTGAATAAGCCACACCAATAAAAATTTACATAAGCATATTTTATAAAAATTCATAATTGAATTTTTCATTTTTTTTTTTTTTTATTTATTTATTTATTTATTTATTTTTTTTTTTTAAGGAAAAAATATCTTTTTCGAAATGTATTTTTGTGTTTAATAATTATTTTTTTATAACCAAAATAAAAATTCTATTAATAAAGATGGAGTACATATCGCTTTCAATTTCTATTAAATCAAGCTAAAACTAAAATTTTACAAGTAGTATATTTTCACATTTATAATCGAAATAGAGAAAAGAAATAAAAGTTATAAAAACTGGAGTATAAAAAAATTATAAACCTGTTTAGCCTGCGGCATTTAATCTTTGTTATAGGAACAAGCGAAAAGAATATTTTGAACGACTGTGAAAAGAACATAAAAGTGAATTTAACAAATAAAGAGAAAAAAATATATTTTATAATAGCATAAATCAAACCTTAGATTTATTACCTAAAAATACTTTATCATTTACCTTCAAAGAATTGAAATTCCAAATAGAGGGGCAACTATGATTAAACAGCAAAAGATAAAATAATGTCATACGTTTTGAATGTATTGGGGTTTCAGAGAAAAAAGATATAGCTTTCGGCTAGATGTGAATTTTATCTGTTTAATGGTTTATTCTTACGTCAGAAAAATATATTTGAAAGGGAATAAGAAAAAAAAATAATAAGGTAGTTATGGTTTCTTTATAAATTTATTTAAAAAATATATCTTCAAATTGTTTAAAAAAATAGTAATAATTTAATCCTTAGAATGAAAAATATATTTAAATTATATAAAAAATAAAACACTTATTTTATTACTGTAAACTAATTACACGTAGCAAGATAATGCATATTAATTAAAATTAAATTTTTCGATATAAGTTTTTTTTTTCCCTTTAAATGACACTTTTATAAGATTTTTTTTTTTTTTTTTTACGGAAACATTAAATAGAAATTTGTGTAAAAATACTAATATAAAAAAAAATCACTTATCTCATATGTGATTAGAGTAACAAATTATTCCATAAAATAGATTTCGGGTAACGACAATTCTTGGACATTGTTATTTTCTTGACATTTTAAACAGCTTTTCTCGCAGATTTTTATAAAAAAATTAACTGAAAACTTTTACTCAAAAAATGTGTTAATAATCCATAGTACTTGTAATTTTTTTTTTTTTTCCAAGACTCGACATGCCTGCTTTTCTTCAGGATATTTAGCAAAACAATTTTTTAATAAAAATTCATGTTATAAAACCGGCTTTTAAATTTAAAAAAAAAAAAAAAAAAAAAAAAAAAAAAAAAAAAAAATACTATTCGATATTAATATTTGAAAATGCCATTTCTAAAGCAGATATTTCATGTTAAATGCATCTTCCGGAAAGAAAAAAAAAAATATATATATATATATATATATATTTGAATGTATGAACTTCTTACGTTAATATTTTATTAGTGGAATGGTTGTTCTAAAAAAGTTAAATTTGAAAAACAAAGGGGGGGGGGGCTTGTTCTTGCAAAGATTAGATACAAAAGCAATCGAATTATTATACACTTAGCTCTGACAAAGGATGAGTTTAATTGTTGAAAAGCATAATTTTATATTATTTCTATTATTGATGTTCTTATTTTTTTTTTTTTTTTTACATTTTCTTTCTTTCTGACATTTTTTTTTCTAAATAAATGAGAAATTTGATACATTATCGAGAAATTTAGAGATTTTTGAAAACTGAAATTTATTTCTTAACATTAAATTAACATTAAATTAAATGATTCTGCAACGCGTTAAACATTGTATTAGTATACCGTTTCTAGAATTTATGTAACCTTGGTCTAAACAGAAATTAAATAGTAATATAATAGTCAGTTTTAAAATAAATATAAAATAGATAAAGTCAGCTAAATATTCTTTAAATAATGCAAAAATTAGTCATTTAAATCTATGAAAACTTTGAAGAATGTGGAACCCCGAAAAATTTTGTGATTGGTAATTTTTCATTATTTATTTTCAGCTGTAATAAAGTCTCTATTCTATACAGGATAATATGTATAAATTATTAATAAAAATATTCAAATTTAAGAGAAAGTTGAAAGTTTCAATAAGCAAACTATAGTAAAATTCTAGATCGTCTCTGTATCAGATGTTGTCAAAGAGTAAAAATAACAAAACAATGAAAAATGAATAAAAAGTACTTTTTCATATTGGAATTCACAAATATATATATATATATATATATATATATATATATATATATATATATATATATATATATATATATATATATATATATATATATTATATCTATATATATATTTATTATATTATATCTATATATCTATATATATATTTATTATATATTATATATATTATATATATATTATACATTAGATGCTTAATTGATTATAATTAAATTTTAAAGTTACAGAATCTTTACTAAAGCAGTATATAAACTATATTAAAAAATATATTTATACACAATTCTATAGCTATATAAATATATAAATCTGTGATAGCGATAAATGAAATTTTATTGGATAATTCTGTATAGACCTGCATTGTCATGAAGGAAATCTCCTGATTCAACCTCATTCTATGATCATCATTACTTCTTTATAATATGTTTAAGAAAAATATTTAGTTTTTAATTTTTCTACTTAAAGAATTTTTTTATTAAAACAGCAGACGGATATTTACTTCCATTACCGAGTCATTTGAGAGAAGCACCTGTAATTAATTTTCAATTTTAATTAAAAATTGAACACCGTGCTTTGCAAAGGACTCGTTTTTTCATGTTGCTTTAACTATTTTTTAATTAAAAGTTATTCTGGGAATAAGATTTATTTTTGTTTAGTGCAGTACTGAAATTTTTATAATAAAGATAATCCATGGATAATTTTAACATTTTTATTTATTTTTTGTAATGTGAGTAAAAATTATTTTCTATAAATTCCAGCGATGAACAAACGATAAACATACTTATAGTAAATTAAATTAAAACAAAAATGTAATTAGAAAAGAAGATATTAAAAACTATTTTCAAATACTTGATATATGTTGTAAAATTAAAACCTTACAAAAATTTGATACGTATTCTTGTATATGATAATTATTCCTTTTAGAACGCAAGAAAAAAATTACATTGTAAAACAATGTATCAGTTTTCAAAGTTTCTATCAAATTTCAAATGCAGATTTTTATATACTGGTATGTATGTGTATTTATACAATTTTTGTCCCAAAAACTTAAATTAAAAATCAAAAATATTCCAAGATATTATTCATATTTATAAAATTGAAGATAATAATTATTGAAACAAAATTCGTAAAGTATTTTTAAAATAACAATTATTTACATATGAAATATATTTCATGATTTACTAAAGAAATTTAAATAATTTAATTACACACGCAGTGTACTTTTAATTACTGACTTAATTCTTTGATCCACTTAAACACAATTAAAAGTGATATTTTATAAAATTGATAGATTTTTGCCCATGGTCAGATGGATTGTTCAAAGTACTGCCGTATTGTACTGCCATTGACTACACAATTCCATACAATATTTAGTCAAAATGATCTCACCAGACGGGATAAAAAATGAGTCATAAGATTTTAAACAGTCGGGTAATAAAAAGTTTTCCATTAAGAGTGATACAGTTAAAAGAAAAATAAATAATAAGTAAAAAAAAAAAATTCAGTGACACACTTTTTTTTAAAGCTTACATTATACCATTAAATATGAAGATAATATCGTTCATGTAAGCACCACAATTTCTCTGTACATACCGCATTCTGTCAACCCAATTTTCCATAACTTCTTCACATAAATGTGGTGTTATTTAACGAATAATACGTTTAATGTTGGTTTTGCTCAATTATTATTGGATTATCATCATGAACTTGTGACTTAACATTTCCTCGAAGAAAAAAAAAATCACAATCGATCGAGTCGATTAACTGAATAATGTCGTCCATGAAGTTCTTCAAAATGTCTCTCTATTCTTCTAAAATGTCTCTCAGTATTCTCATATGAATACTGATATTTATAAAGTAATTTAATAATTTCGAAATGTTGTTCAAGCGTGTATCTTTGCACGAATAATAGGCATAGCATACTAAACACAAATGACACAAGAAATGTTAAAAAACAATATGCAGTGTTGCCGTTCTAACCATTTAAAATTGTATCATCCCTATTGGAAAATCTTTTTACGTATTCGTTATTTAGTAGACATTTTTGCAGATTTGTGAAATTGCATTCACTGAAAAAAAAGTGCCATATTACACAACAATATTGAAAAAGTAAACTTGCCAACATGGCGAGAAATGTTACCTGTGTAACATGTTGAGGTTGCGTCAATATTGCTGTGACAAGTTGCGCCCACAAGTTATGTACAAGCTGCTGTGTAGTCTTACAACTTTTTTTTTTTTTATAGTGGTCTGAAATAAACTTCTTTTACGTTGTTTTTATTCTCATGTGTCCTAGTTTATCACTATTTTAATATGAAATATTTTAACTAACTAAATTTAACATAGGCACACACTTTTTTTTATATATATACATTTAATACAATATTTAGAAAATAATGTGCTCACTACCAAATTAAAATTAATTGTAAAGATAAAAATCTATTATATTGAAATGGGTAGATATAATAAGCTGTTTTATATTTTGCTATTTTCATTTCATTTTAATGTAATGCATAATTGATGATTTATGAACCAATATTCATTGATAATAAATATCCGATATTTACGTAAACACAATAGATAAAGCTTATAATAAATTTCTATTTCTTTTATTAAGGAATTTCATTATAACATTATTTACTTACATGAGATACTTTTACTTAAATAATGCCATGGATATGAAATATGTTCTTATGAATAAGTTTTGTGGATGAGATTATTAGAATTAAATAACCTTATTTTTTCTCTGAGCAAATATACATTAAATAATTTTGACAAAATGTTTATTTTTATTTTTAAAGAAATGCATATAATTAAGGAAAATATTTTGATATTATGTTTCTATCGAGTTTTTAATTATGCTTTGTTAGCAATTTCCGTAATATAAAAAATTCTTGACTTCTAAACTTTATATGTGCACTTTATATGTTGATAAACTTATTAATTTTAATATTTCATGTATTAAAGTTAATTTGTAAATTCCAATTTGTTATAAGCCCTGTTCATTTTATCGTACACTATTTGTAAATTATTTTTATTGTTGTTATTTGTTTTCTTGCTGATATACGATTCTGAGATTTTTTTTTCTCAATCTAAATTGCGGTCATGAACTGAAGTTCGTTTGGAAATTCAAAACACTTCATGGAAAGTCGTTAAATAATTATATGAAAAGTAGAATATTATGGCATAAAGAAAAACTAATTTGTTGAGTAAAATAATCAAACAGAATTTTAATAATAATAAGTACCTACAATATAATTTAATTATATGCTACTGTTTAATATATATATATATATATATATATATATATATATATATATGTATATATATTAAATTATTTAATTCCTTTACAATACTCAGCAAATGAGAGAAAGATGAAAATACCAACAATGAATTTAATAATTAGATGTATTACATGCGTTAGATTAAGTTATTTTTGTTGTAAAATTGACAAAATTTGAATTTTTAATATCAAAACTCTAGGAAAAAAAAATGGCAAACGTCTATATTCGATTGAAAACACAAACATTTCATTTCAAAGGATGATATTTACACAATAAATATCCAACTAATACACTAATTAAAAGGAAAATGATAAATATTCTATCATAATTTGAAGTCAAATTTCTTTCCAAATGTCTGAATAAATTATCTGATATAAGATACGATATTGCAGCGGAATAGATTTGATATCGGTCATCCTTAGCAGAAAAAAAAAAAAAATCGACAAATTATTTGGCGAACATAATTTAACTCCTTTCAAAAATCATGGTTATTTTAACAACTTATATTAAGAGAGTAATGAATAATATGAAACAATATTTCGTACAATGCATATTACGAAAATATACATCTGGCAAACATATTTTCGTATTACGTTTTTGATCACCAAATACAATAAGCGCCAAGAACGACAGAGTTTTGAAATTTAAAATTAAAATTTTGTCAATTTGACAGCAAAATAACTCAATCTAACACATGCACATGATAACTATAATCTATACTAATATTATAAATGCGAAAGTTTGGATGGATGTTTGTTACTCAATCACACCACAACGGCTAAACGGATCTGGATGAAATTTTGTATAGAGATAGGTAATAGTCTGGAATAAGACATAGGCTACTATTTATACCGGAAAAATATGTAAATTTTTAATTAATCTTCTGTATAATATAAATATTTCTTCTATAATAAAACTTTAAAATAATTTATTTTAATTTTTAATTGTTGCAAAGAATATTTCACGCGAATAATAATAAAAAAAAATAATACATATTAAATTTGCTTAGGCACATGACAACATAACGTCATTATCAAAATTAAATAATAAGAAAATGAAAGCTAATTCAGATCTGTATTAAAGAGCTTTATTAGTTGATAATCCTGGGTATATTTTTAATTTTAATACTGAAGTAGATAGGACATTTTTCGCCAAGGACTCTATTTTTGTGACAACAACCTTAAGCCAAGTAGTCCATAAAAAATATAAACAAATCTGTACATATAAAAGAGTAAACTCAATGATTCACTGACTCAACAGTGCCATGACGATTCTGTGGGAAAGAGGGTCACAAATTTTAGTGACCAGGTTGGATTTCGGAGCCTGACCCCCAACTAAGACGGAATTTTCCAAAATACCCCCCCCCGTGTCCTTGGGGGGAAGAAGGCTTAACTCGGCTCCAAATTACTTAACGGTGAAGAAATTGCAGATGGAAAGACCAGACTTCAGTACAAAAAAATTATTTTCTGCGATTTTGGAATATTGGATTTTTAAGGGGGGAGGGAAGGGAAAAGATTTTGGAAGAAGGGTACTCAACTCACGAGGAAATCGAACTGAACACACACTACAAAGGAATTTTATGAAATTCCACCCTACCGCCCTTTGGAGAATGGGGGGCAAAAACATGTATTAATGCGTAACGCTGCACTAAATTATCTAAGGTTGGACATTTTTTATGTAAGGGACGATTATATGTATCTAACTCATAGTATGAAGAGATTTTGTGAAATTCACTCCTCCTTCCCTCCTTTAAGAACGGGAAAAGAGATTAAAAAAAAAAAGTTTTAAAGTATAGCTCAGCTTTAAATAATTTCATGATCTCAATTTTTTTTATGTGTCGGTCAGGTATGTGTATGCAACATGAAATATAAAGTAATTTTGGAAATTTACCCCCCCCCTCCTTCCTCTAGGGGCGGGCGGGGCAGAAACCACATTTTGAAGCTTAAATCCGTCCAAATTACCTAAGAATGGCGAATTTTGGTGTGTGGATGTTAATTAAGTGTGCGAAATATGCACTTTGATGAGATTTTGTAAAACTTTCAACTGTAACCGCGAGGGAGGGGGAGTAAAAAGCAGGTAAGGGAGTGCCGAAGGCATTGGGCAACTTAAAATTAGATTTTGACGGATTTCAATGATTTTTTTTTTTTTAAAGATATTTTACTATTATCAATGATATGCTGTTTTGGGGATTCATTTCAATATAATGACCAGCGAAGCGGGCAAAGCCTGCTAGTATATATATATATATATATATATATAAAATATATACGATATTTTGTGTGCATGTGTTTGCATGAATAATTCAAATGTCATAGTTCAAATGTCAAAACGAGGTTTGGCAAAAGCAAAAAAAAAAAAAAAGAATGTTTTATGGTGTTATAAATAATACTCGACATTTATCTCTCGTAAATTCTTGTTTCACTTCTCCCAAACAAAATTTAATTCTTCACATAAGAATAATTGAGGTAGCGTTGACTATAAACCATACATTTTTTAAGCCTAGTAGAAATTTTTGTATTCGTATTATGATGCGTTTTAGATAACTTTTGTCTGTAAATTCTTTATGTTTGAAACATTATCTTTGACATGTTTTTAAATTAATAATAATTATTTCTTTAGCAATGTTTTAAAAAGGTCCCCATACGTCTCTTATTTAATGTACACAGCAAAAGCAAAAGTAATAGAAATTAAATAATAGCACTTATAATAATAACAATAATAATAATAATAATAATAATAATAATCAATTTGATCGGAACAGTTGGAAAGATATTCAAAGACTTTTAGTATATAGAATATTAAGTAATAATAATAATAATAATAATAATAATAATAATAATAATAGATCTAAATCTTAAATTAATTTAACCTTTACTTTTTTATACATTTCTTATTTCAAATTACGCAATGAAAATTATACACTCGGTGCATTTTTTAAACAGCCCTAGCGCGTAATTACACGTGTTTGAAAATACGGGCAGCCTAAGAAAAACTCCAAAAGGCTAGATCGACTAGAGCAACATCGTTTTAATCCGGTGTTATCAAATTTAGGGACTTTTTTATTCGGTAGTTACTGATATCACTTTAAGAATGATATTCAATTAGAAGATCAAATGCTGAAACATTAGGCAAACGTTGGAATTAAGTTTTAGTGATGGATATTGAACAGAATATATTTTAAATTTGGCAACACTGGTTTAATCCAGGTAATTCCCATATACAAGCTCCAAGAGCATTGAATCCTGGCATCTAATGGGGCCAAAAAGAAAGCAAAGAAATGTAATACATTTATTTTTTTTTTTTTATTGTTTTCTAAGCGCATTGTAAAGAAAAATATTTCCAAATATGTCAAAGGATTCTAGTATTAAATATATATCAATATATATAGATACATAGATAGATAGATAGATAGATAGATTTTTTTGAACACTTAAAGTAATATATATATATATATATATATATATATATATTATTTATTTTATTTATCTGTATAATTATGTGAAGAGTATGTCATTAGTATTCTTTGCTGTTTTAATGACTTTTTATCAACTGAACAACTTCTGAAACGGCCTGTTCATCTGAAAATTTATCAAAATGAAATCTCTGCTATGCCGCATTATGTTGCAAAATATCATGTAAGAAAACTTAAATTTGAATCACTGGCATAATAATGGGGAAAATATTTCTTTACTGAAATTGAGCTAATTATCGATTTATTTATTTATTTATTTATTTATGTTTTTTTTTTTTTTTTTTAGGTAATTCTTTTATATAAGTATTCAAAATACTTTTAATTATTACTATTATTGGAAATAAATAAAAAGAAAGAAATAAATAAAAAGAAATAAATAAATGAAAAGAAGATGAAAAATCTAAATATTACATTGAAAACAACGCGTAATTTATCACAAACGTTTTATATCACATTATTATATATTTCTTACATTAGTTTTTAATTTCAAGACAAAAGGTAGTTTTAAAATTATGCATTCTGCTTTGCTATTCAAAAATGCAGACAGGAAAGTTTTATTTGTGCTAACTCCTTCAGGGTATTTTACATTATTCAGAAGAAATAAGCGGAGCAGTTATTTGTTAAGTCTGCAGTAAGAGATTTCTTAAAAGTTCAAAGATGATATGCGTGGCTACATTTATACAAGTTAACATATTTATGTATATATACAATATATTTATAGAAAATAACAATAAAAAATAAATATAAGAATATTTGAAAAATCAACATAATTGGAAATGTCATCTTCATCTGCTTCATCTATCTAACTTTGGTTTATTTATTTATTTATTTATTTATTTTTATTATTATTTTTGTTTTGTTTTGTTTTGTTTTGTTCAGCTGAAAATATCAATTAAAAAAAGAAACTGTATTTGGGACAAATTTTAGTATTTTCTGTTTTTCTTTCATTCTTTTAAATGCTTGACGAGAAAAAAAAAAAAAAAAAACAATAATTAATTAAAAAGATAACACATATTTTTAAGTAAAGATTTTCATAAATGGTTTTAGTTTTTGAAATATTATAAATAAATAGTTAATATAAAACTATAAATATTGTTAATTTACTTTTATGTATTATATCTACACAATATATATATATATATATATATATATATATATATATATATATATATATATATATATATATATATATATATATATGTATATATAATTTGCAGATATATTAGGAATTTTGAACCCTAAAATTAAATTATATAGCGGTAATAACACAAAGATAATTTCTCTAAATGTCACTTAGAGATTCTTGAATATTTGTCATAATCTTAACGAAAAAATCGTTATAAATTCTTTTGAATCAATCCAATCTAATACGAAAATTTTAAATGTTGTGTACTTTGTTCTTTTACTTTGTTAACGAGAAAAAAAAATGCATATATATATAGCAACTAGAATATAAAAATATATATATATAAACGTGCTTACCCTCCGTCACTTAATCTCTGTTGTAAGAACATAAAATAAGAATTTACTGAACCACATTGAAGATAATATAAAAACGAATTTAACAAATAAAGAAAAATGTATATTTTACAACAGCATAAATCAAACTTCAGATTTATTACCTACAAATATTTTATCAGTTACCTCCAAAAGCATTGAAATTCGAAACACAGCGATAAAAATGACTAAATAACAAAAGATAAAATAATGTCGAATATTCTGTATGCAATAGGATTTTATTTTAACAATAATAATAATAATTCGGTTAAATATGAATATGTTATTTAATGTTTTCTTCTTACATCAAATAAATGTATTTGAAAGGAAATAAATTGAAAGTAGTTATATTTTTAGAAATTAAATTAAAAATAAAATCTTTTAGTGTTTGATAAATAATGAAAATCCAGTGCATAGAATGATTTTTTTGTGAAATAATAAAATCACTCTTTTAATTTGCTTAAAGTTACTATATCAGTTATAACAATAAAATATACTTAGGTGCTTTAGGCTAAATTTTTTAATTAATTTTAAATCTTTTTTTTTCTTTCTTTTCAAGAAAGAATATTTCGAAATTTGTTTTTGTGATATATAACTATTTTTCATAATACAGAGAAGAATCCATAGGGTAAGTGCACCAGTGATTGGCATCATTAGAGCAAGCTCTGATGTTCTAGTCACCAGAAAATATTTTTAGAAATCTTAAGTTAGTAAGTATGGTATGAAAGACATTCAGAACAACATAGATGTTAAAATATATGCATTTGATAGCATTTTATTATTATTATTATTAATTTTTATTTGATACTCACTCAATGTTCCAGTCATTCACACTGTCAGGTTTCCATTTTATCAGTATTTTGCCCTTATGTTCCAGTGTTTGACAATGCTTGTTATTCATTTTACCAGTTGTAAGCACCGTATGCTCCAGTGTTTAAAATAAAATGTTAAAATTATTTTATGTAAAATGTATGATTTTATTATTTTTCATATTTATTAATTATTTCGGGATAGATGATAATTATTGGAGCATGTCAATCACTGGAGCACCTATCCTAATTATTAATCAAAGCAATATTGCATTAAGTTTTTTATTGAATGAATTAAAAAGAACATTTTATGACTTGCATCTATTCCTATATATATAATGTACAAACTTCTATAAAATTGTTTATAATCCCGCACTTAAACATTTTTATAAAAACAAATTAAAAACAGTCTTATGTGTGATAAATGGTATTGAGCTTGGTAGCGTGAAATGTATTGAACTTTTAGTAAATATATAATACGCGGTTTCTGACTGGATGAGAACTTTATTTTTTAATGTTTTATTTTTACTTCACGTAAATGTAATTGGAAAAGGTACAAATAATAAAAAAAAAGTAACGGTTATTTAAAAAAGTGTATTAAAAAAAAAAAAAAAAGTTGAAAATCACAGATAATCAAATTCATAGGAATACAAATATTACTGAAGTAATAATAACTTTTTTTTTTTGTGTGTGTGTGTGTGTGTGTGTAAAGTTGTAAAATGAGTCACACCAATAAAAGCTACATAAGCATTTTAGATTAAATTTTTTAATCATTTTTTTTTTATTGAAACAAAAAAAGAGGGGTGGGGGTGGGGTTTGGATATGCATCTTTGTGATAAGTAAGTATTTTTCATATCTAAAACGAAAGCCATAAAAACGAAAGGTTCAATTTCTATTGAATCAAGCTAAAACTAAAATTCAATAAATATTATATTTTCACATTTATATTTGAAAATGAGAAAATAAATAAAAGTTTTCAAAACTGGGGTTTAAAATATATATATTTATATATATATATATATATATATATATATATATATACCTGTTTAGCCTCTGGCACTTAATCTTTGTTGTAGGAACAAATGAAAATAATTTATTGAACTACAGATAAAATATCATAAAAATGACTGTAATAAACAAACAGAAAAATAAATATATTTTATAATAGCATAAATCAAACCTTAGATTTATTTCTATAAAATATATTTTATCTTTGAACTTCAAAGAATTGAAAATCTAAATAGAGGGGCAAATATGGTTAAATAACAAAAAACGAAATAATGTAAAACTTTCTGAATATATTGTTGCTTTAGAATATATATAGCTTTCGGCTAGACGTGAATTTTATCTGTTCAATGTTTTATTCTTAATTCACATATTTGAAAAGTTTTAAAAGATGAAAAATATAGCATGTTTTTACTCTCACATGACTTTCTCTTGCTCTCAAATTTAATATTGTAGACACAGGTTGGCGATTAAGGGATACGAGGAGTACTATTATATAAATGCAGGTTAAAAATAATTTAAATTAAGCATCGAATCAATTTTATTTGATAAATAGTTCTGTTTGTGATCTGTAAACACCCTGTTTGATTATTGTACCTACATTTGCGTAGATTTGAAATCTGTTATGAAATTTAAAAGTTCATTTAAAGTTATTCAGAGAACTTTCATACATACCATTCCTTCATATATATCAATCTTAATCAAACTATTCAAGTAGCACAAACTTATGTTAACTTCAAAATACAACATTTGAATTGCATTGCTGAGTTGCATGGAATTATTTACTTTTAAATTAGTATGATAAGAGAAACAGGAAAAACTCCGTTAAGGGATGAGTTTAATTAAATAATAATAATAATAATTTTCTATTATTGCTATTACTGCTGTTCTTGATTTTTTTTTTTTTTTAACTAAATGAGAAACTTGATAGATTGTTGAACATAGAATTTCACCAAGTATAAGAATTTTCGAAAATTAAAATTTAATTCTTAACATTAAATTAAAGGATGCACAATTTATTCTGAAACTTGTTAAACCTCGTGTAACGTTTCTAACGTCTCAGTAACGGTATTCTAAATTGAGACTAAATAATAATTTAATACAAAAAAAAAAAAAAAAAAAAAAGTTCAGCTAAATATATTTTTAATAATAATTAAATCAGTAGTTAAAAACTATGAAAATTCAGAAGAACGTGAAACTTTTAAAAATGTTGTGATCGGTAATTTATCAAATAAAATATGTTTTAGCAGTAATATGTTCTCTAGTTTTAAAGAATTAATGTACATTAATTATTAATAAAACTATTCAATTTAAAGTGAAAGTTCTAATTAAATTTTGTAATCATTTATCAGACGTCAATCAAAGTGTAAATTAATTTTAAACAGAACAATGAAAAAGAATTAAAACGGACTTTTTCATATTAAACATCTCATTTTCTCTAATATTATGTCATATATATTATATCCTTAAACCATTAACTGATTCTTCTTTCTTTTAAATTTCAGTTCACCCCACTATTAGTTTATGGTAACAGTTATGTTATTTAATCTTTAAGTTAACATATTATTTTACTGAGAAATACTAAAAAGAACTACTTTTATAAAATCTTGGATCCAGTTTGTACAAACTGCCACAGAAGAAGTGCACATGCGCTGTACATGTACAATATTTAAGAGGTTAATTAGTTATACTTGAATTTCAAAGTATATATATATATATATATGTGTGTGTGTGTGTGTGTGTGTGTGTGTGTGTGTGTGTGTGTGCTGTCATTTACAAATATTTACACTTTATGCAGACCAACATTAACATAAATGAAATTTCATGATTCATCTCCCTTCTTCTCATATAAGTATTTTTATTTAATATGTGTAACCAAAATATGGAACTTTTTATTTGACTGCTTAAGAAATTTTATATTAAAATAGCGAACGGATATTTACTTCCATTAATGAGTCATTTGAGAGAAGCACCTTTTATTAATTTTCAATTTTATTTAAAAATTTAATACCATACTTTTTAAAAGACTCGTTTTTTCATGTTGCTTTAACTGTATTTTAATTAAAAAATACATTACTACAGGAGGTGTTGCTCCGCTTTGGTGGTCCCCAGAGTTATAGTGGAGATTGGAACATGGAGGTTGGTTAATTGGTTGGTTAGGTTTTACGCCGCACTAGTTCTGCGAAGATTGGCAATTGGCGACGATCGGGGACTCACCCCTAGAGGTGGGAACATGGAGGAGTTCGTGACCACGAAAGATTTTATGAGCACCAGCACCATTAGTGTACACGACGGTCTTTGGCCGGCTTAAGTATCGGATTGGCAATCTTCCAATTACGTGCTCAGCGCTTTACCGACTAGGGTACCGCGGACCGAAACCATGGATGTAAAAAACAAAGATTTTTTTTCTCTACTTTTAAAAAAATTAATCTTCATACACGGGAAAATTAAAATATGATCCATGGTTGTAGGTAGGTAGATAATTAGGTAGTTTGTGATTGACGTCGCACCATTACTGCGCTATGGATAATTGGCGACGGTCTGGGACGCACCCCTACGGATGTTCCGGAGACATGCCACCACAGTTTTGGTCCTACACGAAGGGGATAACTCCCCAGATTCGGTGGCCCCCAGAGGTATAGTTTTGATGGGAACACGGAGGATATTGTCGCCACGGCATATTTTACGTGCACCAGCCACCTTTACTGTACACGACGTCCTATGGTCGACTCGAGAACCGAACTCACAATCTTCCAATTCCGATCTCAGCGCTCTACCGACTGGTGTACCGTGGTCCGGATTTAAGGCTGTAAAAAAAGAAATAAAAAGCGTCATATAATAAAACTGTAATGCAAAATGGTCTAGATATTATGATTTTCTTTCTATTAATATATATATATATATATATATATTGTAATTTGACATTGAATATGAGGATTTCCAAAAAAAAAATTCTGCTTTTGTCTTGTAACATGCACTATTAATAATTTTTTTTCAGTGAAAGAAAGCAGCGAATAGGCGAGCAGAGTTCTGCATGTGTCAATAAGTAAAGTAAGTCGGGGAGGAGGCGAAGCCTCCTTTGGAGTTGGTGAGCGGAGTGAGCAGGGGGCACAGCCCCCTAGTACTATCAAAAAATATTTAATTAGTTATTATCAAAGAATTGAAATTCAAAAAAGACGGACAGATGAGATTAAATATCAAAAGATAAAGTGCTGTCAAACTTTTAAGAAATGTATCGAGCTTTTGTAATTATATATAGCATGTGGTTTCTGGCTAGATGGGGACTTTTTTTTCTTTTTTTGAAAGCATTTATTCTTACGTCACATAAATATAATTGAAAAGATTAAAACACACACAAAAAAAAAAAATAATGGCTATTTAAGAAAGTGGATTATGAGAACAATCATTTTGTTGGAAATTCAATGACAATTAAATTTATAGAAATATAGATATTACTGAAGAAATAATAACATTTATTTATTTTGTATAAAGTAGTTGAATAAGCCACACCAATAAAAACTTACCTATGCATCTTTTATAAAAAATTATAATTGAATTTTTCATTTTTTTAAGCATTTATTCTTACGTCACATAAATATAATTGAAGAGATTAAAACACACACAAAAAAAATAATAATAATAATGTCTATTTAAGAAAGTGGATTATGAGAACAATCATTTTGTTAGAAATTCAATGACAATTAAATTTATAGAAATATAGATATTACTAAAGTAATAATAACATTTATTTATTTTCTATAAAGTAGTTGAATAAGCCACACCAATAAAAATTTACGTAAGCATATTTTATAAAAATTTATAATTGAATTTTTCATTTTTTTTTTTTTTTTTTTTTTTTTTTTAAGGAAAAAATATTTTTTTCGAAATGTATCTTTGTGTTTAATAAGTATTTTTTATAACCAAAATAAAAATTCCATTAATAAAGATGGAGTACACATCGCTTTCAATTTCTATTGAATCAAGATAAAACTAAAATTTTACAAGTAGTATATTTTCACATTTATAATCGAAATAGAGAAAAGAAATAAAAGTTATAAAAACTGGAGTATAAAAAAATTATAAACCTGTTTAGCCTGCGGCATTTAATCTTTGTTATAGGAACAAGCGAAAAGAATTTATTGAACGACTGTGAAAAGAACATAAAAGTGAATTTAACAAATAAAGAGAAAAAAATATATTTTATAATAGCATAAATCAAAACTTAGATTTATTACCTAAAAATACTTTATCATTTACCTTCAAAGGATTGAAATTCCAAATAGAGGGGCAACTATGATTAAACAGCAAAAGATAAAATAATGTCATACGTTTTGAATGTATTGGGGTTTCAGAGAAAAAAGATATAGCTTTCGGCTAGATGTGAATTTTATCTGTTTAATGGTTTCTTCTTACGTCAGAAAAATATATTTGAAAGGGAATAAGAAAAAAAAAAGTAATAAGGTAGTTATGGTTGCTTTATAAATTTATTTAAAAATTATATCTTCAAATTGTTTTAAAAATAATAATAAGGTAGTTATGGTTGCTTTATAAATTTATTTAAAAAATATAACTTCAAATTGTTTAAAAAACAGTAATAATTTAATCCTTAGAATGAAAAATATATTTAAATTATATAAAAAATAAAACACTTATTTTATTACTGTAAACTAATTACACGTAGCAAGATAATGCATATTAATTAAAATAAAATTTTTCGACATAAGTTTTTTTTTTCCTTTAATTGACACTTTTATAAGATTTTTTTTTTTACGGAAACATTAAATAGAAATTTGTGTAAAAATACTAATATAAAAAAAAATTACTTGTCTCATATGTGATTAGAGTAACAAATTATTCCATAAAATAGATTTCGGGTAACGACAATTCTTGGACATTGTTATTTTCTTGACATTTTAAACAGCTTTTCTCGCAGATTTTTATGAAAAAATTAACTGAAAACTTTTACTCAAAAAATGTGTTAATAATCCATAGTACTTGTAATTTTTTTTTTTTTTTTTCCAAGAATCGACATGCCTGCTTTTCTTCAGGATATTTAGCATAACAATTTTTTAATAAAAATTCATGTTATAAAACCGGCTTAAAAAAAAAAAAAAAAAAAAAAAAAAAATACTATTCGATATTAATATTGGAAAATGCCATTTCTAAAGCAGATATTTCATGTTAAGTACATCTTCCGGAAAAAAAAAAAATATATATATATATATATATATATATATATATATATATATTTGAATGTATGAACTTCTTACGTTAATATTTTATTAGTGGAATGGTTGTTTTAAAAAAGGTAAATTTGAAAAATAAGGGGGGGGGGGCTTGTTCTTGCAAAGATTAGATACAAAAGCAATCGAATTATTAGACACTTAGCTCTGACAAAGGATGAGTTTAATTGTTGAAAAGCATAAATTTATATTATTTCTATTATTGATGTTCTTATTTTTTTCTTTTTACATTTTCATTCTTTCTGTCATTTTTTGTTTCTAAATAAATGAGAAATTTGATACATTATCGAGAAATTTAGAGATTTTTGAAAACTGAAATTTATTTCTTAACATTAAATTAACATTAAATTAAATGATTCTGCAACGCGTTAAACATTGTATTAGCATATCGTTTCTAGAATTTATGTAACCTTGGTCTAAACAGAAATTAAAGAGTAATATAATAGTCAATTTTAAAATAAACATAAAATAGATAAAGTCAGCTAAATATTCTTTAAATAATGCAAAAATCAGTCATTAAAATCTATGAAAACTTTGAAGAATGTGGAACCCCGAAAAATTTTGTGATTGGTAATTTTTCATTATTTATTTTCAGCTGTAATAAATTCTGTATTCTATACAGGATAATATGTATAAATTATTAATAAAAATATTCAAATTAAAGAGAAAGTTGAAAGTTTCAATAAGCAAAGTATAGTTAAATTTTGCATCGTCTCTGTATCAGATGTTGTCAAAGAGTAAAAATTAGAAAACAATGAAAAATAAATAAAAAGTACTTTTTCATATTGGAATTCACAAATTAAATAAATATATATATATATAAATATATATCATATACATTAGATGCTTAATTGATTATAATTAAATTTTAAAGTTACATAATCTTTAATAAAGCAGTATATAAACTATATTAAAATTTATATTTATACACAATTCTATAGCTATATAAATATATAAATCTGTGATTTATTGGATAATTCTGTATAGACCTGCATTGTCACAAAGAAAATCTCCTGATTCAACCTCATTCTATGGGTATAATTACTTTATTATAATATGTTTAAGAAATATATTTAGTTTTTAATTTTTCTACTTAAAGATTTTTTTATTAAAAGAACAGTCGGATATTTACTTCCATTACCGAGTCATTTGAGAGAAGCACTTGTAATTAATTTTCAATTTTAATTAAAAATTGAACACCGTGCTTTGCAAAGGACTCGTTTTTTCATGTTGCTTTAATTATTTTTTAATTAAAAATTATTCTGGGAATAAGCTTTTTTTTCTTTTCTTTTTTTTTTTTTTTTTTTTTTTGTTTAATGCAGTACTGAAATTTTTATAATAAAAAAAATCCATGGGCAATTTTAACATTTTTATTTATTTTTTGAAATATGAGTAAAAATTATTTTCTATAAATTCCAGCGATGAACAAACGATAAACATACTTATAGTAAATTAAATTAAAACAAAAATTTAATTAGAAAAGAAAATATTAAAAACTATTCTCAAATACTTGATATATGTTGTAAAATTAAAACTTTACAAAAACTTGATACGTATTCTTGTATATGATATTTATTCATTTTAGAACGCAAGAAAAAAAATTACATTGTAAAACAATGTATGAGTTTTCAAAGTTTCTATCAAATTTCAAATGCAGATTTTTATACACTGGTATGTATGCGTATTAATAAAAATTTTGTCCCAAAAACTTAAGTTAAAAATCGAATATTCGAAGATATTATTCATATTTATAAAATTGAAGATAATAACTATTGAAACAAAATTCCTAAAGTATTTTAAAAATAACAATTATTTACATATGAAATATATTTCATGATTTACTAAAGAACTTTAAATAATTTAATTACACACGCAGTGTACTTTTAATTACTGACTTAATTCTCTGATCTACATAAACACAATTAAAAGTGATATTTTATAAAAATGATAGATTTTTGCCCATGGTCAGATGGATTGCTCAAAGTACTAGCGTATTGTACTGCCATTGACAACACAATTCCATACAATATTTAGTCAAAATGATCTCACCAGACGGGATAGAAAATGAGTCATAAGATTTTAAACAGTCAGGTAATAAAGGGTTTTCTATTAAGAGTGATACAGTTAAAAGAAAAATAAATAATAAGTAAAAACAAATTCAGTGACACACTTTTTTTGAAAGCTTACATTATACAATTAAATATGAAAATAATATCGTTCATGGTAGCACCACAACTTCTCTGTACATAGCTCATTCTGTCAACCCAATATTTTATAACTCTTTCTCATAAATGTGTGCTATTTAACGAATAACACGTTTAATGTTGGTTTTTAATTGCTCAATTATTATTGGATTATTAGCATGAATTTGTGACTTAACATTTCCCCGAAGAAAAAAAAAATCACAATCGATCGAGTCGATTAACTGAATAATGTCGTCCATGAATTCTTCTAAAAACGTCTCTCAGTATTCTCATATGAATACTGATTTTTATAAAGTAATTTAATAATTTCGAAATGTTGTTCAAGCGTGTATCTTTGCATGAATAATAGGCATAGCATACTAAACACAAATGGCACAAGAAATGTCAAAAAACAATACTCAGTGTTGCCGTTCTAACCATTTAAAATTGTATCATCCCTATTGGAAAATCTTTTTACGTATTCCTTATTTAGGTAGACATTTTTGCTGATTTGTGAGATTGCATTCACTGAAAAAAAGTGTCATATTCCACAACAATATTGAAAAAGTAAACTTTCCAACATGGCGAGAAATGTCACCTGTGGAACATGTTGCGGTTGCGTCAATATTGCTGTGACAAGTTACGTCCACAAGTTGTGTACAAGCTGCGTCAATATTGCTGTGTAGTCTTACACCTTTTTTTTACAGTGGTCTGAAATAAACTTCTTTTACATTGCTTTTATTCTCATGTGTCCTAGTTTATCACTATTTTAATATGAAATATTTTAACTTACTAAACTTAACATAGGCACACAGTTTTATTAATATACATTTAATACAATATTTAGAAAATAATGTGCTCACTATCAAATTAAAATTAATTGTAAAGATAAAAATCTATTATATTGAAATAGGTAGATAAAATAGGCTGTTTTAAATTTTGCTATTTTCATTTCATTTTAATGTAATCTATAATTGATGATTTAAGAACCAATATTCATTGATAATAAATATCCGATATTTACTTAAACACAATAGATAAAGCTTATAATAAATTTCTATTTCTTTTATTAAGGAATTTCATTATAACATTATTTAGTTACATGAGATACTTTTACTTAAATAATGCCATGGATATGAAATATGTATTTAATTATAAGTTGCGCCATTGTAAGTTTTGTGGATGATATTATTAGAATTAAATAACGTTGTTTTTTCTATGAGCAAATATACATTAAATAATTTTGACAAAATGCTTATTTTTTATTTTAAAGGAATGCATATAATTAAGGAAAATTTTTTGATATTATGTTGCTATCGAGTTTTTAATTCTACTGTGTCAGCAATTTCCGTAATATAAAAAATTCTTGACTTCTAAACTTTATATGTGCACTTTATATGTTGATAAACTTATTAATTTTAATATTTCATGTATTAAAGTTAATTTGTAAATTCCAATTTGTTATAATCCCTGTTCATTTTACCGTACACTATTTGCAAATTATTTTTATTGTTGTTATTTATTTTCTTGCCGATATACGATTCTGAGATTTTTTTCTCAATCTAAATTGCGGTCGTTAACTGAAGTTCGTTTGGAATTTCAAAACATTTCATGGAAATTCGTGTAAATAATTATATGAAAAGTAGAATATTATGGCATGAAGAAAAGCTAATTTATTAAGTAAAATAATCAAACAGAATTTTAATAATAATAAGTACCTACAATATAATTTAATTATATGCTACTGTTTAATATATATATATATATATATATATATATATATATATATATATATATATATAAATGTATATGTATATATATTAAACACACACATATATACGATATTTTGTGTGCATGTGTTTGCATGAAGATATTCAAATGTCAAAACGAGGTTAAGCAAAAGGAAAAAAATAAAGAATGTTTTATGGTGTTATAAATAACACTCGACATTTATCTCTCGTAAATTCTTGTTTCACTTCTCCCAAACGAAATTTGATTCTTCACATAAGAATAATTGAGGTAGCGTTGACTATAAACCATACATTTTTTAAGCCTAGTAGAAATTTTCGTATTCGTATTACGATGCGTTTTAGATAACTTTTGTGTGTAAATGCTTTATGTTTGAAACATTATCTTTGACATGTTTTTAAATTAATAACAACTATTTCTTTAGCAATGTTTTAAAAAGGTTTAACATACGTCTCTTATTTAATGTACACAGCAAAAGCAAAAGTAATAGAAATTAAATAATAGCACTTATAATAATAATAATAACAATAAAAATAATAATAATAATGATAATCAATTTGATCGAAACAGTTGGAAAGATATTCAAAGACTTTTAGTGTATAGAATATTAAGTAATAATAATAATAATATTAATAATAATAATAGATCTAAATCTTAAATTAATTTAATCTTAACTTTTTAATACATTTCTTATTTCAAATTACGTAATGAAAATTATACCCTCGGTGCATTTTTTTGACAGCCATAACGCGTAATTACACGTGCTTGTAAATACGGGCAACCTACCTTTAGTATATAGAATATTAAGTAATAATAATAATAATAATAATAATAATAATAATAATAGATCTAAATCTTAAATTAATTTAATCTTAACTTTTTTATACATTTCTTATTTCAAATTACGCAATGAAAATTATACCTCCGGTGCATTTTTTAAACAGCCCTAGCGCGTAATTACACGTGTTTGTAAATACGGGCAACCTACGGAAAACTCCAAGAGGCTAGATCGACGAGAGCAACATCGGTTTAAACCGGTGTTATCAAATTTAGGGACTTACTGATATCACTTTAAGAGTGATATTCAATTAGAAGATTAATCTTCGAAGAGATTACGCAAACGTTGAAATTAAGTTTTAGTGGTGGATATTGAATTGAATATATTTTAAATTTGGCAAAACTGGTTTAATCTAGGTAATTCCCATGTACAAGCTCCAAGAGCATTGAATCCTGACATCTAATGGGGCCAAAAAGAAAGCAAAGAAATGTAACACATTCATTTTTTTATTGTTTTCTAAGCGCATTGTAAAGAAAAATATTTCTACTTATGTCCAAGGATTCTAGTATTAAATATATATCAATATATATAGATATATCGATATATCGATAGACAGATAGATAGATTTTTTTGAACACTTAAAGTAATATATATATATATATATATATATATATATATATATATATATATATATATATATATATATATATATATATATTAATTATTTATTTATATTATTTATTTTACATCAGTTTTTAATTTCAAGACAAAAGGTAGTTTTAAAATTATGCATTCTGCTTTGCTAATCAAAACTGCAGAGAGGAAAGTTTTATTTGTGCTAACTCTTCAGGGTATTTTACATTATTCAGAAGAAGTAAGCGGAGCAGTCATTTGTTAAGTCTGCAGTAAGAGATTTCTTAAAAGTCAAAGATGGCATGTGTGGTTACAACATTAATACAAATTAATTGAATATATATATATATATATATATATATATATATATATATATATATATATATATATATATATTTATTTATTTATTTATAGAAAATAACAATAAAAAATAAATATAAGAATAAGAATAATTGAAAAATTACCATAATTGGAAATATCATCTTCATCTGCTTCATCTACCTGGCTTTGGTTTATTTATGTATTTATTTATATTTTTAATGTTCAGTTGAAAATTTCAATTAAAAAAAGAAACTATATTTGGGGCAAGTTTTAGTATTTTCCTTTAATTCTATTACTAACCTGTATTTTTAAGTAAAGATTTACATAAATGGTTTTAGTGTTTGAAATGAATAATATTTATAAAAAAAAAGTTAGTATAAAACTATAAATATTGTTCATCTACTTCTATGTATATCTACACAATATATATATATATATATATATATATATATATATATATATAAATGCAGAAATATATAAACGAATGAATGAAATTAAATGTAGAAATATATAAACAAATGAATGAAATTTAACCCCAAAAAACACTGAGATCTTCATCAGGGAGGCCCCTCAGTGTAGGGGTCAACGAGAAGTTTCTGAAAGGACAGTAGCTATAAGCTAATAACTATCCTTAGCCCCCAACTTCTCACCAAACAGAAAACCACCAATAACTGAAGAGAAATCAAACATACATATAATGTATAAAACTACGAAAAATATTTTATAAAATTATCAAATTGTAAAAGTTACAAAATTACATCAATTAATTAAAAAAAATACAATACAAAAGAGAATTACTGAAGGTAAACAAGAAAGTATAAAATGAAATAAAAATACAACTCTTCATATGGAACACAAACTATCTTGGCCGACGGGGCTACTCGTCGGTACTTCAATATCACCCTTGAATGAGGATGTAGAACACACCGAGATAGGAAAACTCTGAAAAGTCACAGTTAAAAATTGTGACGGTAGCAGTTAATTTGCAAGGTATTTTTTATGTCTTAGAGAGCATATTTTAAATCTTCTTCATTATTGCAAATAGTATGAATTCCTTTAAGCTATGCGAACATAATATTTTTTAAAACTTTTCTACTGATATTTGAAAACCAGTTAGTAAGACTATTAACTTTAAAATTAAAATCCTTAAAAAATATTATGTTCGCACAGCTTAAAAGAATTCATACTATTTGCAATAATGAAGAAGATTTTCAATATGCTCTTGAAGACTTAAAAAATACCTTGCAAATTAACTGCTACCCGTCACAATTTTTAACTGTGACTTTTCAGAGTTTTCCTATCTCGGTGTGTTCTACATCCTCATTCAAGGGCGATATTGAAGTACCGACGAGTAGCCCCGTCGGCCAAGATAGTTTGTGTTCCATATGAAGAGTTGTATTTTTATTTCATTTTATACTTTCTTGTTTACCTTCAGTAATTCTCTTTTGTATTGTATTTTTTTAAATGAATTGATGTAATTTTGCAACTTTTACAATTTGATAATTTTATAAAATATTTTTAGTAGTTTTATACATTATATGTATGTTTGATTTCTCTTTAGTTATTGGTGGTTTTCTGTTTGGTGAGAAGTTGGGGGCTATGGATAGTTATTAGCTTATAGCTACTGTCCTTTTAGAAACTTCTCGTTCACCCCTACACTGAGGGGCTTCCCTGATGAAGCTCTCAGTGTTTTTTGGGGTATAATTTCATTCATTTGTTTATATATTTCTACATTTAATTTCATTCATTCGTTTATATTTTTCTGCATTCATATATTACTACATCTAAGTTTTGCATTTCCTTTCGCTGCAATCTTGCGCATTGGTTTGTAATTCTCCTATTGGTTTTTCTATTCTGTAAAACTTATATAATTATAAATTTTCCTGTCAATTGTTTGCTATATATATATATTAGGAATTTTGAACCCTAAAATTAAATTATATAACGGTAATAACACAAAGATAATTCCTCTAAAGATAACTTAGAGATTCTTAAATATATTTTTCATAATCTTAACTAAAAAATCGTTATAAATTCTTTTGAATCAATCTAACACGAAAATTTTAAATGTTGTGTATTTATATCTTTTACTTTGTAAACGAGGAAAAAAAATACAAACACACACACACACACATACACACACACATATATATATATATATATATATATATATATATATATAAACATACAGTAACGCCGCTTAATAAAATCACTGGTTAATAAAATCAGCCGCTTAATCTGATCAAATCGCCAGGACCGGAATCAAATCAATACAAACAACTGTTAAAGCCGCCGCCTAATAAAATCAGCGTCGCCAATTAATAAACTCAAAAACGTCTCCTCAGCAGCCAAAAATATCATTTATGCATGGGGAAAAAAAAAAAAAAACAGTTTTTTTTTTTTTTTTTTTTTTTTTTTTTTTATAGAAAAATAAATTAAAGCACAACAAATCCTTCGTTGTCGTTCATTGTTGGAGATTTCACACTTGCAGCACAGTTACAAATTAAACACGCCCCATAACTTATCTCCGTAACAATTTCAAGAAACGTATTCTTCAAACCGCATTAAGAAAATAGAAATGTGATTTGAAATGATTTTTTCTTTTAATAATAGAAGGCAATTTCCTGTTCCTATTTTGAAATTACTATCATTCATGAGGTTTAAACGGAAAGATTTTAAATGTATAAGAAAAGCTTGAAATTTTTGTAATGATGATTTTACTCTAACGAAAGTGCACAGGAAATTAGAATGCATTTACTTTAAATAATTAGTTAATTACCTACCAAAAATTAATTAATAGTGTTTACTAATTCCATTATTCGTTACCTTTTGAAGTTTCTTTCGAAATTTAGGGAAGTAATATCTTTTCCGTAAGTTCAGGAACGTTCGCCGGATATAAAAATCAGCCGCTTAATAAAATCACTCTGGCTCAGAACGAATGTGATTTTAATAAGCAGCGGGAACTGAATATATATATATATATATATATATATAGCGACTGGAATAATAATAATAAAAAAAGAAATTATAAACGCGCTTACCCTCCGACACTTAATCTTTGTTGTAAGGACATAAAATAAGAATTTACAAAAACGGCAATGGAAATAATGAAAAAACAAATTTAACAAATGAAGATAAATGTATATTTTATAACAGCATAAATCAAACTTCAGATTTATTACCTACAAATATTTTATCAGATATCTCCAAACCATTGAAATTCCAAACACAGCGATAAATATGACTAAATAACGAAAGATAAAATAATGTCGAATATTCTGTATGCAATAGAGTTTCAGTAAAAAAAAAAAAAAAAAAAAAAAAGATTTTGGTTAGATATTAATATGTTATTTAATGTTTTTTTCTTACATCAAATAAATATATTTGAAAGGAAATAAATAGAAAGTAGTTATATTTTTAGAATTTTAATTAAAAATAAAATATTTGGGTTTTTGATAAATAAGGAAAATCCAATGCATAGATTGATTTTTAGTGAAATAATAAAAGCACTCATTTCATTAGCTTAAAGTTACTGTATCAGTTATAACAATAAAATATATTTAGGTGCTTTAGGCTAAATTTTTCAATTAATTTTAGATCCTTCTCTTCTTTCTTTTTTTGGAAGAAAATTTCGAAATGTGTTTTTGTGATAAATAACTATTTTGCATAATACAGAGAAAAATCCATAATTATTAATCAAAGCGATACTGCATTAAATTTTATTAAATGAATTAAAATGAAAATTTTATGAATTGCACACCTGCACCTATTTTTAATATATATATATATATACAGTCGGCTGCAAAATTATTCGAGCACTAGCAATAATCCTTGCCAAAAAAAGTACACTTAATGCAGCTTTGTTAAATAAATCCTTGTCGAGTCATGTTCTTAATCAGTCTAAGAACATGTTTCGGCAAGGATTTACTTAGCAAAACAGTCTTAAGTGTACTTTTTAAATATAGGAATTATTGGCTAGTGCTCGAATTTTTTTTGCAGCCGACTGTATAAATATATATATAATGTATAAACCTCTATATGAAACTTCTATATTTTTTTTTATAATCCCGCGCTTAAATATTATTATAAAAACAAATTAAAAACAAGCTTATGTGTGATAAATGGTATTGCGCTTCGGAGCGTGAAATGTATTGAACTTTTAGTAAGTATATAGTACGTGGTTTCTGGCTAGATGGGAACTTTATTTTTTTAATGTCTTATACTTATGTCATGTAAATATAATTGAAAGAGATTTAAAAAAAGAAAGAAAGAAAAGTAGTAACGGTTATTGAATAAAGTACACTGGAAAAAAAATGTTTGACTATCAATTATAATTATAGGAATACGAATATTACAGAATTAATAATAACTTTTTTCTTTCTTTTTTTTTTTCCATCTGTGTAAAGTTGTTAAATGAGTCACACCAATAAAAGTTGCATAGGAATTTTACATTAAATTTTATAATCCAATTTTATATATATATATATATATATATATATATATAAAAGAGGTGGATATACATCTTTGTGATAAATAAGTATTTTTCGTATCCAAATCCAAAATCCATAATTAAAGTCGAAAGATTTAATTTCTACTGAAACAAGCTAAAGCTGAAATTCGATAAATAGTATATTTTCACATTTATATTTGAAAATGAGAAAATAAATAAAAGTTTTCAAAACTGGGGTATAAAAAAAATTTATACCTGTTTAGCCTCTGGCACTTAATCTTTGTTGTAGGAACAAATGAAAAGAATTTATTGAACTACAGATAATATATCATAAAAATGACTGTAATAAACAAACAGAAAAAGAAATATATTTTTTAATAGCATAAATCAAACCTTAGATTTATTTCTATAAAATATATTTTATCTTTGAACTTCAAAGAATTGAAAATCTAAATAGAGGGGCAAATATGGTTAAATACCAAAAAACGAAATAATGTCAAACTTTCTGAATATATTGTTGCTTTAGAATATATATAGCTTTCTGCTAGACGTGAATGTTATCTGTTCAATGTTTTATTCTTAATTCACATATTTGAAAAGTTTTAAAAGATGAAAAATATAGCATGTTTTTACGCTCACATGACTTTCTCTTGCTCTCAAATTTAATATTGTAGACACAGGTTGGCGATTAAGGGATACGAGGAGTACTATTATATAAATTATGCATGTTAAAAATAATTTAAATTAAGCATCGAATCAATTTTATTTGATAAATAATTCTGTTTGAGATCTGTAAACCCCCTGTTTGATTATTCTACCTACGTTTGTATAAATTTGAAATCTGTTATGAAATTTAAAAGTTCATTTATAGTTATTGAGTCAACTTTCATACATACCATTCCTTCATATATATCAATCTTAATCAAACTATTCAAGTAGCACTAACTTATGTTAACTACAAAATACAACATTTGAATTGCTGAGTTGCATGGAATTATTTATTTTTAAATTAGTATGATAAGAGAGACAGGAAAAACTCCGTTAAGGGTTGAGTTTAATTAAATAATAATAATAATAATAATTTTCTATTACTGCTATTACTGTTGTTCTTGATTATTATTATTTTGTTTTAACTAAATGAGAAACTTGATAGATTGTTGAACATATAAACGCTGTTCGCACATTTTTTAGACGATTTTGATGGAGTGTACTGATGCAATTTCATTCATATTTCGTGTTTTAATTGTTCAGTTTGATAGACCTTGTTCTTAAATATAATTCTACATCGTAATTTCTATGATAATAATCCTTTTTATAATATCGGAAGAGGTATATTTTTCTACTCCTCTTGAACGGCTTTCCAAAGTTCACAAAGCGTTGTAATCGGTGTTTGGATAATGTTGATTTTAAGAGTCAAAAAAATCAAAAATCCAACAGTGATACATCAGGAGATTTAGCAGGAATATCAGTGAAGGGTATGGTTTTAATTCCCGTTTTTTGTTCCATTTTTTTCTAGAAAAGCAATTGCGGATTGCGATGTGTGGCTGCTTGTTTTGTCTTGATACAGTTCAACGGATTGATAGCATTGTGGATAAATACCTGGATTTTCATTTTTTAAAATTGGAATTAAAATATGTTCTTGATAGTATTTAGAGCTGATTTTGACATTTTTGTCACATTTTTTTGCTTTTATCTTGCGCGTGTATGAAAAACCAGTGGCAATCATAAATCCTTTAGAAAAACTTTCTTTCGATGCTTTGAACCATGTAGCAAAAATTTTTTTCTCCACTTTTGTGATAATAAATTGATCTTTTTTTATTGCAACCACTTAAATAGACCCAAGATTCATCTTATAATGCGAAATTTTTTCCATTTTTCTCCTGATAAATGCTTTTCATAAAGATTTCACTAAAAACTCTCTTTGGAAAGAGCAAAAACCTATCCTTCCATCCACTGCCTTTTTAAAAGCGCATTTTTGCATCTGAACAAAAATTATAAATATCAGAAGATAAATAAAACTTCCAAAAATATAACTGTTGTAAAAATAAAATTCTACATGCAAACGATTTTTTCTTACTGCGAAATAAAATCGTCTAAAAAATGTGCGAACAGCCTCTGTAGAATTTCACCAAGTATAAGAATTTTCGAAAACTAAAATTTAATACTTAACATTAAATTAAAGGATGCACAATTTATTCTGAAACTTGCTAAACCTCGTGTAACGTTTCTAACGCCTAGGAAACGGTATTCTAAATTGAGACTAAATAATAATTTAATACAAAAAAAAAGTTCAGCTAAATATATTTTTAATAATAATTAAATCAGTAGTCAAAAACTATGGAAATTCAGAAGAACGTGAAACTTTTAAAAATGTTGTGATCGGTAATTTATCAAATAAAATATTTTTTAGCAGTAATATGTTCTCTAGTTTTAAAGCATTAATATACATAAATTATTAATAAAACTATTCAATTTAAAGTGAAAGTTCTAATTAAATTTTGTAATTATTTATCAGACGTCATCAAAGTGTAAATTAATTTAAAACAGAACTATGAAAAAGAATTAAAACGGACTTTTTCATATTAAATATCTCATTTTCTCAAATATTATGTCATATATATTATATCCTTAACCCCTTAACTGATTCTTCTTTCTTTTAAATTTCAGTTCGCCCCACTATTAGTTTATGGTAACAGTTATGTTATTTAATCTTTCAGTTAACATATTATTTTACTGAGAAATACTAAAAAGAACTACTTTTATAAAATCTTGGATCCAGTTTGTACAAACTGCTACAGAAGAAGTGCACATGCGCTGTACATGTACAATATTTAAGAGGTTAATTAGTTATACTTGAATTTCAAAGTATATATATATATATATATATATGTATGTGTGTGTGTGTGTGTGTGTGTTGTCATTTACAAATCTGTACACTTTATGCAGACCAACATTAACATAAATGAAATTTCATGATTCATCTCCCTTCTTCTCATATAAGTATTTTTATTTAATATGTGTAACCAAAACATGCAACTTTTAATTTGACTACTTAAGAAATTTTATATTAAAATAGCGAACGGATATTTCTTCCATTAACGAGTCATTTGAGAGAAGCACCTTTTATTAATTTTCAATTTTATTTAAAAATTTAATACCATACTTTTTAAAAGACTCGTTTTTTCATGTTGCTTTAACTGCATTTTAATTAAAAAAATATTCCTAAAATGTGCATTTTTTTTAAGCAAAATTTTCATTAGAAAAAAGGTAAATTCTTTAGATAATATTCATGGATAATTTTAATTATTTTTTGTATGCGTAATGAGTAGCAGTTTTCCTTCATAAATTCCATCGATGAACAAATTGTAAACATACTTACAGTAATTAAAATAAAAACAAATAAAAAGAAAAGAAATATGAAAAGAAACAAATAGAAAAAAAACATATGAAAAAAAAAAAAAAAAAAAAAAAAAAAAAAAAAAAATGAGAGAGAGAGAGAGACAGAAAATAATTACTTTAAACCTTTGAAGCAGATTTCTCATCAAATATAATTTTTACACTTTTTTGATAGTTTTAAGTTATTTTATATATAAATAAGTGGAAAATGTTAAATTTAAAATTTTAATTAATTTTGGTTCTAAAATATAGAGTGGGGCACCGGTGTTCCTTTCTGTGTTAAAGGTAAATACATCATGGGACATGGGCGTCCCATGAATAAATATTTTTACAAATTGCACTTATTTACAATTACTTAGATGTAGGAGTAGCAATAATTCATTACTGATCTTTTTTAAATAATCAAACTTAATTAGAAATAAATTTTTGAAATTGGTTGATACAATTTTTTCAAACTACTTTTATTTAACATTTTTATTTTAGTAAAAATTTTACTCTGATAATATAATAGATTTTTTATAGTAACTATTAGACTCTCTTTTATAATAAAAAACTGTCATATAATAATAATATGTAATAAGAGCGTCAAAAAAGAAATAAGCAAAAGGGACACCGGTGTCCCACCTGCGTCAAAGAGTTAAATTTGAAACAGAATTCGTAAAGTGTTTAAAAAATAATAGTCATTGCCATATGATATACGATTGTCAGAAAAAATAATAATAATAACAAACTTAATTATGCACGCAGTGTAATTTTAAAAACTCACGGCTAATTCATGGCACAATAATAGTGTGAGTGACGTAGAATGTTAAAAATTCTTACCAGTGTTACAATCTATGGAGTAATATAGTATTCCTCTAACATCCACCAGTTAGGATTATATTTTGTGGAAACAATACAATGGTGACAATAAAATACGCGACGCTAAAAAAATAATATACAAGTAATATTTAAGCACGCGGATTCAGTTTAGGGATATTATAAAATTAAGCAATAATTTTAAAAAATGACGACATTTGTCTGAAGAGATCATTAAAAAAAAAAAAAAAAAAAAAAAAAAAAAAAAAGCATTTTTAAAAGTTGCATCTTTACAACCCTTGCAAGCACCATTCTAAACCTAGCAATACTTTAAAGATATAAACAATCTATAAACTTGTCCATGAATTGACTGAAAAACGCAATAAGCAAAATAGGTACTAAGTGTTTTTAACAAAAAATTATGCCAAAATGAATAAATATTTAAAATAATAATAATAATAATAATGAAACTCTCACTAACATAGCGGCAAAAAATTAAAAGTTCCTTCCATAGAGTTCCTTTATTAAAATTGTCGTGCCTGGGGAAACATGAAAACTGGGTCGTCAAATATGAATTTTATATTGAACTTTCGTTTGAATGATTCGATTTAACAATTAATAATTTGTCTTCTGGTGAATTAAGATTTTAATTGGAAGTAAAATTGATATAAGACTTATCAGTTTCAAATTATAAAGGTAAAATGAAATAATAATAATAATAATAGAAAAATAAACTCCCATAATTTCGCATGGGTTTGGTAGTAAAGAAATATCGTATATTTACAGCAATGTTTTCTATTTAAATAGGATATAAATTACTGGCACAAATACAGGTGGAAATAGCAATATCACTTTCTGTGACTCACACTATATGTCGCATGGAATTACCCTGACATAATAATATAGTAGACGTAAACATAATAAAAGTAACACTTTTTAAAATGTCAGATAGTTTCCCAAGATGGATTGCTAAAAGTATTGGCGTATTGTATTGTCATAGTCTTGTGTGCAACATTTGAGCAAAATGAATTAGACAGAAGACATTAAAAATTAAATAGCAAGATTTTTCTCAGGCAGATACTGCATAAATTCGTGGATTATTTTTTATAAATTGCGCTGCAAAGTTTGGGTTGATTTATGAAAATACATTCACTGTAAAAAGTTTTGTGCGATATTACGTAACAATATTGGGGCATCTTACTTGCCACAGATATGCAGTGAAATGTTACCAGCTGTAAATGTGTAACGTGTTACAGTTACAATAACATGCCACATGTTACAGTGCTGTGTAACATGTTACTTACACAGTTACAAATGGTAATTCTCTACGTAGAAAACTCTCTAAATTGTGTTACGCTACAATTTTTACAGTGTTCCAAAACCAACTTCTACTATTATGTTTTTCTTATTCTCATATGTCTTAATTTATCACTTATTTAGTATGAAAATTTTAACATATACATTTTATCGCACACGTATACAATGATTTATTATTATTATTATTATTATTATTATTATTATTATTTAATACAAGAAATTGAAAATGATGTGCTACAATTAAATTAAGATTGATTGAAAAAAAATTACATTAAAAAGGATATATAAAAAAATAATAAATAATAATAATAATAAACAAATACATTTTCCTATTTTCATTTTTTTTTATTGTAACGTATAATTGGTGATTTATAAACCAATATTCATTGATAATAAACATCGATTATTTATGTAAACACAACAGTGAAAGCTAGTAATAAATCTCTATTTCTTTTATTAAGGAATTTCTTTGTAACAATATTTAGTAACATGGGATGCATTTGCTTAAATAACGCCATGGATATGATATATGTGTTTAATTATAAGTTGCGTAATTGTGTTTATTAGAATTAAACAACATTATTTTCTTCTGTGGAAATATACATTAAATATTTTTGGCAAAACGTTTATTGTTATTTCTGAAAACAAAAAAATGTCTATAAATAAGGAAACTATTAGGATATTGCTTTACTATCGAGTTTTCAATTTCGATGGGTCAAACATTTCCGTAATATATATTTAAAGAAAAAAAAACTTCTAAACTTTACATGTGCACACTCTGATATTTTGATTAACCTGTTAAATTTAACATTATATTATAAAGAAAATTTCTTAATTTCGATTCGTTACAAATCCCGTCCTTTTTTTCGTACATTTTTGTTATCGTTGTTACTTGTTTTCTACCTCTTATACGACTGTGTGTGTGTGTGTGTGTGTGTTTTCTTTTTCTCAGTCCGAATCGCGGTGCTGAACTAATTGTTATCTAGAATTTGAAATCATTATAATATGAAATTTCTGTATAAAAGAATTAGATTACAACATAAAGAAAAGCTAAGATGTTGAATAATAAAATCAAACAAAAATTTAATATTAATAAATATCTTCATTATGCCTTAATTATATATATATATATATATATACACCATATTAGGTCTATTATACCTTAAAAATATATTATATATATATATATATATATATATATATATATATATATATATATATGCGATATTTCGTGCGTTTATGTTTGCATGAAAATTATATAAAGACCAAAAACGAGGTTAAGCAAAAGCAAGAAAAGAGAATGTTTTGTTATGCTGTAAATAAAACTCGACATTTATGTCTCGTAAATTCTTGTTTTACTTCTCCCAAAAGAATTTTAAATCTTCAGCATAAGAATAACTGAGGCAGTGTTGAGTATAAAGCCTACAATCTGTTAAGACTAGTAGACACTTCAGAAATCATTCTTTTAATGCATCTTGGCACATCCAGACCCATTTTTCTATAAATATTTCATAAATTGAAACATAATCTTTAACATGTTTTTAAATTAATAATTATTATTTTTAATAATGTTTTGAAACTGTAGTACAACGTCTTTTATCCAATGTGCGGAGCAAAGGAGAAAATAATAAAACTTATAACATTAACACTGGTTATAATAATATTAATGATTTGTTGTTTTCTCTTAGAATGAGATTCAAATGCTTTTAATAAGAAGAATATTAAAATAAATTAAAGAAATAAGCATGTCAATAATAAATTTTTCGCTACGCTTCAATTTCAATATTCAAGTGGGAAATATTGAATATATTTAACTGAAAACATCTTATTTTGAATTTAAAAATAAATAAATATGTAGGTAGGTATTTTCATATACAATAAAAATAGTATATGAAATGTTGATCTTAAAATAAAAATCTTCACTTGTAAAAAATAAATAAATAAATAAATAAATAATAATAATAATAATAATAATAATAAATAAATAAATAAATAATAATAATAATAATAATAATAATAATAATAATAATAATAATAATAATAATAATAATAATAATAATAATTATAAATAAATAAATAAATAAATAAATAAATAATAATAATAATAATAATAATAATAATAATAATAATAAATAAATAAATAAATAAATAAATAAATAAATAAATAAATAAATAAATAAATAAATAAATAATAATAATAATAATAATAATAATAATAATAATAATAATAAAAAATAAATAAATAAATAAATAAATAAAATAAATTGCAAAGAAAAACTACAACTACCTTAATTCTCAAATCCCAATATAATGGTCACTTTTAAATTACTTACATCATATATAGATTATTTTGAGTACATAAATCTATATAAACGTTACACATAGTTAACTTTACCCATACAGACAAATTATAAAATTATTCACTAACTTTTAACTGTGTTTATTTGGTCCATTCACACATAAAATTCTGTTGTTTCACAAAAATATTATAAATGAAATTTTAAAAATACAAAAAAAAAATATATATATTAATGAAATCAATTTGCATTTATAAAAACTGTTAGATGATTTTATGGACTTTATATGAATTTTATATACACCACTATTTACAAAAATTATTACTCCTACTATTTATTTATTTTTGCTTCTTTGTCATTGCACGCTTTATGCCCATCTGAAATTTATGGTCGACAGTCAAGACACATAATTTACCGAAAAGAAAGAACGATGTTTCATAGAACTGATCTATACCGCGCATAACATTTTCTTCTCGGATTTCCTGTTCTACTTCAGATAACCTACATTCACAAGATTGATGGAATAAACCCGTCAATTTGATTCAGTTTTAGTTGAATGAAAGTTTCCAGAGTCTCGCAATCTAAGCTGTGTCAGATGCAACATCATATCGGAGAAGAAGAGATCTATGAAGATTTTTATCCCTAACCACTCAGCTAAAGAGAGGCACCAGAGGTTGGTTGGTTGGTTGGTTGTAGGATTTAAGGCCGATTGACTCCTGATGTGTCCTAGGCCTAGAGGGGGAATGCCCTCCGTGGGGGTCTTTCTAAGGGGTCCTAGCCCGTATTTACGCGAGTTTCGGAGGAAACCACGGAAAACTCCGAACGGCTAGGTCGATGAGCGCGACCTGGGATCGAACCCGGCACCTCCCATCTACCAGCTTTGAGCGCAGAACCGCTCGGCCGCTGGTGGGCAGAGGCACCAGAGGAGAAAGAAAAAGTTTTCAAGGGAAGCTATTTTTAGGCATGAAGTACACTCATGCCTAACATAATTATAAATGGTTTAAGTAAATTTTTATATAATAAGTAAAAAACATTGAATAAACACCGTAAAGGGCAAGAACTCGCAACAATTGTTTCGTGTCGAAAGAAGACACGACCCTTTATCAGGCGAACAATGCGGGCACGAGTGCTATAAACATAGCGCAACGCAGCACAGAATACTCGTCTGTACTTTGTTCACCTGACGAAGAGTCGAGTCTTCTTTCGATCTGAAACAATTGTTGCAAGTTATTGCATTTTATGGTGTGTATTCAAAGTTTTGTACTTCTTACTTTTAAACGTCAGCTCTGTGGTCCTTATATATATATTTTTTTATATACCATACTTTATTTAATTGCTGATATTTATTATAAAACGTTACAATTTATATTATACAAAATAATATATTAGAATTATGATTTTGTACTAGTTGATTACTTACATCCAGCAAATAAACTCCCTCATATTAATAACTAACCATTTAATTTTTCCAGTTAAAAAAAAAGCTTTATTTACAAATTATGGATGAAAAAATATATATATTTAAATTATACTTGAAAGTAAATTCTTAAAATATCCAATTGTACTATTACTCAAAAACAATCTATAAATTAACTTACGCCTACTTCGATGATTAAAAAAAAAAAGGCTCCAGTTCTTTCCTAAACCACTTAAAATATTGGACTCAAACACACTATCAAAGTCAAACACTAGAAGCTTTTGTAAATTCAGAAATCCAGTGCAAAATATGAATTGAATTTTTCACACTTTTAGTAATTAACTGTTAACTTATGAATTATAATTTAATTCTAATTTTGTTATTAAGTGTCTATCAATCGATATGCTTTTATTTCAATATTTTTTAATATGGGAAAAAAATCTGAATATTAATGCAAAATATCATCTTTGTTGACAAATATTGTTTGCTGCTGTAAAACTTTTTATGAACTAAACAACTTCCTTTCAAGTCTGTTCTAATGAAATGCTATCAAAAATTAAATCTCTGCTATGACACATTCTGTTGTTAAATATTATGTACCAAAATTTACAATTAAACCACTGACATGTTGTTATATAAAATGTTACTTTATTCAAAATGAGCAAAATATCAATTTATTTTTTTATATTTTTATTATTTATATATTTATTTATTTATTTATTTATTTTATTTTATTTTATTTTATTTTTTTGTAAAAAAAAAAAAAAAATAAATAAAAAAATAATAATAATAATAATACCTAAAAATAAAATTTACATATTAACACTTCATTTGTTTTAATATTCATTAGACCTTTAATTTTTTAAGATATTCTCTAAGTGACTTTTTTAGAATGTCTAAAACTCACTTTTTCTCATTTTAGATCATATTTTTAACTATAAACATATTCGTATTATGAATTATTTATTTTATAAGAAACTCATTATTATTATTTATACATTTATTCAAAAAGAAAAAAAAAACTATAAGGTTTAAAAATAAATATTACTTTTAAAAGAAATGTGCAAGTTATACAAAATATCAAATTATTACATAATCTTATTGAAAATTTTAAATTTCATGAAATACATCATTAAATACACCATGAAGCGAATTTCCACAATTTATTATGCAGGCGATTCGTAAGTTCAGATTTAATGTTCAGAACATATCTACGAATAGTAAGCTTTGAATTATGAACAATAACTTTAAAATATGGAATGAACACAAGGGATCAAAAACATCTCAGTAAAGGGTCAAACAGATTATTTATCACGTATGCGATGCCCCCATTTTTGCTATTTTCTGTTTTAAGAAGTAAAGTGTCCTTTTAATAGAAGTTTTAAGACTATTTTTATTTTCTTAAGCCATCTCATGAAACGACTATTTGAAATTTGGTAATAATTTGCTTGTCTTAGCACGATTTTGTGAATATCGTAAGTTCAAATACAACCAATGTGTGTAAAATAAAAATGTATAAAAATAAAGAAAAAAAAAAGTTTCTAAATTTTTAAATCTTAATAGTTATACCATTTAAAGAATATGAATAAAACTTTAAATCCCTGGATATGAACGTATGCGATCAAAAATTGTTTAAGAATGGACACAACGTTCTAGAACAGGGCCCGAAATTTCAACTCAGATTACACTCGCTGAAAATTTTTTTTACTCGCCACAAAATAGAGTTGTCTTTTTTTTTTTTGTGTGCATTTTGGGCTTTTTTTTTCTCTCCCCCCCCCCCCATTTCAAATGCTTTTATAAATAAGCTTAAAATTATATATATTAAAAGTGTGTCGTTTATCATCATGTCTTAAAATCATCTGTAATTAAAAGTCATTATAATGTATTGTATTTGAGATTTAAAAAATGTTAAAAAGTCTAATAACAAATGTAAAGAGTCGTTAAAGAGAAGAAGAAGAGGGAAAAAAAACTCTTTGTTAAACAATATCCTGTGAAAATCTTTTTATTATGAAAGATTAAGCTTCCCTATTTACCTATTTATTAAACTTTTTACACCAGAAATGTCTTTTTTGTCCATTTTATTTTTTGTAATCAGACGGAATGTCGATGTGTATAACTTGTTCATTGTTGTAATTTGAATGGCCATTTCGGAATAACTTTTTCGATAAAATCGTTGCTTACATGCCTACAAATCATTACAAGCAAAGCGCAAATCCTTGGAGTTTCAGTAAAAAACTAGAAAATGATAACTGTTTTTTGATCATGTTTCAACAAAATAAACATAGGCACTATCTTCAAAAGGGCTCGGGTTCATTTTCATGCGCCAATATCTCATAGTCAAACTTTCACATTTCTCTTTTCTCGTATAGTGGGCGACGGGCAGAGAGGTTCTCTGATCGTCTATTCTTACCCTGCTTGGAGAAATCACAATGGGAGGAACGAAACTGCCGAAGAGATTAAAACTTTTATGCATGCACTACGCATTTCTTTTTCCCAGGCTGGAATTAAATATGAGGTTATAAGATGACACGATTTTGCCATATTTAAATCTATAAAAAGAATGTTTTCTGCCACCGTATCGTGTAAGAATTCTGTCTATAACTAGACCAATTTTTTACTCGCCACAGTAAAAATTCTACTCGCCAATGGCGAGCTGGCGAGCGGAAATTTCGCGCCCTGTTCTAGAATATTACGTAACAGTTTCTTATGTATATCCCTTTCAAAAATGTTTGTTTATAGTGTAAAGCGCTTTACGAATTTCATAGAACTGTTGGGGATATGCGAAGATTTAATATTTGAAATTTAAAGAAATATTTATGTTGAATTCTTGAAAAGTGAGACAGCACTATGGAATAGATATCTTGCTAGGAGGAGAAATAATCTGTTTGTAAAGGTACTCTACGAGGCTTGTTTAGAAATTTCATGGTTGGCGAAATTTTGAGAATTTGAGGTGGTTATCTTCGAGCGATTTTTGAATGATGTACGAAAATTTGCAAACTGTTTCTCCAGTTGTATAATACAAAATAAAGCAATTTTATAGTCGATGCCAGATGGAGAGTGACTGAAATGAAAGGTATGTGGCCTGTGGACTCTTCTCATGGAAGCATATCATATGGTGGTACAGTTTTTTAATCTATCTTATTAATGTGGCTAATTAAACTTATTTAATTATTTACCAACGTACAAATGGCCTTCCCCTTCCTATTTTAGAAACAAAAAGATATAGTTTTTTTTTTATTATTATTATTATTTTTTTTAATAATGTATTATCTCTATGCACAATTAATCACAGCAGCTCTGTGGTAGGAAGGAAAAGGCAGGGTAGAGGATTTATCATCACAATACTCCTTCCAGTGTGCCGGAGACCGTGTATGCCTACCAAAGAAACTATTATGTTGTTTCCTGACAAACTTCAGGCATACATTTTACAGATAAGCCATATTTCTTACTTTATTTTTCGTGATTTCCTATTTATTTGCCGTAAAATTTAAGGCTAAAATTTCGCAACAAAAATTCATTTCTTTATATTGCAGTTTATTGTAAGCATCGCGTTTTAAGTAGAACGTACTGGAGGCTATACAGATATTTAAAAATAAATAAATAAATAATACTATCCATATAGTCTGAGTATAAATAAATCACTGTGAAGATTTAAAAAGAATACTGAAGACGGTATCTATGGTGAAATTCAGAATACACGAAGATTTTACATAGTGTAAAAACATTGTCTTAATTGAATGTAAAGAAAATGCATTTACATTCATTAGTTTACATGCTTTAAATACATGCTGTAATTAAAAATAAATTAATTAATTTAAAAAAAAATATTTAACATTGTTGAATTTCTTTCAAAGATCATTTTATATTGATAAAAGTAAAAGTGACAGTCATCATTAAGGGCGCGAGAATAATAAGTATAAATCGCGTATTCGGTTTCGGTGGCATTAATCATACCATCAGCAATTAAGTTGCTGCTCACATATCGGTATTCTAAAATCCATCGAAACTGAAATCAGCTGCAATGATAACTGTATGCTTAAAGTAACTATAACTTCGAAGTCGGACTGGTGGTTTGATCGGTAGAGCGCTGCTTTCTGGATCCTGGGGTCCCAGTTCGAATACGAGTGTGGGCAAGGGTGTTTTGGATGTACTATGTCTATAAAATTTTGTACACTTTCTGCTGTCAATTGTTAAAATATGGATCATTCGAGACAAAAGTCCCAATAACTATAAGTATCAAAGCTGTCAAATAAATAAAAACATAACTGCAAAATTTGAACTTTTTTTTGGTGTTTTAAATATTTCCTACCGCTTTACATTTGATTGTCTATCCAAATTAAATTCATCCTGATGATATACAAAACATGCCTAAGGTTTACAGTATACCAAACTGTTTATATGACAGGTACCAGATGTTTACAATATAGATAATACATCAAAATTTATAACATATTATTAAAGTGCATAATATATTATATTTTTATAAAATTCCTTAATTAATGATTTAAGCAGATTAGGTTCTATAGACACGATGCATATTTTTTACGGGGATATTAACAATTTCATCATTAATATATATAGAAAAATTCAGTTTGAAATGTGCAAAATAATCTCACAGGTAATTTAAACTTTTAATACGTTTTATTATTTCAATTAATATTACGAAATTAATCATGAGTTAATAAGCATTATGTTCATTTTTACAATTAATTTTATAATATATTATTTTGTATCAGTAAAGAAACGCTTAATCGTGCTCTTCAAATATATTAATTTCTGCGATTTCTTTTTTAGATCCTGCAGAGTCATGCCGTCCTAATTCGTTTTATGAAAATTTCGGAAGCATAAGAGGATTGATATAATTATTGAAATAAAGACAAGAATTAGCAAAAAAATTGAAAACAAAAAGTTAAAATAATTATAAAAATGCAATATTAACCTATCTTTGTGGTTTAATATATAAAATGTAACGTTAAAAGATAGATGAACATGTAATGTATGGATTCGTAGATATAGATTTAACAATAAGAATCTCAAAAAAGAAAAATAAATAAATATATAAATAATAACATATGGATGTTTTTTACAATGTAGAACTAGCCAGTAAAGAAAAAAGTAATGTTTAACATTCAATACTACAGATTTATGAAATTAAAAACAAAACACCATGCATCTATATAAATGTATGGCCGCTTTCAATTTCGGTAACGCGCGAAGGAAAACAAATCGTCTAGACGTGTTCATAAATCTTTAGAATAAATTTCAAAGATGAAGATACGAGTCAGAAATATCAATTTATATACATTTACTTTTCATTTTTATAAACACGTAACCAGAATAATGTCTTAGATGACATTTTTTTTTCGTCTTCACAATACATAGCAGAAACTAAAATATAGATTCATAAAAAAAAAAAAAAAAAAAAAAAAAGATAAATTCACAAGATTAAAATTTTATAAATGTAATAAACGGTTATCTAACGTATATTTTATGTTTATTTAAAAAACACTCTCGTTTTATTTTACAATTAAATAATCCAATTAATAAGATTTATTATATATATATATATATATATATATATATATTGTAGTTATGAAGAAATGTAGCCATTTTTCTTAAATATATAATTCACTAGAAAACAAAATCGTGGGAACATTTTGTGATTGTATTAAAATTTTTGATTAACAAACAAACACATATGATTCAAATAATAAATTCACATTTTAATATGTTTCATTTTAGTTCATAAACATTATTTATTAACATACATTGGCTCGTCCGGAAAGTTCGGCTGATTTGTGTTAGGTGGCTTAAGAACAGGTCTGATTATATCAGAATGACTCTAAACAAATGACATGCGTACATACACCCCGCGACAAAAATATAGGTACAAATGGTTTTTTCTTTGATTTTTTCATAAAATAACATTATCTAAATTGTGCTTATCATTTATTATTATTATTATCATAAAATAACACTATTCTCGGACAAATTTTTGTTTTAAGACTAAAATTTTTCTAATTTAAGACTACGTTCCGCGACAAAAAGATAAGAACAAAGGTTTTTTTTAAATAACATTACCTAAATTATGTTGATCATTTATCAAAACAAAATATTATCATATCAAAAACCTATTAAATATTTAAATCATATTAAAAATATTTATATTCAAAATAATCATATTCAAAAATTTTAAAAAATACCCTTTGTTCCTATCTTTTTGTCGCTGTGTGTAGTCTTAAATTAGAAAAATTTTAGTCTTAAAATTTTTCTAAATTTGTCTTAAAATAAAAATTAGTCCGGGAATAGTGTTATTTTATGATAATAATAAATGGTACGCACAATTTAGATAATGTTATTTTATGAAAAATCAAAGAAAAAACCCTTTGTACCTATCTTTTTGTCATGGGGTGCATTCTAAAAGTCGGTATTTAAGGCATATTTAGAAGATTTTTTTTTTTTTTACAATACGTTAATTGTTGTCAGTTTTATACACCTTTGAATATGGAAGCAAACAAAGTGCACTATAGGCACTTACTATTTTTCTCTTATTTTTTTTATACCATACTTGTGTCATTATTACCATAAGAAGCTTCATAATAAAACACATAGACATTTTTATAAACATGTTTAATAAAATTCCTTTAGTCTTTTACATTGAACGATCATAAATGTAGCCATTAATTTAAGGACAGAAATGAAAATTTATGGATTGCTCTATATTATCTTCGCTCAAAATCAATAGACGCTGAAAAACGTTTTTCATATACATCTAAATATCTTAAAACGAAAATATTCACCCTTAATATTCTGTCTAATGAAATTTTAGTTAAAGTTTGCTTGTACGAAAGGTAAACTATTTCAGATCATGCATATTTATCTCATAACTTGAGGAGAATTTTAATAAACTGTTATGGTAACATTTGTTTAAGAATATGAACTATTAATTTACTGGATTATTAGCTTTCACTACAGGGATAAGGCTCATTTCACAGCCATTTTGCTTTAAACAACATCGGGGTGAAATTACTTTCCATCATAAAAGTGTGTGCAGAATTTATTCAAAATGATGTTATAGAATTAATGTAGCAAAATGAACTTTAAGTCCGGTGCTTTGCATGATAAATTTGCCACTAATGACGCCACTAATGATTTATTTATTGAAAAGCTGTAGTAATTAAAAATCCCTCCAAAGTTTATTAATTTCCATATATATCTAAAATATCAAAATTACACCATATTGAGTGTGCATGAGAATTTATTATGTTTATTTTAATCTAATTTGAAAATGTTACATGGATTCATTTGCAGCATTAAAGTTATGTTAAAATCTATAAATAAAAAGAAAACTGCTTGAATAAATATATTTTAATTACCATTATAAATTAACACAGACAGACATGCAGAGATACACACAGCTGCAATATAAAATTTAATGGAAACAAAACATAACAGTAAATAAACAAACAGTAAATAAACAAATGCGTTTTCTCAAATCAAAAATTTACATGTTCATATTTTTTCATCGAATAAAGTCAATGATATCCTTCTCGATTCCGTCAAAAATTCAGTGTATAGTGACCGCAGTGTTAAATTCAGTGTTAAATTCAGATGTATAGTGACCGCAATATTTTTCTGACTACAACGCCCAAATTACTAATATTATAATATTATAAAACAAAATATATATCTTATACGTGGAAATACAAAATGATAATTTTTAATAATAATAATAATAATAATAATAATAATAATAATAAAACCTGCGAAAAAGCATTTTTTCAGATAGGATCTGCAAGAATAAAACTGAATTTATTTGGTCATTTTATTATAAATATTGTCTCGTTTCCTAAGATTTATAGAGAGGAAAAATTGCTCTATGGCATTTTCAGATAATTTCATATATTTGTTTTTTAAAAACACAACATGAGGAAAAAAAAAAAAAATCGTTATATGTTCATAGAGAATTACGAAGTTTAAAGAACATTCTGATAAATTATATACATATACATATTAAATTTATTATTTATATTATATTTATGTTTTAATATACATAAAATATATTGATCCGCATTGTTTACATCATAAAATATATCTATATCTGTAAATAATAAAGATAAATCATGGTCATGCCCAGATAGTTGCAGCAAGGTTGCAAGAATGCCAAGAAATAATTATGGGGTTGTTTCAATTTCAACTTCTTCTTGCGAGATACAAAGCATGTTTCTCTAAATGTTTTTAAAGTGTAACGTTTTATTTAAGTTTTAAATTTTAATACTAAAATTTATCTTCCTTTCTATTTTAGAAATGTAAAAAATAAAATGTTATTATTAAAGACTTACTATTTATATAGTTAAAGCATATTTTCTAGATTTTTTTTTTTTTTTTTTTTCAGGAAAGAATTTTATATTTCTATTCACGATTTTTAATTATGTTGCCAAGCGTAAAATAGCGAAACTATAAGTATTTACCAGAAGAAAAATACAGTAAATCCACTGTCCAGATAGAGGAACCGTGCGTCCGAAAAATAACAGACCAATTTTGAAAATAAATTGTAAAAATAGCGATTTAAATAAAAATGGGCCTGTTTTTTGCGCTGTTATTAATAAAAATACATTTTCCTGAAATTACACACACACACACACACACAAAAAAAAAAAAAAAAAAAAAGGTGTACTGACGTAAAGCAAATTTGATACAAATTAATATGCATACAGATTTCAAAGAAAATGCAAAATTTTTAAGTTTGGCAGTCAATGAATGAACATGTGATAATGCATCGCATGTTAATTGCGCAACTGGCAGGGCATTAAAGGGGAGCAATTTGGATTGTAAATTCTTTGAGATTTTTATTAAGCTTACTCAAATGAAAAATGTATATACCTAGCATATAGGTGCGCAAGCGGTATGCGCAGATGTCAGTAATAGGGAAAGGACGTGCAATTGAGCTGAAAGAAGAACATTGGTATAATCGACGAGTGGATCTACATTTAAGTAGGTGCGAGACCTCTGTTGGATGATATTGGAAGTCATTTATGAACCATGGCCGAACACAACTTTAAGAAGAAATTGCTCAGCATTGTGATTCGATAGAATATGAGGACTTAAAAATCTTCAGAGCGGATATCACGCCCCAAGATTTATTATTATCGTAGATCCTACATGCAACTTTTCCACCAGTGTTTCTTTATTTGTCTTAGAATGTATTTTATTGCACATTCACTTTAGAGTTAAATGACATTTTTCTTTTTTCTTTTTTTTTCTGCAAGTACGCTTCTTATCATTGCATGAACTCTATCAAGAATGATTAACTGAAAATTCTACGTTTTTTATTTCTTATTGCAGCAGACAGCAAAGTGCAGCAGATTTCCTACGGCGAACATTCTCGGTAAAGCATGTACTTATTTTTAACCTATGTACTTTTCGAAATTATTATTTTTCTAATAACAATGCAGCATCAACGTATTTCTATCTCAAATCGTGTTTTTATTTATTTATATATTTATTTATTTTTACATTCAAAATGAATCAGTCATTTATTGGGCACACGGTAAATAGGTTGCAAAAAAGTCAATATATGAAATAATGTAAAAATAATTTTCGTTTGGTAATTAATTATTTCTTTTACACTTTTTCCGTCTGTTTACGAAATTCTATAGAATATTTTATTAATCGCTATACTGATATATAACGAATATACTTTCAAATGAATTTCTAAATAATCCAACATATTTTTCTGTAAAAAATAAAAATAAAAGTTATAACAAATATTTCGAAATTTAGACTTACAACATTAAAATTTCTAAGAATATTCTTATAAATATTATGCCTTACGGAATATTTGTTTTCGTATTCATTTTTAAACATATGTAAAATTGATAAATCGGTGTTATTTACTTCAAAAACTATTATTTGTATGAATGAAATGTAATGATATTTGGAATTTTCCTCCTATTAATTCCTATAACCTATTTCCTAAAACCTATTCCTATAACCTATTTCCCTACTAAAAAAAAAAAAAAAAGAAAAGAAAAGAAAGAAAGAAAAGAAAACATTAAAGTAAAATAATAGCATTTCTCACTAAATTTCATTCGTATACAGTTGACAGCAAAATTATTGAAGTGCTAGAAATAATTCCTAATTAAAAGATGGGCACCTAATCCTGTTTTGTTAAGCAAATATTTGTCGAGAATGATCTTACATTTATGCTGTTCATAAAAAGTATCCTGATGATAAAAAACAGCGTTCAAACTAATATATATATATATGAATAATGTGGATGCGTGGTTCAATAATTTTTTAGCCGTCTGTGCATATTTTTAGGATTTATATGTAGTACATTTTCAAAAAATATCAGAACCATATTTATATGATATTTATCAACACGTTATTATTAACACGTTCAACATGTCATTTAATTTTTTTTATCATAAGAGGCACTTTAAATGCTCTGCTGAATAAGTAAAAATAATATCCTAAAAATACATAATTTAATTTAGATGAAATATATTCTATAGTAACACATTTTGTTAAGGAAGACAAATATTTTCTATTTGTGTTTAAAGTTTTTTTTTATTATTTCAACTAACGTAAAACAGCCAATTTAAAATTACTGTGGAGCAAAGAGTTTCAATTTGTCATTGCCCAGTTGTGGTTGTAAAAATGCTTCAACAAAATCAACAAACAAAACATCAAAATCGCTTAAACGTTTGTAGGTTTGTATTCTAATTGTCTGTCACGTATGATAGAACAGTATACCGATCACTATAGTAGTCTATTCTGAATAAATTTTCGAAGTAAAATTATACATATATATATATATATATATATATATATATATATATATATCGCTTTAAATGCCATTTCTCAGAATGTTGTATAAAAAATTGTAAGAAGGTCAAGAAATAAATAAATTAAAAAAAAAAAAAAAAAAAAAAAAAAAAAAAAAACACCTCGTACGAGTCGTTGTTTTGTATTATAAATATAAATTCAGCTTGATTTACTACTATTAAATAATTTTTACTATAAGTACAAAACAGTAACAAAGTGTATAGAAATTTGATCATATAATATAAAAATATAATATTAACATTTTGATAAAATTTATGTCTTATTGAAAAGTTTTACATATTTTCTATTCATAACGAATGTTTAAAAATTAATATGAAGTAAAAATATTTCTTAATAATTAGTAAAAATAAATTTATTTTTTTAAACATATATATGAATCAGTATCATTTACTTCAAAATATATTATGTCTTTGGAAGTGAAATAGTGATATTTAGAAATTTCCTTCTTTAAAGCAAATTGATCCCACTTCTCCTTAATCTTCATTCATATACATATATATATATATATATATATATATATATATATATATATATATATATATATATATATATATATATTAATTTTTTTTAAGTAATACACTCACAAAAACACTAGAAACAGAAATTTATCATAATAATATTTTATGGCTTCAGGATTATGATTTTTTTCCAAAAAGTATTATCGACAACGCAAAAGAAAAAATAATAAATATAATTTTTGAGAACAAGTTTATCTATTTCCTTTCTTTCTTTCTTTTTTTTTTCCAGGAATAAGATCTTGAGGCTTATTGCACTTCATTTCAAAATTATTGACATCATTTATTTTCATTTAAATGCGATAGATGCAGGAAAAAAATAATAATAAATTTTATATCTTTTTTAAGGTTAGTACAATAAAAAACCAAAAATGTGGTATTTTTCTAATGCTATTATATTGCATATTATTTTATTTATATACTGAAATATATTTTCAATATTATTTTAAGTTTCTAAATCAAAAATAAATAAATAAATACAAAGAAAGAAAGAAAAAAATAAATAAAAGCATTTCCTATGTTTAAATTTTTGTTAGCAAAGAATTCGTTTATATTTATATTACAGTAAATATTTTTTTAAAATAACACATTACAATAAAATTACAACTAATGAGGTAGAAGGATGATTTAGCTAAAGTCATTGTTCAAATATTTATAAAAATGCCTACAAAAATACAAGGAATAATACAATAACTTATAATCGTTAGTAGAATTCCTTATTTCTTTGCTTTTATGTTCTCTAATTCTCACGATCCATTAAACAATACAGGGATCACTGTAGTGATTTATAGTGCACATGCATTTTGTAAAATTTCCAAATAATTGAGAAAATATACCACCCTTTTTACTTTACGAAAATACATGTCTAAGGAAAACATTATAATGTGACAAAAATTGAAATTTGAAAATATCTATACGTGATGTCTCATGTGTTAATTTTTTTCTATTTTTACGGTAATATATGTGAGTGTGTGTGTATATCAGTGTTCGTGTTTCAATGAACACTATGATGTCTAAATGCTTTGTTAAAATGAGCTGAAAGTTAACACATATGTTATAGTTTACCATTGCAACCATATTGATTTTAGTGAATTTAGAAATTATACTTTTTAACAGGGACACAACGATAAATTCTTTATCATTATGGGATATAGGCATAATTTCTTAAAAGTGTGATAGCGTCTAAATGCTTCATTTGATTGACAGAACATTTGTACACAGCTTATAGGTCACCGTCGCGTTATCCGTATAGATTTTGGTTAGTCTAATATTTATAGATTATTAGAGGGACACCATGATATATTTCTTTTATCATTTTGACGTATGGGCTCGAGTAATTGGAAGTGCAATAGCATTAAAATAAACAACAAAGTGTATAGAGAAAATACTCAAACACACTATTATAATTTTCTCTTCCGTTTATTTAATGATATTTTCTACTTTAATTAGATTAAAGAATCGTTAATTACTTAATGTTCAAAAAGTCGAGATGAGTCACTCCAGATTTATTATGATTATGATTATTAATATTATTTAATAATCTTTTGAAATTTAGAATTTCAGTACAACCAAACTTTAACAAAATTTTGATAAATTATATGTTTTATTTAAACTTTTCGTATACATAAATGACGGAGAGTTCATGCAAGTGATCAGAAATCGTAAGGTTCTTGAATTTGCTCGAGTTTCTATTTCACTAAACCAGTAGCGCAATTTTTGTTGTAAAAACTGCCTGTAAGTTTAAAAACATTTTTTTGTTCAATATATTGGCGGGATGTTCTTGGAAAATAAAATAAAATAAAATAAATAAGAAAAAGTACTGGTCTGTATAAAAAACTTTTAATAGCCACAATTATGAAGCAATGCAAGCCTAATATACATGTTTCTAAAAACATAATAATAAATCAAATTTTAAAGACTTTGAGATTTCCCAAATGCTACCTATTATTTTTTAAAAACATGATTTATCTCTCATTTAACGAGAGGTTCACGAAATATGTTAAGGGCACTCACTCTGGTAAAACCGTTAGGATCAGATATGCTTTGTGATATTGCAGAAAAATATGTATTCAGATATAAAAACAAATTTAAATACTCTTTTATAACATTCCATTACGGATGCACCGATCTTTTGGCTAACAGATCATTATTAGATTAGTTAACAGAGGATTTTTTTTTTTCTAAAAGCAGCTATTTACTTTTATAGAAGTATTAGATATTGAAAGTTTAGAAAGTGGATGTTACGTACTAATACATGGGTCGTTTATTGTAAAAGGGTATTATCTCCTTGTAAATAGATTTTGAAATAACGAGCTTTTTGCAAATAAATCTGTGTGAAAGAAAACATTTCATGATAGAGTAGGTGTTATCGATTTTTGGTGTTTAATACAAATCAGAGTTATAAGAATTTATAAATTATAATAAAATTAATTTGGAGTTACTTATAAACTTCATTTTAATAAGAAATATTTAGAAGATTTAGTTTTCTGCAAAAAACAAGTAATGTCATTTATGGTATTTTAAAGGAATTATTGGAGTTCTTATATATATATAATGAAAGATGTGACTACGTGTGATACAATTATTAATATTTAAAAAAATATGAAGTTACACCACATTTACAATGATTCATCCATATATATATATATATATATATATGTATATACACTGCATAAAAAATGTAGACGGACACTTCTTTACAATTTTTTTAAAACCCCGTCTTTGTTTAATAGGAAATGTCAATTAAAATTCTTTAGCATATTTATACTTATCAATCTTCATATTTTTGACAGACAAATAAAAATATTCAATTATTTTTAATTTTAACCCTCTCGCTGCGTATTTTTTTTTTATCAAAATAGGTTCAAAAATTGCGTATTTTTTTTATTACATATTTCAAATCTACATATATTTTAGACTTAAAATATACAAAAATTTTTTGTAAAAGAGTTTTTTTTTTCAATATAGAATTAGATCATAGAAAAAAGTTGTCAGAATATTGATATTGAAGAATAATGATATAAAAGCAAAATTTTGGAAATCAATTTTGGTTAAATTATGATTTATTTTATAAAATACAAAGGTAAAAAGTATATACTAATGAAAATATGCAAAATACTTACAAAACATTTATTAGAAATGAAGTTTCATCACATCATTCAGATTCATCACTATCCACAGAGGAATCCGAGAAATTTTCATCAGTTCCGCTATAAATATCATCAATATACTCGGGATCAGAGTCAGAACTACTGTCAGTGTCGGAAATATCGTCAGGAACATAGGTCATATCACTCGCGAAACGCTTCCTGCCAGACATCTTTGAGCTCTGAAAAGCGCGCGCAAAATGCTAAAAAAAATTCTTTTTATATTTCGCAGAAACGTGGACAACTAACGCCATCTGTTAGTCGACATCTAAATAAACAATTAAACATTACAGAAAAGCCGAAATGAAACCATGAACGGGGAAAGAGCGGGTTGCACACTTAAATAGACGGCAAAAACGCATCCCCGCGATAATCGCGGGTTGCGCAAATTTTGCTACTTCTACGTTGCCCGTGGAAATCGCGGGATGCGCAGCGAGAGGGTAAATGTAGGAAAATGCAGAAAAGAAAAAATATATACATTTGCACTTTTTTTTTTTTTTTTTTAAGTAGACGGACACTGGTCAAAAACTGCAATTATCTAAGTGGCTGTTTTTTCCGAAATACCAGTTTTGAAGTACATGTACATTTGGCATTTTGCCAATTGCTAACGTGCTTGAAAAGATAGTTTTATGTAGTTAAATTTCTTGGAGATGAATGCGCCATGCCACGAGGAATTCCTCTAACTGATTGCCAGAAAGGACAGATTATAGCGCTGAAAAATGTTAATAAAGGAGTCGGAGAAATTAGTAGGCTACTTCTAATAAGCAAAAGTAGCATCAGTGATTTTCTACGTGCTCCTGAAGCCCATGGCGTAAAGAAAAAGAATGGATGGCCAAAGAAACTTTCGCTTAGAGGCGAAAGAAAAATTTTTACTGAGCTGAAAAAAACTGGAGCATCAATTCCCAGAGTTCGAATAAGCACAGGAATTACTAACGTAACTTCTCAGACAATTTATAAGTACATTTAGCCCTCAGAGCTCTTTCAATATAAGAAGAGAAAACATCATCCATGCTGGAAGGATCACCACGTGACAGAACGCTTACAGTGGGCTCAAAACCATATATATCGGACTACAGAATGGATATCTGTAGTTTTTTTAGATGAGAAAAACTTTAATTTAGGCGGCCCAGATGGATATCAATATTATTGGCACAGTTTGGAGAAAGAAGACGAAGTGTACTCTACTCGGCAAGTTAGTGGTGGTGGCGTGATGGTGTGGCTAGCTGTTGGCTATGGTGGAAGGACAAATTTAGTGTTCCTAAGTAAGAAGCAGACTCACAAAGATTATATTGAAACACTAAGCAATGAGCTTTTACCATTTGCGTGTGATCTTGGAGGAGAAAACAGGATTTTCCAACAAGATGGAGTGACAATACACACCGCTAACAAAGTTAAAAAATGGTTTCATGAGAACAACTTCAATGTTTTACCCTAGCCAGCCAAGAGTCCGGATATGAATCCTGTAGAAAACATTTGGGCTATACTTGTTCATAAAATTTATGAGGGTGTACGTCAGTATGAATCAATTCACCAGCTCAAAGAAGCTCTTACAAGCATTTGGGAAATTTTTTCTCAAAAAAAGATTCAGAAACTCATTGATTCGATGCCTAACAGAGTATACGAACTTATTAAAGCAAATGGGAGACGAACCCCTTACTAAAAACGTTTTCTTTTAGAGATACAAGATATGTCTACTTTTTTAAAGAAAAATTGCAGTGCAAATATGCCCCATTTTTTTCTGAATTTTTCCACTACATAATTCAAAAGGATTGAATCTATATTCAAAAAATAATAATGCACGATGTCTCAAGATTATAATTATATTAGAGAAATGTACCTCATATCTCTAATTAAAGAAATAAATGGCTTTAAAGTATTACAAGTAAGTGTCCGTCTACTTTTTTTATGCAGTGTATATATATATATATTAAAAAAAAAAAAAAAAATGTTGAATTTACTTAAATGAATAGATTTCGCCAACTTCAATGCAATTGAATGTAAAAAATAAGTTTTTTTTTTTTTTTTTTTTTTTTTTTTTTTCCCTGTGCATTGACGTATTGACGAGGAATGAGAATTTACCTTTTAAACACTTAATTTCATCAATATAACTCATTCATTATTTCTCATTATTCCTTTCGTATTATTTCTCATTAATTTCTATATGTAGCGTCTCAAGTTATACTTGTAGAATTTCAAAGAACGCCAGAAAAGTCCAATAGGATTAAATAGACCAGGAGAAAGAGTGAATCTGAGTGAATAAAATTAACATCTTGCCGGTCCAATTTAAATCCTCCCCCCTCCTGGTCAATATTGCCAGAATTAGGGACATTTTTTAATAATTATCCACCACTAAATTTTAGCTGCAATAATTGTGTAATTATTTTGAACGTTATTCGTCCATTATGTTTATAAAATATCACTTCTCAAAATTACTGGTGACAGTTGAGTAAAAGAGTTCCTAAATTTCGCAACACTCTTACGAGCCTTAAGGCTGGCGTGGTTAATGAGACTCGATCTTTTTACAGATGTAAATTTGCAGTGTGTAGGATGATTTTTACAAATGAAAAATTTAGATTCTTGAATGTTTTTACATGTGTAATTTTACAGAGATATTTAGAAAATTAAATTTACAGAGTTTGTGTATTTTTTCATAAGTAAATTTATTACAGAGTCCGTAGTTGATTTAGAAATACCAAGAAAAATGTCAACAAATTTTAACTGAATTCCAGCTTTTATTTATCTATAATTTATAAAAGAATTAATATAAATGATTACAAATGCCTTCCCTGTAAATTTATAGAAGATAGTTTAATGATGTGGTGCACGTCAAGTTATTGTTTTGATTTTAAATCAGATATTACTTTAAAAAATTTTAGAATCACCACTTTAAAATAGGCTTTCATAGAAATGCAGGAAAGGTAGGGTAAGTGCCACACAAAAGAAGTTTTCAGCTTTTCTTTCTTCATTTCTTTTCTTTTTTAGGTTTCACCTTTTAAATTACAAGTTAATGTAAACAATAACATAGATTATGTAGATATTACAGTATTTCTAAAAATAAAAATTAAACAGTTATAAAATTAACTGATCAGGATTTAAAATTAAATATTATTAAAAAAAAAAAATGAATTATAATAAAATTACTTATCTCAATAAATATCTACTACATAAAATTTAATTTTATAAATTTCCAAAGTTTGCGGAAATATATGGCAAAATATGAGGTTATTTTATATATTTAAAACAAAATCCTAATTTTATAATAAAGCAATAATAAATAATAAAGAAAACATATATTGTAAATTTGCTTCTGTTTTATAGACTAACGTATGTTATAGAGTAACGTTATATAAGTTAATAAATATCCCAAAAGCAAAATAGAAGTAGTCTTCAAAATGTAGAGTAATATATTTTTATAGTGCTTTATATCTAATACGATGTTCATTAATTTTTTGTTTTTTCGTATATAGATTTTATATACGTAAGCGTATTTCGTTATTACAGACTTTAAAACCTAAAATGGAATTACCTATAATAATGTATGCGGAAAAAAAAAAAAAAAAAAATGATGCACAACCATTAAATTTAATCCTTAAGTGTTCGCTGTACCCTACCGATACTGCATTTTGTAGTACAACGGAGAAATTTTATATTTTTATGTGTATATATAAGAATCTATAATTTAATTAACGGCACGCAGAATTTGAATCTTTTAAACATAGATTATTTAAGGAGAATGTAGATAGTTGTTACTTCTTTACGAAATTAATCTTAACGACGTATTTCTAAGAAAATGTTTAGATTAATGAAGACAATATATATGATATATATATATATATATATATATATATATATATACAGTAAAAGTATAAAAAGGAAAAACCCCTGCTAATAACTAAAATAAGATTAAAATATTTTTTAAACATTAAAATGCTAATGAAAGTATATATAAAATATATTTAAAAAGGTTTTAAAGGATTTTATAATTTAATTAACTAAAGTTATAAAAATGATAATAAAATATTAAAGTATGTTGCATTTAATAATGCACATTAAAGACATGACGCTTGAAATAACTCCCTTATATATATATAAAAAATTACAATTTTGTTGCATAAATATATATATATATAGAGAGAGAGAGAGAGAGAGAAACAGATCAATTATCTGTTTATATATATATATATATATAAACAGAAAAGAAAGCTAAATATTGATTTTTCAGATTCGCTAATAATATGAAAAATTCACTGTGTATGCAAACGCTTTTATACATCTTAAAATTTTCCCGTTTTGTCAAATATCTGAAAACATGCTTCATGTAATCACATGATGAATCTTTTTTCTAAATGTTCATTCATAAATGTACATGTTTCAGTCTAAAATATTATTAAAATAATCTGTGGAAATAATAATAAAACACTTTGTTTCTCTTCAGTATTAATTACCTTTAATGCACGTATTGTTATTTTGCACAAATCGTAATAAAAATGCTTTCAAGTGTTCAGCATTCTTAGTGGTAAGCTATAAACAACAACAGCAACAACAACATGTTATAATACAAAACATCATAAGTACACAAGTTATTTTGTATTAAAAACTTAACTTTAGATGTATTATTTAAGCTTATAAAATCATTTTCGAAAAAAAGTTTAGTTACATTTCTGGAAAACAAAATATCGTAATATGTACGTGTCATGAATTCTGCTAATCAGAATCAATACCAAAGAAAATTTCATTATTTTATAATCCTACGGCTTCATCATTGATCTAACAGTATATACGGCAAATCAGATATTTTGCTAAGATTTATTGTATTTGTACTAACGTTTTTGGGAACTTGTATGTTATATACACATTCCGATAAACAAGAAACAAAATTACCGCAGAATTCAATTAATCATAAATTGATTTTCGGACGATAAACCAGCGAAGATTGTGTTTAGTTAGATAATCGATATATCAGAGTAGGAAAAATAATCAGATGTTAATGAAATCTTTTACAGAAATGTTAAAGTTAGAGAAAATATACATTTGTGAATGTGTGTGTGTATATATATATATATATATATATATACATATATATATATATATATATATATATATATATATATATATATATATATATATATATATATAAGTGATCCTTAAAAATTAACATTTAAATTTCTGTATGGGGTACCCACTTATTTTGTTCTATGTATAAAATAATGACTTCCACAACAATTTCAAAATGTAAACACAAGTTTTAAGGGTGGCTATCAAGGTTTAGAAAAATTAAAATTTGACAAATTTTGTTATTTCATTATAAATTATTATATTTTAATTACGTTAAAAATCGAGACAATATACATTAAAATATTTAATTTTAAATATTAAAATACACATAACATAAATTTAAACATTTCGAGCCTTAATTTAGGCTCCTCATCAGTATCCCCTCCCACTTTTTTGCGTACTGGGGTTATTTACAATATTCCTTGTAAATCTTGCAGATCTGTTTATATTGGTGAAACTGGCAGTTCCCTTCATACTCGAATTTTCCAATATAAAAGAAATTTCAAAAACTGCGATATTCGTTGTAAAATAGCGCAGCATGCGATAGAAAACGACCATCTACATGATTTTAACAGTACTAAAATAATCGTTTCTAACTGTTCAAATTATCTTTCAAGAATTTTCCTGGAAGGATGGTTTACGAAACAGAATTTTTCACCGCTTAATGAGGCATTCACAAGTTCTACTGAATATGCTGTACTTTCGTAAAGAAAATATGTTGTTCTTCTCAGCGTTTACTTTTGATGCATTTATTGATGAGGCGACTAAAAGAAGACTCGAAATATTTAAATTTATGTTACGTGTATTTAAATATTTTAAATTGAATACTTTAATGTGTATTGTCTCGATTTTATATATAAGTGCTTGATACTGATATTTTAAAATTAAATCGTATTTCAATCTATTTAAATACATCAAATAAAACCATTTTTAAATTTTAAGTTTTTTCTTTTTAAATGAAAACATCATAACTCATCATCACTCTTGTAAAAAAAAAAAAAAAAAAATAATAATAATAATAATAATAATAATAATAATAATAATAACTAAAATATCATCGTGTTTTTTATTTTTTAATGCACGTAAAGTGTATAAATTTGGATACATAGTATTATATGACATTTTTTTTTCTATTATTATTATCTTAATATGCTGTGCAAGATTTTTCAAATGCAATCAAAAATTAAAATAGTATCAAACTATTTGCTAAATTTATATTAAAAAGTAAAACATTTTATAATTTTTATGTTTATATGTGTAATATTATAATACATTCTTTCGTACTTGGAAATATAGCTTTAAAATGTAATTATTAACATCTTCTAAAATCATTTGCTAAAAAAATATTTTCATTTTTTTATATATAAGTACTTAAAATCTTATATTATTTTATCATCAAAATATATAATTCGTAGAAAATAAATGTTCTTCAACATCATTCATATAACTTAATCAAATAATATCTATATATGCTTATATTATTATTTTTTTTCAGGTAAGTGAATTTTGAAAAAAATTGTTGACATTTATCCAATGATTGTTACTTAATGTAAGTATAGATGAATTTTTTAAATCGAGTTTAAATATGATAGTTGTCTATAAATTATTAAATTGATTTTTTATGTTTTTTTTTGTCTAAATATATATATATATATATATATATATATATATATATATATATATATATATATATATTAATTTATTTTAAATCTATGCCTTCTTTCTTTTTTTTTTTTTTTTTAATATCTAATAAATATATTTATTACTGTTTACACAATACATTTTTTTTTTTTTTTGCTAAATTTTTCCAGTATTATTTTAGTTCAACATTAATTTAATTAATTTTTCTTTTGAAAAGTGAACGAATTTTCTCTTTTGTTTACTAAATAAAATTTCTAGTAATATTATATACATATATATATATATATATATATATATATATAAGTACCATATTTGCATTGTTGTAAAACAATACATTATTAGTCCCTTCTTTCACAGTAATAACGACGTAGTCCCATAATATCAAATTTACAAGTTAATTCTTTTAAGCTAGTTTTCTCTTATGCTTTTTTTCATAGAACTTGTAATAACATTTTGAAATTTCTACAAAGATGGTTTGAGACTACTGAATTAATTAATACAGCATATTATGATCAATATACTTAGCTAGATTGATATTTGGCACCAGGAAACTAACCACTTATCTCCTTATAGTTAAATTCTGACCCTCTTTATTAAAATATTGTTCTGTTGTATTATAGCATATTTATTATAGAAGTCCGGCAGCATGGTTAGGTTTATATAATTTAGTAAATTATATTTAATTGTCAGTTACAAACATTTTGTAATTGTATGTAAATTCTATACATTCGTCATTCCATGTTAATTCAACACAGCTAAAATCCTGAACCCTTCAGATTTTTATGAAATTGGGTTCATTTATTTCTTCCACTGAGAAATGCATGTATACCTATTTAAAAGTCCCTATCTCTTTTAGCTTTTGAAAACACGGGGGATAATAAAGGGCTACAAAAATGGATAAAAAATCCGAATTTCCAAAATTCTAATAATACAAATATACCCATATTTTCTTTTCAAATTAACTTAGAGATAATTAGTATTATTAAAAAGCTTATAATACAAGCCTTTAAATGATATATCACATGTACATATTTTTAAAATTTTCTTGTTAAAGTCAAAAATTTTAACCTTTGACCTTCAATATCTCAAAAAATACATATTTATTTATTTATTTATTTTATAAAATATATGTTATTTTTATTTTATTCTCTATAATTATTGTTAATTTCAATATCACACGGCCATGGGATGTTAAGTTATAAATTAAAATGCAACCTTCCATCAGTATTTTCATATCATAACGTAAGTTTTACGTATATTTTGTTCCCTAATTACCTTAGAGATATAAAATGGATATCATAAAAAGCTTATAATACAGGCTTTTAAATAATGTATATCGTATGTATATATTTTTTCATTTTTTCATTATAAGGTCAAACATTTTTATCTTTAAACATCACTCAAAAAGTATACATTTAACTTTCATTTAAAAATTATATATTATTATTACGTTTATTATTTATAATTACTGTAAGTTTCAAAATGTGGCGGTTATTTTTTGTAAAAGGTACGTTATGTTAATATGGAAATGCTGGTAGATTTGCATTTAAATTTATAACTCAGCATCCCATGGCCTTACCATGTTGAAACAGTAGTTATATATAAAAATCGTAAGAATAATAAATATTTTATTAAAATAAATAAAAATATTAAAAAATATTAAAAAATAGGTAAAACAAAATAAAATAAATATGTACTTTTTGAGATATTGAAGGTCAAATGGCAAAATGTTTGACATTAACATGATTTTTAAAAAAAAATATCTGAATGTAGTATAACATTTGCAATCCTGTATTATAAGCGTTCTAATGATACCAATTTTTTATGTCTAACTTAATAAGGAATGAAAATATGGGTATATTTGTAGAACAAGAATTCCCAAAAATTGCGTTTTTTACCTTTTTTCACAACCTTCTACATCAAAACTAAAAGAAATAAGGGATTAATGAATTAGCATACATTCATTTTTCAACAGGACAAATAAAGGAGCCCAATGTCATAAAATTCTGAAGGGGTTAGGTCCAAAATGCTGTTTTTTTTTTTTTTTTTTTTTTTTTTTTTTGTGTTGATTTGACATGGAATAGCTCACATATATATATTACACGACATACCGTGATTTTTATTACTTAGAACTTTTCAGTATATATATATATATATATATATATATCTATATATATATATACACCGAGAGGTTTGGAGTGATGTTACCCTGTTTAGATCCACGTAAATACTGATCTAGTAGACTTTTTCGTTGAAACGTGTTATATACATTATATAAACCATAGCAAAAAAGAAATATGTAATAAAAAATTATAATTTATATTTATATCGATAGATGACAATTTTTATGCAAAGTAGGTTATGCAAACAGTTATGCAAGTTTGAACCATTTTGAAAAGCTTATGGAAAATTTCATAAAATCATTCTTCTCCGTGGCTTTAGAAGAGAAAAAAATGTTTTGTTGGAATGGTAGTAATTTTTGAACAGTGTTGTGAGAATATTCAAGAATGAAACACTTACGAAATAAAGCTCTGTGGAGACAGGGTTTGACAAAGGTAATTATTAAAATTAAAGACTCTAGTGTTGGGTATTTTACATGGAACATAACTGAAACCGATTTCATGTGAAACACTTAACGAACTGATTAGTCAAATGAGTAAAAATTTCCCAATATATTTCGACTAGTGAAGTAACTTCACTCACGTTATTTATCCCTTCCTTTATCCGTGGGACATAAGTTTCTGTAATACATTATTGTAAGTTCCCCGTTGTAATGCATACACATTTCATTGATTTCGTTTGCCTTCCTTTGGTCGAAATGGCCTTGTGGCATACAGCCCCCCTTCCAGTTAATTAAAGTTGGCCAGACCTTAATCTCTACACAGAGCAGGTGTGCTGATACTTACAATAGTTTGGTTCCAGACTGTCTCAAACTGTGACACTAAAGTATAATGAAGCTGCCCTGCTAGCACGCCCTGATGGTCGTGAGAACAGCGGAGTTTCCGAGGGATTTCTTCGGCCAGACGGGAAGGCGCCCGCCCGCTCAGCGAGTGAGGGAGGAGCGCGGGTTGCCATCGAGAGAAAGAGTTTTCCCAGGAGCAGCGCTGGAAGCAGAGAGTCGGGGATTCGTATCTTGTCTTCGGCCAGTGAAGGTCGGAGGGTTTTTTCTTATCTCGTTTACCAGGAGAGGTAGCGAGACACTTAGTGATTTTTTTGTGTTCCTCTAGGAGCAGAGAACACAGGTCAGCTTATTTTCTGTCACCGGCGAAGGTGTGCAGGTCAGCTCGTAAGAGAATTTTTACTTTAAATTATCCTAGGACTGGATTATATCTTTTCTGTACCTGGAACGGTGCAAGTATTGTTTCAGTAAATCGAATTTAGGATCACGGAGATCCACTGAAACTGCTTGTTAAGATCTTCAACTCAACTATCGATCCATGCTGTAGCTACTAGCCATTGTATATAATCCTCCAACATCAATATTCTAACTAACGGTTGTACATAGAATCTTGTTTAAATTTTAATTAAATTAATTTTCTTATCAACTTCTGCTGTGACGGGATTTTCTTATTCGCTACCAGAACCCTCGCCCGAAAGTCCGAAACGTCACAGCTATACAAATTTGGTGGCAGCGCTAGAGGGATGTTGTTGGAGAAATACTACACTGCCTGAAGAAGTACGGACGATAGAAACGTGATAGACTCAACGGAAGGATAGACGCAGCGGAGTACGTCGAACCATCAAATCAACGGAGGATACATCTACGTCGCATCGACTAGAATCTCTAAGACAGAGAGGAGAGCCCTCAGCCTGAATTATCCGGAGCCCATCCCGAATTCTATACTTTTTGGAATTGGGTAAAATTGTAAGAATTGTGTAAAATTGTTAGGAATTGTGTAAAAGTGTTAGGTATTGTGTAGAAATTTTTTTTGGGAATTGTGTAAGATTAAATTGTGAATTTAGAATTAGGTAAACATGTCAGAATTAGGGCAGTATAGGAAAGCGGAACTGCAAGAGCTCGCAGTCGAATTCGGAGTGATTGTTGAAACTTCGGATAGGATAAGTGATATCATAGGGAAAATTCAAAAGTCTCCAGATTATGATAAAGACCTAGCCCTATCTCAAATTAAGTTAATACGGGAGGATATCTTAGAAAGAAAAGCGGAAGAAAAAAGGAATGCGGAAAAGATTGCGGAAAGGGAGGCTGAAGAGAAAAAAATCGCTGAAAGAGAAGCGGAAAGGAAACATGAATTAGAGTTAGAGAAACTTAAAATAGCCCAACATTCAGAAACAGTAAGAATAGCTTCGACTCGTAGCGAACGCCCCAGCCGACAATCACTAAAATCGGTTATGCAAAAATTTGAACCGGAGAAATCGGACATGGCATTATTTCTTGCGTTATTCCAAAGACAAGCTAGGAAGTTAGAAATAGATGACGAGGATCTAGAGACTAATTTATTAGCTTTATTGCCCGTAGAAATCGCGGAACTAATCTTAAAGGAACCCCAAGAAATTAGTGACAATTTTGAGAAAGTCAAACAAATGCTATTAGATCGATTTAAATTAAGTCCGGAAAATTTTAGAATTAAATTTATGCAACACCAAAAACAACCGGGAACTCTTTGGCATGATCTAGCTTATGATTTAGATACATATTTAAATGGGTGGTTAGAGGGACTAGAAGTAACAAATTTTGAGGATCAAAAGAAATTAATGGTGGCCGACCAGTTAAAGAAACGGGCTAATTTCGAAATGAAAGATCATTTCATAGATTCGTGGAGCTCTCTCAATGAACCGCGAGAGTTAGCTAAGAAGTTTGACGCGTACGAGTCAGTTCGCAGAAATAATAAAAAAAGTTGGACCCCGAAACCACCACTAGAAAAGAAAGTAGATAAACCTCGCAACTTTGATAAAAATAGGGTTGAGAAAAATGCCCCAGAACAAAAAAATTGGAGGGATAAGTCTGATCTGACGGAAAGATCTAAATTATTTGAGGCCCGAAAACCTATTGTTTACTATGTGTGCTCTTCCCCCGATCACATTAAGCCAAATTGCCCAGTCTGGAAAAGCAGACAAGAGAAGGCTGAAAAAGTAAATCACGTAGGAGACGCTGAGAATTTAAACCCGGCTTTTGAACCTTATTTAAGTGAAGCCAAGATAAATGGGGAAAAGTTTACCATTTTACGTGATTCTGGGACGTGCCTCGATATTGCCCCTCATAAAATAATTTCTAATGAGCAATTAAACGGGGAAACCGTGTGGGTCAAGGCAGCTTTAGCCAACGAAGTGAGATGTCTACCCATAGCCAATATTGAATTAGAAATTGAGGGAATAGGGTTAATTAATACGAAAACCGCGGTAGCGGATAAGGAAGTTGTCATGGATTATTATTTACTGGGAAATGAGACGCAGAAATTTCTACGCATTAACAAAAAAGAAAAGAAAAAAAAAAAAAAAAAAAAAAAGGCAGAAGAATGTAATATATTTTCATTTCGCATAAATATTAACTTAATAATTTAGTTATATATTCTACATTAAATTATTATTATTATTTTGTTTATTTTATTTTTTCTTTGTGAAAAGAAAACAAATGACGTATCTATTAATATCTATATTATTATATTTGAACATTGCATGAATACAGCATGCAATAAAACTAACAATTCGCAAGAGATATCATTAAAAATAGAATAATACAATTCTACGTTGTCAAAGAGTTTTACATTATTGAAGTGTTGTTTGTATTTTTTAAAGGTTACTATAATTGCATATAAGACCCTTTTACCAAAATAATAATAATAATGTGTTACTATAATTGTTTTGGAACTGAAGCTACAACTTTGAAAAGATGAAATGAAAACATTAACCACATTTGTTAATATTTCTATTAAAAGTATTTGAATATAGCGAATTAAATAACCCCCAAGAGATATTATTGAAGAATGTAAAAATACATAATCACATCACCTATATTTTAATTTTTTGAAATACCGCTTATAGTTTTAAGTGTAATTAAGTGCATTTGTTAAATAACAGTTTACTTTTTAAAAACTGTAAATGTTTAAATTAATTAGCGATGTATATTCATTTCACCATGTTCCAATTTCGCGCACTCAATCATCGTTCAATAAAGGCATTTTTTCTTCTTTTTTTTAATGCATAAAAGGACTTTTCCTTAGAACTTAAAATCACTGGGTGACTCTTTTCATCTCATCGTTATTTAATTAATTAACGCGTAAACAACTCAGATTATCGTTTCCACTTATTTAAGTTTCATACGTGACTGGTTCGTTGATTAAGCAAATGTCAGCGGCTGCTGCTTATGTTATTTATACAAAAGTGAATGACTTAGAAAAAGTTTATTACTCCTACAGAACAGATTGTGTGTGTCTTTTCTAACAGATAATGTTAAAAAATTAAAACATCGTGCCTGAAATATATCGTCTTTCAAAAGTAAACTAACTGGTTCATTTATAAGTTAATATTGATTATAATATAGTCTTAAATATTATCACAGTGACTAAACTTTTTTTTTTAATTGTATGATGTGTTTTTCTATTAAAAGCATGCAAGACTATTAAAAGCATAATTTTATATATATGCATTTGGTACAATACTTATCATTATATATATATATATATATATATATGCGTGTGTAAATGTATATAGTATGAATTAAGGATTTACATTTTTGAGATGTAGTTTACAGTTTAAATGTATTAATTTTGTTTGATAAGCATGACTGTAAAAATTCAAGCTGGAAAGATTTAATTCAATTAGCTTCATTTAATTTATTCACATTGTTTCTATTTCATGCTATTAATCATCGTTTGATAAAAGCATTATTATTTTTATTTTATTTTTTCAAAAATCCTTACCTGTGAAGCTAAAATGAATGTGTAAGTATTTTCATCGAGACTTTATTTAGTTAGTTAACTCGTAATCAACTCATATTATCGTTTCTACTTATTTAATTTTCATGCGTCAGTGGCTCTTTAATTAAGCAAATGTCCGCGACTGCTGCTTATATTAATTATAGCAAAAACGAAATACTTAGAAAAAATTATTTGGTTACAATATTAGGAATTTCATGCTTTTCCTAACGCATAACATACAAACATAAATATTAGTATATGGATAGTATTTCAAAATTAAACTATGTATTTAGATATTATTTATCAGTGAATAATTTAATAATATTTATTGGAACTTACAAGTCTGCACGGGCCGGGCTTTCGGCCCGAGCCCTAGCCCTAACACGGACCGGTCTCGGGCCGGTTTCGGGCTGAAATTTTCAATTTGCTCTCGGGCCGGGCTCGGGCTTCAAATTTTTTTGTAGGCTCGGGCCGGGCCGGGCCACAGATTATTATACAGATGGGACACTCCCGTATATTCTTCGGTAACCAAAATTTGACTGCAACGACCCTATTGTCAACGCCTGTAAGTTTCTCGAGCTCTCCAACTTACACAATAACTCGTCTTATTTTTATTGTTTCTATGTTCATATCGTGATATTAGTGCAACGTTAAACCCAACATCCAACCAATTAACCATTGTATTGATGTTTACGTTTGGCAACTTTGTTATTGTTTACGAACTTGATCGTCGAAAGCAATTTATTTTAAGAAGCAAGTACTAAATATTAAGCAAATAAATTTCGAAAATATACATAAACCAGAAATATTTTTTTCATTCTAAAACATTTTGTATTATTTAAACCAAGCAATGTTAAATATAAAAGTAGTAGAAAAAGTGAAGGAAAGAAAACTGCACATACCTTTTCGTTTGGCAACTTTATTATTGTTCACAAGCTTCATTGTCAAAAGCAATTTATTTTAAGAAGCAAGTACTAAATATTAAGAAAATAAACTCTGAAAATATACATAAAATAAAAACATTTTTTTCATTTTAAAGCATTTTGTATTATTTAAACCAAGCAGCGTTAAATATTTAATGATTTCATACTTCTATTTCAGAATTACAGTTTGTAATTTTAATTTGTACTTGAATATGAATATGTTTGACAAAACTTACTTTTAAACATAATAAAAAATTTAATTTTTATTTCTTAGAAAAATAGCTGTGAATGTTTTCAGGATAATTGTGAATTCAAAATCAATAGAAAGTGAAGAAAAAGAAAACTCCCCATACTAACCTGCTACTAACTACTCGCGAAATAGAAAAACAATTTTCGATCAAAGATGCTATTCATGTAGACTTAACACATGTAGTTCCCCTCTGTTGACACTAGTGGTGCTACTATATTTTCGGTTCGCGTTTTAGCTTCACTGTCCTATCTGTATTATAATCTGTTGGCCGGGCCTGGAGAAAATTTTAATCCCGAGCCCAGACGGTCCGAAACTTTTTCTAGATTCCTCGTTAATCAACGAAAAAGGAAAAGGATAAAATACTTTTTCAGTCATATATTTTACATAATTTTACAGTCTGGTAAGTCACATACAATTTCATTTTGTTAAAAGATGCCTGTAACTTCAATTTAATTGTCTATCAGCTTGTCTGTTCGTGATCTGATTTTCCCCAAATATTTTAAACATGTCTCGAAATTAATGTACTTTATTTAAAGTAATATTAGATGGTTTCCTATTCAAAATACTATGCATGTCACTACTAGTTTGTGCACGTGTAAAAACAAAAGAAATTAGATACGTTACTTTATATAAGACTTTGTTTTCTATGGTCTGTAGTGTTTAGGTGGTATGAAGGCTATAAAAATCCTTCCACTATAACTTTTCCTCTAAGGCTCCTTTTTCTTTTCTCCGAGGCACTGGATGAAAGTAGCATCATTTTTATCATGTGCAAAAGCATCGTTTCTATTGAATATGGTTGGATACCACTAAAGGTTTTTTTTTTTTTTTTTTTTTTTATCAGATTACATGAAAGATTTGGATACATTACGGTACACAACAGGAAGGGGTTGAAAGTATATTTCTAGTACTATTATCCATTTTAAATATCTTCCTATAATGTTTGAGAATGCTAATATTTTCAATTTGACTTTCTGCCTGTCTTTGTGCCTTCTGTACGTCTGTAATAATGAAATACTGTTTATATATAAATATCTTGTAAACATTCAGCAGTCTTGTTGAAGAACATTCTGTTGCTTAGCTATACAAAACCTCTGCAGAACAGATACTAAAAATCTTTTTCGTAGAAAGGCGTGTTTTTTTTTTTATAATTTTACATATCGGGCCGGGCCGGGTCGGGCCTGGGCCGAATTTTTCGATTTCATACCGGGCCGGGCCGGGTAAGCAAACCTTTCCAATGTGCCGGAAAATTTTTGCCCGTGAAGACCTCTAGTGCAACTACTGTTTTAACAGCTGTATTTCTTTTAGTAAAAATAATATACCATTTAAAAATACATTAGAGATTTTTTTTTTTTTTTTTTTTTTCTTTTTTTTAAGAAAATTATAAAACGTTCAAACAAATAAAATGACATTAAATTTTAGACCAAAAAAAAAGTGCGTATGATAACAATGCGTGTATAAAAACGATTTAACAATAGTTGCAAAAAAAAAAAAAAAAAAAAAGAATTTTTATTTAAGACTGTTACTGTTATAAAACTTTATTATTTAATTACTTATCATGTATTTTTTAGAATAAAGACCAACATGGTGAACATAGTTTACAATAATATTGTATTTAAAAATGAGTGTAATGGTTCCAACGGCTTTTTTCGGTGATCATGGAGAAAATATAGATATGTATAAGTTTTCGACTTTCCGTTTTTCGATGATTTTGCATGTTTAGAGGTTGCCTAATTAGGATTTGGCAGTTTTTTTTTAAAAGATTGTCTGTATGTCAACAAAGTTAAAAGTCTATTAACTTTAGATAAAGAAATGAATCACAGAAAAAAAAATCAGTTAATTTGTCTTACATTCAAAACATCTTCGCTCACAAACACTTAGTTCAAATGAGGAGACAGGTGGCGCAGCTAAACTGTGATTTCTTTCATTTACGCGAAATGTATACAGTTCAGCTTCTATATGTATAATTACAGAAAACTTTATATGTACGAGTGCTATTGTTAAATAACATGTTAATTATTGTTGTTAAACGTCGACTGACTAGTGGCTCTTTTATACTGCAATTTTCCTCAAAATAAAAAGGATATATCTAAACTTCTATAGAGTATAATTAACTTTTTATTTAAAGAGGCTATTTAAAAAAAAAGAACTATGAATCTATTTGGGAGTATATAAGAGGATAATCGGCGCTGCTATTACTTACCTTTTAAAATATTAAATACAGCTACACTTCAGCTTTTGTTCAATTGCATGTGTAAAATTTAATATGAATTTTAATATTTTTTAAATGTTTTAATATGTGAGAAGGGGTGCTATATTTAAATATTTGTCCATGTCGACCGGTAGTTCATGCTGTTATATAGAATGTTAGAGAAGAAAAACGGGTGTCACACAATGGTATATTTCACAACGCGCGATACAATTTGATATTTAAAACGAATATTCTTTGTAAAATTCGTAATTAATTGTACAGATTTTAATGTTTTTATTTATTTTGCTTATTAAAGCACAAGCACTAATTACTTTTACAATAAACGAAAACAAATTCAAAGCTTTTAACAAACTCGTAATTTAAATTACGAGCTAAAACTATACGAAAAGACATAATCGAGTTCTAGCTTATAATTAACATAGAACATTTATTTACTGATTATGTTACAAATTTATATTTACTAATACATTCGAAATGGCTTATTACCACACAGTCATTACATTTAACAATTTGATAAATGTATTACAAATTATTATTTGCAAATTTTTATTTTAAGAAATAGATTATGTAAACATCTCTACTTTTACTTCGCATATAATATTAGGAAACAATTTTATTTAATGTCCGTTCATTTAATAATTTATTGGTGTAAGCATTTCTTGTCACTGGATGAGAAAATAATTACGCTTAAAATATTTCTATAATTTGTCATTAGTTGTGTATTAAGTTAATTAGAATATAAACGAATGAATATATTCTTGTCACGAAATTTATACTCATGGTTGAATATTCCTTTATTAACTTCATTTTGCAACAAATAATATTGAGGGCTAAGATTTGTTTTACACTTATTTACTGTTAAAATTGGAAAACATTAATAGGCACTGGAAAAATTTAAATACGTTAAGATGGGATTTAATTGTACCAAATCAATTTCTTATAAAATTATAAATGTTTTGCTACAGAAAATACCAATTTCGTAATTCCTATAAATGTTATCTAATTAAAATAGTTTTCTGTAGCATAGCGATTAAAATGTTCTCAGAATATTTGCCACTGTTTATTTTTTAGTTTCTACTTTATTTTGGAATTTATCTGAGAGCATATTGTTCTGAAATTAAAAAGTATTAAATGTTTGTCGATGTAATGAAAATAAATTTTATCTAAAAAAAAAATAAAAAAATAAATAAAAAAAAATGCTGCTGTTGAATTTACAAAATAAATAAACAAAATTAAAATTAAATAAATAAATAGAATAAAATAAATATATCATCGAGGTTTTCATTATTCTTTAAACAGTTTTTATATTAAGAAAAATAGATTAAGTTGAGATTTGAAAATATTAAGAAAAAAATTATTTAATTTTGTAACATTTTAATGAAAATGCTTCCTTAACTCTTTCAGGGACAAGTACATTTTTTTCATTTAACCCTTAACTACTGTGACTAAAATTCTCTCACAACTACTGTGAGCGGTCTCTCAGACCGCTTGATTAAAACTTATTTAAAACGTCGAATAAATGGTAAGATATTGATTGTATGCTATTATTTATCTACTAAATTGTTTAATTTATCTTTTATTATTATTTTTTTTTTTTAAAGGCAATTTTGGAGAACTTAAACGGGTATCCCGACATATGAACGTGCAAGAGAATACCGATAGGGCAACATTGCATCGATGAGCATGGATTATATAATTTTAAACTCGCTAGTGTAACTCGCTAGTGTTCTCACTAGTGTAACAAAAAATTATAGATATAGTAAAAAAGTATTATTAATTGTGGATATTGCACTATAAAAAAATATTATTAGTTCCATAAAAAATACATACTTGCAAACTACTACGGATTACAGCTAACACAACTTCTCAGTTGAAACTTTTTCAAAATACACAAATATAATGTATATATATTGAAAAAAAAAATAGTGGTAGTCAACATCCGGAGTAGTTGGCATCGGTATTTAAATAAAACAGTAAATGAAATGAAACTTGCATACACATTTTTTTTTTTATTTTTTTTATATAAATTTACAAGTTCCAGAATTTCATTCTGTGTGAGATACACCGGACGTTTTCTTGAACTAGTCGAAGCCATTTTTTTTCATAAAATTACAAAAAATATCATAAATATATCTAGAGAAACAATACTACTCATCGGACAAAAACAGACTCGTATCTGCTGTCAGCGGTCTCACATACCGCTAGAAAAAAGAAAAGTAGAAAAAAAAAATAATTAAACCCCGTTCGCTGAATGACAAGTGGAATGTGACCTTGGCCGATCGTTTTAGGAAGGTAGAAAAGAGGGCCTGGATCATTACCCATTTTGAGGTGTGTTAATGAGGGCTAGAAAATGGCGAGCGGTCTGTCAGACCGATGACAGCAGTTAAGGGTTAAAATCAACAAGCCACCAGAAATCAGCATCAATAATAAAAGACAAGAAATAAATGAAGTTATTTGTCAAAGTTATAAAAGAAAATAAAATTATAAAAAAAATTCCGGCGACAGTTTTGTAATTTTAAATTAAAATTTGTGGTTCAGTTATGCAACTATAGCCCCTTAAAAACCTCTGACATTCTAAGACATTTCAAAAATACGTTACGTATTTAATCTTTTCTTTATATATATATATATATATACACTGATTTAATTTTTTAAGGAGATTTAATTAAATAGAAGAGTTTTTTATTCCAACGGTTTAACACGCATATTATTAATTTTTATTTGCAGTAGTTCGTATACCTTAAAATTTTTGCCTTGTGAAACTAATTAATAAAATACAAACATATATATATATATTACTGCCAAGAAAATTTAAAATGAAGGAAAATAAATGCAAGAGGTTATTCAATAATTAATATTTCTAAATCTGTAGGAGTGTTGAACGCGTAGAAAAGCAAAAATCAAGCAATATTGGGACACATACTCGCTGAATAATCGATAAAACTTTCGATATTCAAAACTTGAAAATCGTTTTGAGCAGGACACAAGATTTCACGCCAAATGTGGAAGTATTTTTAAATTGCGCATCTTCTGAGCTGTCTGTGTGATGAATTTATTAAGTTGTATGTTAATACACGTTACAGGAACATTTAAAAGGGATACTATGGGTAATACCTGTGTGTCAACGGTGTAAGAGACGAACTTTGCTTATGACGGTGTGGGATGTAACGGGCTGAAATTGTACAACTAACGTGTCAAACAAATCAGAGATTGCACAAATACGTATTGAATCCCAATGGAGATGACGCACGGTTACAACATTCATACTATACTGGTGAAATTGACACGACAACAACGTCTTCCATTTGAGTGACAATACTCGAAATTAATTGCTGGTGATAGGCGAATGGTATCTCCCCCAATCCCCCTTCGCAAATGGATCGATAATGCGAAATTACAAGTATTTAATTTTTTTTTTTTTTTTTTTTTAAGAACAAACATCTGGAAACCATTGAGGGGAAAATGGTTTTGTATTGGCAATATTACAGAGGAGGAATTATTTGCATCATACTACCTTGGTTCTATCGTATATGTGAATGTTAAACTCAGCGGATTGGGTTATTTCTTTATCCCTTTAACTATATTTTAGTAAAGCAGTCAATTTTAATCTGATTGTACAACAATATTACTAACAGATTTACATAGCTGACATCAGTTATTTATTTTAAATAACATTAATGCACACTGATATTTAAAGATATATCTATTAGAATACTTCTGTAATTTTAAATCTTATGTTTACTATAATATAAATCTGCTACGAAGTTTTCTGCAGAAAGCTAAAGAGTTAGTTGCAATGTTTTATGATAGTCTTAAATATGACACTAAAAATCGAAGGTATTTTTATTAAACAATAAAAAAATAAATAAATAAAATAGAGCTTTTGTTTAAAAGTTATTGACAGAGTCAAACTCGTGACAGATTCAAGCGTTTTAATAACTCTTTTATGCTTAGTAAAAATAATTTCATTTTGAATTAATAGTTTTATAATCCCTAATACATATTTTTTGTGAATAAAATTTATCACTGTATATCCGTTTTAAAAATAATCATTAAAAATTGTTAACTCTCAAGTATATGAACCCACATTATTCTTAATTTACTTTCAAGGAAGATAGTCTTAAAAGATTAGCAAAAATTTAAAAATCAGTCAGTAATCCATTTAATCACTTCTTGATTAAAGTAATTAGCGCGTAAACATCTCGCATCATTTTCAACGCTTTATTAATTTTTACACGTGAGTGGCTTTTTAATTAAGAAAATTTGAGGTTATTACTTACATTATTTATTAATTATTTATAATTAAAATCTATTTAGGTATTTAATAGTGATAAAGCGCTTAAAATATTAATTTTTGTAATACAGGTTTTTTTGCATTACGTAATTTACTTGTAACAAAAGGTGAAATATTTTAACATATTATAAACATTAAAATAATCAAAAAATAATCTATGTATATAAATAGCGAAGTTTATTTATATTTAAAATATAATAAATTTTAATTGTTATAACATATATGTTGTAACAAAATATTAAATAAATCGAAATGAAATCGAAGTAAATTAATAATATTTATTGTTAATAAAAAGAGCAAAATTAAAATATTGAAGATATAGTACAATTAACAGTTTTTACTTTTATTTATAAAGCCAATGTAAGAAATATCTCATTAGAAAATACATAATAAATAAACAGCATATATAAAAAATAAGTGGCATTTTTATTACTACAGTAATACTATAAAAGCATAAATAACCCTATTGTTTATGACAAAATTCATTAATCTCATCAATAAAAATTTCAGTGTTGATCAATGTCGAATAATAAATCACTTAGTTTTATTTCACGCATAAAAAATAAATAAATAAATAAATAAATAAATAAATCCCTATGTGTATTAAACAGTTTATTTTCAATTAAAGTGCTTGTGAAGTCGTTCCTTCACATATATGAGTTTTAATTATAACTTTAAATAAAGGCAATAAGTAATTATTATATTTTCAATAAATTAAATGGCTAATAAAAATAGATAACGAAATTCTAAATTACTTTTATTTATTCGCTTTTGTCTATAATAAATATCTTAATTCTAATAATACTTTATCCCTTATGCTATTAATAAATCATCTGAGAACAAAAAACATATTCTTTTTAAATGACATCTCTCAGAATAATGATCTTTCCTAAATCATTTAATAAATAAAATATAAATAAAATATTATTTTATTTATTAGCCGTTGTATACATAATTACATTTTCATTCTTCTAAAATTGCGCAAGTCAACTTTGTTATAAATAAATTAGGCTATAATTTACATTATGATATCATTAAAGGGTAATTTAGTTTTTTTTTTTTATCACAGGATGTGCAATAAATCCTAGTCTGAGTGTCTCCCTTAAATAACGGTCTTCTGGCGATAAAACTTGGCATAAACTGCTGTAACGAACTTACTAAATTCAAAATATTTATATTAAATTATTCTACAAACAAAGGATTAGCTTTGGCTGGAAAGTTTGGCACTGGTTTAATAATTTTGGCTTAATTCATCAGTCTGATCTTAATGGCAATAGAGTCAACTTCAGAATCCGCTCCTAATCTGACTTGATTAACACGTAATCAAATAGCTCTCTCTCTCTACCTGAAAATTTGTTTTACACCACCTGAATGTCTCAAAGACAATAATTGTTATGTATCTTGTTAATTGAACTATCGAATAATTTTTAACCCATAGCTGTGATGTTTGATTTGAAAATAAAGTGCTGTCAGTTAAGAAGATTGTTTTTATTTACGGCCTTCTTTATCTATTTTCCTGGTGTATTGCGGTTATTCATCTTGCTTGCTTGAGAGAAATTTCCATGGGAACTTTAGCGCATGAACTTTAATATAAGAATTGGGACTGTTGAATTACGCCAAGAATTTTGAAAAAGTGCCAAATTTTATAGCCAAAGCTAATCCTTTGTTTGTAGAATAATTTAATATAAATATTTTGAATTTAGTAAGTTCGTTACAGCAGTTTATGCCAAGTTTTATCGCCAGAAGACCGTTATTTAAGGGAGACACTCAGACTAGGATTTATTGCACATCCTGTGATTAAAAAAAAAACTAAATTACCCTTTAATGATATCATAATGTAAATTATAGCCTAATTTATTTATAACAAAGTTGACTTGCGCAATTTTAGAAGAATGAAAATGTAATTATGTATACAACGGCTAATAAATAAAATAATATTTTTTTTATATTTTATTTATTAAATGATTTAGGAAAGATCATTATTCTGAGAGATGTCATTTAAAAAGAATATGTTTTTTGTTCTCAGATGATTTATTAATAGCATAAGGGATAAAGTATTATTAGAATTAAGATATTTATTATAGACAAAAGCGAATAAATAAAAGTAATTTAGAATTTCGTTATCTATTTTTATTAGCCATTTAATTTATTGAAAATATAATAATTACTTATTGCCTTTATTTAAAGTTATAATTAAAACTCATCTATGTGAAGGAACGACTTCACAGTGCTAATATAGAAATAAAATATATTTGACAGAATTATGAACTTTAACAGAATTCCTATTCAAATTTTTATATAGTTCAAGTTCTAACATAGTAATATAAATTTATGTTACACATTTTAACATAAACAACATTTTAAAAAATATTAAGGATTTTCATAATTCAGTCTTAAATAGGCAGATTCTACTGAATGAAAGCACATTTACACATTCTACACATTCATTACAGATTCTACTGAATGAAAGCACAATGTTACACATTTTAACATAAACAACATTTAAAAAAAGATTAAGGATTTTCATGATTCAGTCTTAAATAGGCAGATTCTACTGAATGAAAGCATTTTATTCAACTCATATTCTCGAAACAATCCAACAGATCTGCCGAATCAACGAAATTTCTCAAAAAAGTAATAGATAAATAAATCACTTATGCGTATTATAAAAACTGAGCTGAAAAACAACTTGAGCAAATGTTCACAATACCTTCACACAGTATTCATACGTGCCGGTTTTTCAAGGATTCGTCAGCTATCGTTTGCCGTACTAAGTCAAACCTTGTACGGCAGGCAACATTTGTCGTGTAGTTAATTACTATTATACTCCTTAAAGAATTAAATTAAAAATTGTAATATCATGTTCTGCATATGGTTATATAAACAGACAAACTTTACACAATTTTACATTGAAATATAAAGGTATCAAATGCTTTCTTCCGTCCATCGCTCAGAAAACGAAACTAAGACGAACCTTCCAAAAACGGCACGTGAATACATTTCCTCCAGTTGTACTTCAGCTCAGTTATTATAGATGCCACTATTCAACAAATTTTCTAAACAAAAGCTAATAAATAAATAAATAAATAAACAGTCACATTTACCACAAAAATAAACTAAACAGCATCTAATACACCACAGAGCAGATCTTATACTAACTGAAAAAGAAATATACGATCGCACAGTCTCTCTGCCACAACAATTCAGAATAATTGTCAAAATATGATTCACTGGATGATTGTTAAAATCTGACCCTATACCAGAAGGACCACACTTTTTTCTTTGAATTCGAGGACAAATATGGCGTTTTTCTCGAATTTATTGGACAAAATATAAATAATTAATTAAATCACCATCAATTGTAAAATTTTAGTAATTTTTATGTATAAAGCACCTAAAAGAACTTATTGCAGCTTATTTATTATACATATAATAAATTTTTATAATAAAACATTAATAACTTTATAACCGGCGTCCCCAAATGTGTTGCAATTTTTTGGGGACGAAGGGTGTTTTCGGTGACTGTCTTCGAGATTCGAGGACATATGGTCAGCCTACCCTATACACACAGTCATCAGTAAAATTATTGAAGCAAACATCAACAATTTTCTTTTTCAATTTCAGCGCTAAATTTCAGTATAAATTTACTTTTTTAGAAACAGCATAAAGACAAAGATTATGAATCTCGACAAATATTTAATTAACGAAACAGTATTAGGTGCACATATTTTAAGTATGAATTTTTGCTAGCCCTCCAATAACTTTGCTGCCGACTGTGTAATTGCCGGCCATAATTTGGTGAAATGGATGACTGTGCGCTAGAACCCACTGTAATGTTCCAGAACTATTATCTTACTAAAAATAGAATTTTGAAGTTTTGTCAAACCTAACTCACCATTTCTCACAAATTTTTTATCGCTAAATGAACAAGTTTGCCGCCAACTCCGACTAAATGAAAGGGAATGAACAGTGAATTTCTCCAGTTTGACAGTGAATCTACTTTCAACAGCAATAGCAGATTTGTTGCAAGAAAAAGATGCAATCCTGTGAAAAAATACATATATATACATAATAACATATAAATCCACATTTATTATTATTACTTTTTCCATAAAAAATAAATAAATAAATAAACAAGAGTGATCGGTATCAATAATCTATGAAAATAAGCAGAATATTTTATTCTTCTACTTAATAATACAATTTTGACAATAATAATACAAGCTAAAACACAATTTTTAGATATAAAATCATCTATAGTAAGTAACAGTTAATTCCTTTTTAATTTTTAAAGATGTTTATTCATAAGTATTTTAAAACATATGATTAAATAATCTATCTGTACAGTTATACCAAAAAAAATCGTGCATTTGAATTCTTAAATAAAATAAAATAAAATAAAATAAAAATATTTTTATGAACATAATCAAAACGTTGGGGTTTTATGTTGCACGAGTACTGCGCATGGGCAATTGTTGTCGCTATGGGACTGACTCCAAGAGGTGAACCGGAGACATTCCATCACAATTTTAATCCTCCATGGAAAGGATGGTTCTCCGCTTCAATGACCCTCAGAGATATAATTTTGATGAGAACGTGGAGTCCATTTCGGCCACGACAGATTTTACGTGCACAAGCCCTCATCAGTGTACACGACTGTCTTTGCCGGTTCGAGAACCGTACCTGCGGTCTTCCATTTATGAACTCGGCGCTCTACCGACTGGGCTACCGTTGCCCTTTTTAGGACGGAGGACCATTCTCTTCAATATGGATTTTTGTAGACCAGTTTTGTGTAACACCAAAATAAATTAGAAATATTAGTCCTATCGTTACAAATTTCGTACACAATGAAACGAACGATTTTTCTGAATCCAGGGGTGAAAGAAGTTTTTCGATATTACAAATTACTCATATTGTCTAAAATTTTCGTAAAAATATTTCTTTTTCTTTCTTCCTTCCTTTTTTTTTACAATTATAAAGCAGGAACTTTGAAATATGTGGGTCACATGCCTTCTTGTTTTCTTAAATTATTTTCTATTACTGTTTTCTTAAATTACTTTCTATTACTGTTTTCTTAAATTACTTTCTATTACTGTTTTCTTAAATTACTTTCAATTACTGTTTTCTTAAATTACTTATTTAAAGTTTTCTTTATCTTAAAACTTTTTATATGCAACAAAGATCATTATTTAGGTTAATATAATAAAAATAAAGAATCGTATCTAAAAGAATGAGGAAGAATCCATAGTAAAATGTATTATCTATAAACAGAACACATGATTAAAAAAAAATTTATTTTGTACAGTCGGTAACAAAAGTCTCCGAACACTAGCAAAAATTCCTATTTAAAAAAGGTACACTTAATACAGTTCTGTTAAATAAATCCTTGTCGAATCCTGTTTTTAGACTGACTATGAACAGGATTCGACAAGGATTTATATAACAAAACTGTAGTAAGTGTACTTTTTTTATATAGGAATTTTTGCTAGTGTTCGGAGACTTTTGTTACCGACTGTACCTATGAAATTATGAAATATTTCACTTTTAGTTCATAAAGTCCATTCACCAAAAGATCAAAGATAAGTTAACCTTAAAGATTTAGTAACTGTAAGCAATAAGATATATTTCGTTTATTATCCTTCTCATTAAGATAAAAAACACTTACTATTTTTCTTTACTTGTTTTTGTTGTCGTTTACTGCTTTTACAATGATTAAGACATAGAAATAATGATGGCGTCACAACTTTTTACAACATACGTATTTTTTTTTTTTCATCATCTTGAACAACTGTCAGAAGTAAAATATAATCATTTGTCTTAAATAACTCTGTGCCTTCAAGAAAAATGTGTCATTAATTTAAAAGCTCTCTGTAGGTATTACAAATAAATAATTTATTATCTCTTATTTATTATGATTTATGCTATATGGGAAAAAAAGTCTCTTATATTATGTGTGTAATGCATAGATTTATTGTTAATTGCAAAAGTAAAGCTGCAATTCGTATAATTCTTTAACCTTTTTTTTTTTTTTTTTTTTTTTTTTTTTTTACATTTAACATTACATACATACATTTTATAGACTTATTATCTTTGTGTAATATTATGGCTGAGTTTTTTTTTCTGTAAATAAAGCAGAAAGTTGTGCACATTTTCGTACAATGTGTACATATTGTTCAAAATATACATAATTAACATTATTTTTAACAAAATATTAAAAATTAAAATAAATGTGTAAAGTTTAAGTGATAATGTTATACAATTTCAGTAACTATTATGGGATAAAATAAAAATAAAATAAACAGATTTTAATTTCAAATACATAAACTCATGATAAACGTTTCGGCTAAACATTAGCCCTCTTCAGTGTCAAAGTGCTTACATAGCATAACAATTACGATCGAGATACGATCGGGAGGGTCTGTTTTTGCCTCGTTCAAGGGAGAATGCTGCAGTTTCCTCTAGGAAAATTCGTGTTTCGTATATCTTTACGTTAGAAGCCAATATTTAAACATCGTCAAAGTCAGGAATATGATCGTTATTAAATGAATGGATTACTAGTTTAGATTTTATACCACCGGCTTTATATAAGCTTTAATATTCGTTAATTATAGTATCACCAGTTCTACCTGTTTCACCAATATACGCACAACTAACTTTTTTTCTTGGGATACTGCAAATGACGCCTACTCGTTTAGGGGGGGGGGGGTGTTAAAGTTTGAGAGGAAATTACTTATGCAAAGTTGAGGTTTAAAGTAGAGTTATTAACAGTTTTAAGTAATTTTCGTCAATGGATTACTATTTTTTAATTAAAATGTGTTTAAAAAATATCTCATTTTAAAAGTTACTCTAAATTTATACAGTATTGATAATGTTATAGTTACGTTTCTGTATATGCATGATTATCGCTTCACCACTGCGGGGGGTGGTGTAGTTTTAATAAAAAATATTTTTCCAACAATATCGTCAATACCTTTGAAACGATAGGTTAAAACTTTGATCTGTGCTATCTTTATCCCAAGTATGCAAGCATTCTATTTTTTAAATATACAGCGAAAAATTCATGTATAACGTAGTCTCAGTACTTGTAATATATATTGCACAATATATATATACTTCTAATATATAACCTATAAGAATATAAAACCTAGAAGAACAAAGATTATCTTAGAAAATAAATCAATTGAACAAATTTTACATTTTAATTATCTAGGATGTGACATATCTTATAATTACAACAATGATATAGAAAACAAACTATATAAGTTCCAATACATCCGCGGGACAAGAAGAACATTAAGAAATGCAAGAAAATATAACAGAATAATTTTTTTCAAGAGACAATGGCGATACTGACACTTCTTTATGGAAGCGAGACATGGACGCTCAAAAAGAGTGATGAAAGAGAAATACAATCTTCACAGATGAAATTTCTAAGGAGTGTGAAAGGTTGTTCTATAATGGATAAAATAAGAAATGATGATATCAGGAATGAACTAAAAATTAAGCCAATATTACATACTATAAAAAACTATAGAAATAAGTAGAGAGAACATTTGGAACCAACGCCAAATGACCGTGTACTAAATGCAGCTCTAAAATATAGGCCAAGGGGGAAAAGAGAAAGAGAAAGACCACGTAAAAGATGGATTGAGGCAGGCACAGGCCTGTTGGACATGATGATAATATGTAATAAAAATACATATATTTTAAATCTTACATAAGTTCTGTACCACTAATTTCCATAAGCGGTGTTTTCATAGTCATATTACTTTAATTGACACTAATGTGAAACTTGAGAATAACTTTTCAAACACTTTTAAAGAAAATTGAAAATGTTATTTAATTTTCAATGAAATAATTTCAATAAAAAGTGTTTAACACTATAATAATTTCATGTATTTTATTTATTTATTTATTTAATAATTATTCCAAGCGATTGCTCAGAAGAAACACGCATTTTCAGTGTTTTTATGGGTCAAAAAAGTAAAATTTAAAGAAGTCAACAATCGTTGTCTGATTTTGATCGGTTCCCGCTAGATTAGAACAAATGTATGTACACAAGATTACAACAAATGTGGCTTCGAGGCAATATTTCTCTGTTTGCTGACTTAAAATTTAATACCATTATCAATTCATTAATGCGAAATATTATCACATTAATTACTTATGATTATTTACTAAAAATTATTTAGTTTATGATAGGTAAATATTTACGAAGTTTTCATGCGTTTAACAGCAAAACTTATATATGATAAATTTTTGCTCATATATATAATACAATATCTGATAATACAAGATGTACCAATATTACATACCATTACGGCAATCAAAATCTTTTTTACAGACATTCCTATAACTTTCTAGAGAATGAAAATCCAATATTGTATTCTAGACTCACGAATTGACTCAATTTAATAAAAACACAATATAACACAAACATTCTTTAGTATAAACTTTTGAAACATATTTAACAATTAAAATATAAAAAATGCTTTAAAAGAGTAAGTAATTTAATGTATTCAATGTAAATTTATGTATATATCGCCAAAATCCCACTAAATAAATTTCACAAAATATTTAAATAATTACTTTTATCTTAAAATCTTCCAATAATCTACTATTATTAAATGCGTGATGAATTAATCAAGGCATAAATAATCAAGTTTATCCTTGTCACTAACATCATTCTGTTATGCTGGTAATTCTGTTATTATTCAAAATTCAACAACTGTTGTTCATGTTAAAGTTCAATACCATCGATTGTTCAGAGCTCTACTATGTTTATTCTACCGATAAAATAAAGAAGCATGTATTAGACTGTAGTTTAAGGAAAACTCAAAATGTATTTAAGAGAAAATTTGACTAAGCAACGATAATTAATTTACTAGGGATTCTAAGTCTTTTCCATACTGTATGGATTTCCTTTATTTGCCCGTGTTTTAATAGGTTTTATTCTGTAATGCTCGTAATGGTTATAATTACTTTCATAATTTCTTAAAACGTTAGTTACTTTCGTTGCAAAATATTTACTTTTATTTAGCAAAATCAAACGAGGTACGTAAAACGAAATTTCTATCTGATAATAAACCAACTGTTTTTCTGTAAGGTTTTAATTTATTTAAATTATTTATTTATTTTAAGTAAAAAAATTATATTGTTGTTGCTAAATATAATTAAAAAAAATATAATAACCCATATGTACAGTTTTGTTAAGGAATATTACAAAACATACTTTTAAAAAATTTAGAAAATTAAAAATAAATATTAAACAAAATACATTTTTAAGACCTCTTGATTCTTTATGTTAGTGAAACATAAAATATAATAATGGAAAATATAAATAACATTTAATAAGGGTATAAAAAAAAATCATAATAGCCTCATTTATTGATTTTCGCCCTAATACTTCCATACATTATTTATATAATTTTGTTGTTATTATTATTATTATATATTTACATTTAACTTTTCCTACTTAAAATGTGTCAAACGAATACTCTGCAAATATAAATTTATAAAGATACGAGTTCATTTATTTCTGAAATTTTTAACGAATCTATCACATGCATTGTTTAATAAAAAAAAAAGTGTAAATTAAAAGGAAAAAACGCATTTTCTTATTATTATTTTCGGTATAAACTAACGAAATGACCATGAAAACGAACTAGAATCTTTAAAAGATCAACTAAAAAAAGAGGTTTAAGATAACAAGCATTCGTGTCTCCCCACAAAGATATTTAAAATGGTTTATGTCCAAGATCCTTGAACGAACATGAATGATAACATTCATTGACATAAATCTTCGTTGACAAATTAAGTCATTACGAATAAAGTATAAATTATCAATTAAAATATTATATAATTTCTAATTTATGTATTTAGCTCCTAACTGCAAAGAAAATACAATTGCATATATTAGATTACATAATTCAAATACATACTGTAAATTTAAAAACAAAATTTACTATGGCTGTATATTTTACTAAACTATAAAATAATTACATATAGATAAAAAAGAAAATATAAGGTGATAGCCATCGTTAACAACGCGAAAACGATAATTCGCTTACTTCAGTTTCGGTAGATTTATTCATACCATCGTCCGTAAAGTTCCCGCACACATAATGGTATTCTAAAATCTACGAAAACTGTAATCCGTTGCACTCATAACACTATACTTAAAGTAACAGTTACTGAAAAATGTGAATATAATTTTTATTTTGACATTTTAAAGACTCATTGTCATATTACTTTTGGTTATCTATTTAGATTAAAGTCAATTATTCATATTGACGTTATATAGAATATGTCTAAGATTTATAATACATCAAAGTGTTTAAATTACACATATCAGATATTTATAATATATATAATATCAAAAAGATATTTGCACAAAAATTAAAATATTTATTTTTTAAAATGCATAACATGTTACATTTATATAAAATTATATTGATTAATGACTTAAGTTGTTTGGCTACAATGGGTAACTTTGTCAGCGATATTAAAAATTTTATCACATATATAAATATAACAATTCTTTTTAAGAAGCACAAAATAATCTAATAGATAATTAAAAAAAAAATAACACATTTTTTTTTTCAATTTATATTACGAAATTAATCATGAGCTAAAGAACATTATCTTTAGTTTTAAAATTACTTTAATAAAGTATTACTTTGTATCAGTAAGGAAATGTTTTATCGTATTCTTCAAATGTAAAAATATTTCCATGATTTGTTTATACATCGTACATAGTCTTGTTATCCTAATCCTTTTCTGTAAAAATTAAGTATAAGAAGATTGAAAGAAAGACAGTAATTAGCAAACTATTAAAAAAAAAAAAATAAGAATACAACTCAATCTATTTTTATGGTTGAAAAGGTTAAATGTAAAGTCAAATGATAGATGGACATATAAGACTTTATAAATATATATATTTAACAAGCAATATCTCAATAAAAAAAGTAATATACTTATATATATTTTTTTTTCAATGTAGAACTAGAAAGAAAAAACATATATATTTATCATCCAATATTATATGTTTGCAAAAAAAAAAAAAAAAAAAAATCTTTATAAATGTATGACCGCTTTCAATTTCGGTAACGCGCGAAAGAAAACAAATCGTCTGGACGTGTTCATATATCTTTAAAATAAATTTCTCAGATGAAGATACGAGTCGGAAACCTCAATTTATATACATTTATTTTTCATTTTTACATGCTTGTACCCAGAGTAATATCTTAGATGCCATTTTTTTTTTTCGTCTTCACAATACATAGGAGAAACTTAAATGTAGATTCATATTTTTTAAAATTGTTTCATGGAATTTTAATAGCGTTTTAGAAGAAATACTATATATTTTCGTGACATTTTATCAGAAAATTTGATATAGTCTCTCTATTTATTGTTGATGTCCCTTTGATGGATATGATATAATTCACACATGAAAATAATAAACGGATATATACGCATATATATGCGTTTTTCTTTAAATTTTATTTTACGGCCATTTCTACATGATAAAAAAATAAATAAGATTAAAATTTTGCAAACGTTATAAAACTTAAATATCCTGGGAACGTAAATTCCATATTCGCACACTCTCTTTTTACATTTCTCTTCATTAATAAGACTTTTTATTTAAATATTCATACACACGGTGACCATAATTAAACTTACCATATTCATAGCTCTGTGTAACAGGGACTAAACTACGGATTGAGTCGAAATTTTGTATGTGGGCAATTCAAAGGATGCGCTCAAAAATTTTGAAAAAAAGAATAGAAAAGAAAAATAAATAAATAAATAAAATAAATCTAAGGGGGTCATACATCAACATAAAAACTAGATACAAATTTCAATATAAACAAATATTTTTTATTATTATAGACACAGTTGCTATTGTTTAGAGACATTTTAGAAGTATAAAGATATTGTTCAATGTGTGCTCTAACATTAATATGTAAAATATGCATTCGATGAATAATATTTTCAACAGCTGACTGCAGCTGATCGCCAGTGATTTGCCCCACATGCATAGTTATGCGGTCCTTCAAGTCAGTCAAAGGTACAATATTTCCATGATAAACCAAACTTTGTAAATAGTCTTATAATCAAAAATCATACGTATTATGATCGAAAAAGCGCGCAGGACAAGGAGTGCAAAATGAACGGATAATCTTCCGGCCATTTGTAAAATTTCGCCAGGAGAACATTTTCAAAATGTAAGATTAAAACTTTGAAGTGTCGTATGGTTTAAAAATGTTAAAACAGACCGCAGCCATTTATTGCATAACGTTTCAACCCTTTTTACTGTAAAGCGTCGAACTATTGGAACATTTTAAATTGTAATTTTATCCTTTCTGTTAGCAAAATCTTTGAGCGCATCCTTTAAACTGTCTGTATAAAAATTTTCAGCTCAATCCTCATTCTAATTAAAGCTACAGCGTGCTCTGAATATGCAAATTTTAATTGTAGCCACCTTATGATAGTTATAAAGAAATGTATGTAGCTATATTTTTGAATACCTAACTCATTAGAATATATATATATATATATATATATATATATATATATATATATATATATAAATTGTACGAACAGTTTGAGATTAAATTAAAACATTTTGAATATCAAACTAAAAAACATGTTTCAAATAATATATTTACATTTTATTATGTTTTATTTCAGTTCATAAACGTAATTCATTAGCATATATTTAGTTATTTTTACATTTAGAAGTTTGAAGGAATACTTAATTGATAAGTGATAAAGATTTTTTATCATGCATACTATTTAATGTATATGTATATATATATATATATATATATATATGAAAGTAAACTGGAACGAAAAATATTTAAGTCGAAATAATATAACAAATTTCGATTATACAACCTACAAAAAAAAAAAAAGAGAGAGAGAGATTTATAGGAGTATTCCGATAGTTTGGTATGAGGTGACTTTGAAGACTCCGAAATGCTTGTGCAATAAGGTAGAGTACATTGAAAATGAGGCCACATAAACAGTACCCCCGCCTAAATTCAGCATTTGGGAACGTTATCCCAAGATCGTAGGATGTACAAATAACTATACATTGAACTGGCCGACGACTATCTCGCGTTTGAAACTGTGGACTATAAGAGTGATGCTTCTCTATACATTGTTAAACCATCCTGGTAAAAAAAGCAGGCGTTTTTCTAAACATAAGAACCCTGTACGTGTGCACATAAAATTGCAGATGATAGTTCTTTATTCGAGAGAAACTATGAGACACAGACGACATATAGGGGGAGAATGCCCCATGTCTTGCAAAAGTCAGTATGAATACGAGTACTCGAGGGATAGACCAAAGAATATTTATTCTTACTCCACCGTACGGAAGATTTTGTGAATAAATGGAATGTATCTGCAATGTGTATAAACACTTGAATATTGCGGATTAATCGAGGACATTTGCTACATGATATACTGAACAGAGTTTGGTATTCCGAACATTTGTTAGTTCCGTATTGTTTTCAACTGAGTCACGAGTATAGATTGATCAATTTTTGTAACATCAACCGGTGGGCATTGGAGTACACGTAGGACGCGACCACGTGAAACTCTAATCCGTGTCTCTGTTAATTTTTTTACCGGCACTGTGTTAGAATATCTTATGAAACCTTTCTTTCTGCCACATTGTCAAAGGGGCTTAATCTTTATACATTATGCCCTGTCCGAATTTCTTAATGAGTCCAAGTGTCCCATTGTCATTGCGCCGCTTAGCGTGATTCCAGCATAATCGAGCTCCCCTTAATGACGTCAGCCAATATCAAACGGTACAGTTAGACCCTAATGGATTCTTTATAGTGATCAGATTAACTAGTCTACTAAAATACCACATTAATCAGGCCAGTAGGGCCAGTTGTAACAGGGGTAGGAAGTAACACGCTATTTACGAAATATTTTGTAACATATTTTATTAGATATTTCACTAAACGTAATTTTAATGGCGTGCATTATTAGGTAAGAATAATTTACTCGTCAATTTAGGTAAGCACACATTTACTCGTCATATAAAACACCAAAACTGTCAAAATAAAACAAACAATTTGAATTCCGTCCTGTTTATTATAATAAAAATAATAATCCTAATTAATATTAATATATATACATAGAATAAAAGACAAAAAATTAAATAATAATAAAAAAATAAACATTATTACCTTTATTATCCTTCATATATCATACGCGTACAGTCGGTAACAAAAGTGTCAGGACACTAGCAAAATTTCCTGTGTAAAAAAAGTACACTTCATACGGTTTTGTTAAACAAATCCTTGTCGAATCCTGTTCTTAGTCAGTCTAAGAACAGGATTCGATAAGGATTTGTTTAACAAAACCGTATGAAGTGTACTTTTCTTACATAGGAATTTTCGCTAGTGTTCGGTCACTTTTGTTACCGACTGCACTTTTTTTTTCCATAGCAAGCTTTATAATAAACAACATAGACATTTGTATAAACATGCTTGATGAAATTCCTTAAGAATTTTACTTTGAAAGACATTCAATGTAGCCATTTTAAAGGCATAAATGAAAATTTATGAATTGTTTTATATTATCTTCTCTGAAAATCGTTAAACGCTGAAAACACTTTTTATTTACTTCTCAATATCTAAAAATAAAAATAATCATTTTTAATATTCTGTCTAATGATATTTTAGTTAAAATTTGCTTGTACGATAAGTAAACTATTTCAGATCATACATATTTATCTCATAACTTGAGGAGAATTTTAATAAACTGTTGTGGTAACATTTATTTAAGAATAAGAACTATTAATTTACTGGATTATTAGCTTTCACTACAGGGATAAGGCTCATTTCACAGCCATTTTGCTTTAAACAACATCGGGGGGAAATTACTCTCCATCATAAAAGTATGTGCAGAATTTATTCAAAATGATGTTATAGAATTAATGTAGCAAAATGAACTTTAAGTCTGCTGCTTTGTATGATAAATTTGCCACTAATGACGCCACTAATGATTTATTTATTGAAAAGCTCTAATAATTGAAAATCCCTCGAAAGTTTATTAATTTCTAAAAGTATCCCAAATATCAAAATCACACCATATTGAATGCGTTAGAAAATTTATTATGTAAATTTTAATCAAATTCATATATATATACATATTACAAAACGTTACAGCATTCAAAGTTATGTTAAATCTAGTAGCTAAATAAAAAGGTATCTTAGTGAATAAATCTTATTTAAATTTATCTTAAAAAGTAACTCAGAGAGAGACACACTTATATATACGATATAATTTTAAATAAAAACATAATAAACAAACCAATGACTTTTCTCACATAAAAAATTCCCACGTTCAGGAATTTTTTTAGGGAATATAAGCAAGGCTACCCATGTCACTCCCGTCAAAAATAACGGAATGAAGTTCAGATGAATATATTTTCTGTCCGTGATAGTTCCTGACTGCAACGCTAAAACGAAAGGACGCACCAATGTTATAAAACGAAGTTTACACGTTATAAGCGGAATTATTTTTATTTATTTTGTCTACTATATTTCCTCTCTCGACTGAAGTTTTTAATAAGCGAGTTAATTAACTATTCAAAACTAGATGGTACTCGTATCTATTTTTCTACAGCTCAATAGAATAACAGAAGCAAAGCTAGTTATATATATATATAAATATATATACACATTATCTAACGATAAGTATTTAGACAATTTCAAATTCAGACGTCTTGCGAAATATCTAGAAAAGTTTTTCAGGTATCACATTCAAACTTTCTTTGTGTAAAGAACATATTACACTTCATATATTTCAACAAAATTTGTAACCTGAAAAGGAAAAGAGGAGGAGTATAAATTTAAACAAAAATCAAAATTTTTTGTAACATTCTGTAAAAAGGAATGCTTTAAATGCGTTTTTGCTGTAACATGCAATTATGAAGATATTTCTCATTATCTGTAAACTTTTTATGCGATTATCGCATATATCAATGGATATATCAAAGAACGCGGTAGCGTTCCGCCCAGCCAAGCTAAAACAAACATTAAGAGAAAAACAGATGAAATTTACAGAGTAGGAATGTCAATGGTGAACGCTACCAGTGTATATTATGTCGACATATCATCTCGGACTTTTCGAGTACCTGTATCTCAGCTCCCTGATCCCCAAGACCTATGATTTTTTGCACAGACCTTAAGCATACCGTTAAGATAAAACATACAAATTCTCATGTCGCTCCGAATTAAAGGACCTGAGTAATATACCTTTGAAAACCCGAAATTTGCCGGTTACATTCTTCTTCTTCGACGAAAAATGCAAAATAATCATAATAATCATATTTGGAATTTTCTTCTTCCTTAAAATAATAATAATAATAATTTGGACTTCAATCCTACTTTATATATATATATATATATATATATAACAAAATGATTGCATTTCTCATTAAACTTCATTCGTATACATATATATATTTAGAATTTACAAGTGATACTCTTCTAAAAAACATATCAGAGAGAGATTTGCGTAGTATTTATCAATACTTAACATTTTATAGAATTGTTATATATTTATTTACTGATTTATTAAAAAGCATTTTTAATCCTGCTCTAAATAAGTAAAAATAAATCCTTAAAAATATATAATTTAATTTAGATAAAATATCTTTTTTATAAACAGATTTTTCTGTGATCAAAGAAAAGCAAACATACTATTTCTATAGCTGGATAGCTCAATTCGTAGAACCTTTACTTTGTAAGTCAAAGATCCGGAGTTTGACTCCCGGTCCAAGTATTATTTTCACTCACTGGATAGCTCAATTGGTACATTCTTGACCTTGTAAGTCAAAGATTCGGGGTTCGACTCCCGGTCCAGGCATTATTTTCACTCAGTCAGAAAAATAAAATTTCAATAAATATGATTTTTTTCCAATCAGTTCATTGCGTGATTTTAATAAAAATTGTATTTCCTTCTCTCATTGTTTAATGGTGTTTTCCATTACATGCGGCTTATTTCTGTCGAGCTATCTATATGACAGACTAGATGTTCCTGCTTTAAGATTATCTGAGTGAGTAATGCCGACCGGTTGTCGGCATGGATAGCTCAATTGGTAGAGCCTTGACTTTGTAAGTCAAAGATCCGGGGTTCGATTCCCGGTCCAGGCATTATTTTCACTCAGTCGGAAAAATAAAATTTCAATAAATATGATTTTCTTCCAATCAGTTGATTGTGTGATTTTAATAAAAATTTTATTATATTTCTATTTATAGTTTTTTGAATTACTTCAAATAACGTGGTCGAATTAGGGGATATGTATAGCAGAGAGTTGTAATTTGTCATTGTCTAGTTGTTTGTAAAAATGCTGCAAGAAAATGAACAGACAAAAAGATAAAATTACTTAAACGATTATAGATTTGTATTCCTCTTGTTTGTCACGATTATAATGATAACTATAGCATTTTGCAGTGAATATCTATTAGAAATAAAGCTATATGTATCAATATGAATAAAAAATAACATAATTTGTCTAATTTAATTCAATATGATAAATATAAATAGTCATAATAGAAATTTTTCTCCCACTTTAAAAATCATTTTCCAGAATATTGTACAAAAATTCCAAGAATAAGAAGAGTTAATAAAGCAATAATAATAATAATAATAATAAAACACTTCTGGGATTCATTGTTTCTATATTTATAATATTCCCTGTTTTTCAAGAATTATAAATTTCCATTTATATACATAATTTATACACATTCAGAGTGATTGTTTTATATTTATATTGTTTTTCTAAGAATACAAATGAGTGACAAAATGTATAGAAATTTGGTCATGTAAAATAACGTTATTTTAATAATAATATTTTGATAAATAACATGAGTTATTGAAAAATTCTGCATTCATTTTTATTTATAAAGTATATTTAAAATAAATATAAAGTAAAAATATTTTTTAATAATAACAAAAAATGCATTTCAATTTTTGAAACGTATGTATTAATCAGTGTTATTTACTTCAAAAAATATTATGTCTTTGAAAGTAACATAGGCGTATTTAAAATTTTCATCCAACTAAAAAAGAAAAAAAAAAAAAAAAAAGCAAAATGACCCCGATTCCCCTTAATCTTCATTCGTATATATATGTTGGATTTCTTTTTTTATTTTCTTAATGCGATGCAATCGCAAAAAAAAAAACAAAAAAAAAAAAAAAAAAAAAAAAAACACTAGAAATAGAAATTTATCATAATAATATTTTATGGATTCACGATTAAAATTTTTTCTTTCGCTTTTTATTTTATGAAAAAGCGTTATTTAGAACGTTAAAAAAAAAAAAAAAAAAAACTTTTGAGAACAGGTTTATCTATTTTTACTTTCCGAACACTATAGTGAGGAAAGTATTGTAATCATGTCAAAAATCCGAATTCGAGATTTTGATGTTTCTATACGTTTTGAGGTCCCCTGAGTCCGTTTTCACTATTTTTACGATGATGTATGTATGTGTGTGTGCATGTGTGTATGTGTGTATGTGTGTATGTCTGTGGGTGAACACGCTAGCGTCTAAACGCTTCGTTCGATTAACCTGAAAGTTGGTACGCATATTGTAAGTCACCATAGTACGAACCCTATCGATTTTGGTGAATCTAGCACTTATAGTTTTTTTACAGGGAAACAAAGAAAAATTCTTTATCATTATGGCCTATGGGAGCAAAATCTTAAAAGTGCGATAGCATCTAAACGCCTTATTCAATTGAGCAAAAATTTTATACACATATTATAGATCACAAATACTCAATCTGTATAGATTTTGGAGAATCTAGCACTTATAGTTTTTTTACAGGGACACAAAGAAAAATTCTTTATCATTATGCCTATGGGGCCAAATTTTTAAAAATGTGATAGTGTCTAAACGCCTTATTAATCCGAGCAAAAAAATTGTACACATGTTATAGATCACAGTTGAACTAACTGTATAGATTTTGGTAAATCTAGCACTTACAGTTTTTTTACAGGGACACAAAGAAAAATTCTTTATCATTATGGCCTATGGGACTAAATTTTTAAAAGTACTATAGCATCTAAACGCCTTATTGAATTCAGCTGAAAATTTATATGAGTATTATAAATCACTGTTGCACTAACTATAAGCATTTTGGTGAATCTAACATTTATAGGTTTTTACAGGAACACAACGAAAATTTCTTTGTCATTATGATCTATGGGCTCAAAGTTCAGTAGCGTTAAACAAAACAACGTGTAATAGATGGAGAAAAATACTCAAACACTCTATTATGGTTTTCTCTCTTTTGTTTGTTTAACAACTACTCTTTCTTTACTTTATCTACAAAACTGTTAATTACTCAATGTTCGGAAAGTCGAGTGGAGTCACTCCATATTTTTTCTTTTCAAGAATAAAATCTTGAGGTTTATTGCGCTTCATTTCAAAATTATTGACATCATTTACTTTTATTTCAATGTGATTGGTTAGATACAGAAAAAATAAATAAATAAATAAATAAATAAATAATCATGTATTTTTCAAGGTTAGTAAAATTAAAGGACAAATACGTGCTATTTTTCTAATGCTACTTATCATTTATTTTCCCTTATTACTTTCCCTGCGTATCTTTTTACAGTTGTGTATTATTTATTCAAGTTTTAAATTTATATCATAAAATATATTTTCAATATTATTTTACATTTGAAAAAAAAAATAATAATAAGTTACTAGACAGCTTCTATTTGTATTTTTGCACTTGATTATTTAAAATAATGTAAAATCACCAAACTATAAGTTATAAAACAGCAGAAAGATATGGCAAAAGTCATCGTTCAAACAGTTTAATACAAGAAAAAAAAAAAAAAAAAAAAACGTGATATAATCGTTTCTAATTTTTTTTTTTGTCTGCTTGTACATTCCCTACTCTTCACAATCTAGAAATCACAGTAATATCCTTTCTCCAAAGATTACAGCGATCGATATAGCGATTTATAAAACATATACATTCCGTAAAGTTTCTAAATAATTCAATAGATTTGCCTCCATCTTTAAAAAAAAATAATGTTTTGAAATTTAGTTATACAGTATAACAAAACCTTAACAAAATTATGATAAATAATATGGTTTATATAAAATTTTCGTATACTCAAATGACGAAGATCTGTTCGAGTCTCTCTGACACCTATTTTATAGAGCAATTATGTGTTGCAGAATCTATCTATAAGTTCAAAAACAAATTCTTTAAATATACAATTTAAATTGTTAAATATACTGATGCAAAGTTCTTGAAAAAATTAAAGCAGATCTGTATGAACACTCATGTTACATCCATTATTAAGCAATGCATGTCAAGTTAACATGTTTCTAAATAATAACCAAAAGAATTTTTTAAGGACATGTGCATGTCCAAATACTAACAATTTATCATTTTTAAACGAAAAGCACAAAAACTTATTAAAAATGTTAAAACCTTACATACTTTCTCGCAAAACGCTTTAGATAACTTGCGCCCCCCCCCCCCTTCATCAAAGGGAAAACTGTGGCTGCTTGCTCTTCTCTGCCGGCTACTTTGTTTTCGTCTGTTCCAGAAACTTGTCCAATTACGCTTGATGTCGTGTGCTGGATCGTTGCCATTACAAGAAAACGGATTCAATAAGATTTCAATTGTTTTGCGATTTGTAGCATAAATAGGGTTATTGTAATTTTCCAATTTGCGAACTTCGTTAAATTTAATATCGATATTTTCGTTAGTAATGGTTTTGGTAAGCAAGTTGGTGATTTTATTAAATTTCATGTTGACCACATGTCCTTTAATTCTATTTTTGATTTTCCTTTTCCTCATACCAATATAGTAGCCATTGTTTTTGTTTTCTTTAGTAAAGCGGATTTCATAAATGCCAATTTATTTCAATAGGATTAATTTTACTATCCATACTATTTTACTCATTAAAAAGAGGTTCACTGCAGATGCAAAAAGGCACACTGTTACCACCTGAAAGATTTTCCGGTGTACCCGTGGTATTCCAGGAAAATAAATTTTCGTATGTAAAAATAAAATTAATTACTGTATTAGACTATTCCATTAAGTGCATACCGATCTTTTGATCAACAGATCGTTATTATGTTGACTGACAGAGAAATTTAATTTTTTTCAAAAAACACCTTTTTTTTTTTTTAATATATATATATATATATAGTATTCAAATTTATTTTTTGTATATTGATTACATAGAAAGCTTGGAAATTTTGGAAATTGAATGCTATGTACAGTACAAAAAAAAAAAAAAAAAAAGTATACTCCATCCCTCAAAAAAAGAATGGATTTCATAAAAAGAAGATTATGCCCTAGCAAACACAGGAGTGACACATTAGTATTAAAAAAAAAAAAAAAAAAAAAAAAAAAGGTCATTTGTCCGACACGAGAGATCTAATTCGTAATCTTTATGTGTCAAAAGTGTCGGCTTAATCGATATCCTAACCAACACTTAAAATGGTTATCGATCTGGTGTCAGATACCTGACACAATTTCGAGCGTCCCCGATACTTCCGATTTATAATAAATAATAATGTGTAAATGTTCCAACATCGCCGACACAGAACTGATATAAAAATGATGACTAACTAATTTCCCCGACGTCTTTTGGTTATCATACTCGATTTGATTTTCGATGTTTATAATTTTAAAATGCTTGAAACAGAAGAGTTAGTCTGTGTTTTTACTAATGATTATCACTTATAAACAAATTTGTATGATTTTATAATACTACAAGTTACTGGTTTCTTAGCATATAATTAAATTTATTTATAAATCATTGTGAGGAATTAGTGGTGTCCATTCCTCAAAGATTAACCTAACTACTTACGTATTAAATATAAGAAGCACAATGATTCAGATGTATAAAATAAAACTAAGAGTTTATTCAACTAGAATAATGGGAGGATTTGTCTGGATTATGTAGCTCAGTCAGCAGAATTAAATATTTTAGCAAATAAATATAATAATTATTTTAGGTAATTTGAAATATCTAACCCCAGAAACAGTAGAAGTTGTAGAGACGGGTGCACTCCTTTACTGAAATGCCGTGATTCCAATTAGGTCAGCGGATTCCCGGCTGATTCAATTTTCCATTCACGAATACTAGCAACGAAGCACAACAACACTCTTTAAACTTCTTAACTTGAGCACAACTTAATCTCAACAACCGAAATATAACTTTCTCCAGGCTCTAAACCTTAAACTTTGCCGTAGACAAACGTCGGACAAGACTTCACTACACCACCACTACACCTTTCTTCACCATACTGAGTTATATTTATAACCCTAACAGCACAAAATGTTCCTGAAACGTAACAATCATATAACATTGAAACATTATAAACATTTCAGAAACGTTTAAAATCGTTCAGATTGCTTTTCGATTAGTTTCAAAAACGTAGAAATGTCCGCGATTGTAACAAAAAATCAGTTACGTAACAGAAACGTTGCAATCACTTAACAGATAGAAAATCAAAAAGGGCGTATGTTTCAGAAAGGTATCGGAGAGCATAGTTAAATGAGTTACGTTTTTGAAAGATCGTAAGCTTTTTTGCAACATAACTGAAACATTCTGTGCTGTATGGGAATCATTATTCATCAAATCCACTCACTTTATTTAACAACTCTAAAACCTCTCCGTATTACACGCGCTTCGCGACTTGTTTTTTTTTTTTTTTTTTTTTTTTTTTTTTTCGCTGCAGTGCTATGCTGACGTGACTCCAACCTTACATTCTTACTGATGGCAGAAAAAAAAAAAAAAAAAAAAACGAGCCTGACTAACGATACACTATCGGTAGTATTATTATTCTATAAATCTGATGTTAAAGTAATATCATGCCATTGATATCATGATAATATCTTGTATTCAGTACTTCAGTAGCGTCTAATAAAACTGTCAGGGGGTGGATAAGAACGCAAGGCTTTGATAAGAACTCTTTATCTTTTATGCAGTAAAATATCTTTATGCAGTAAAATATCTTTACTGCATAAAAATGTCTTTTTTTTTTTTTTTTTTTTTTTTTTTTGTTCGAATGCTACAAGAAAATTGACATATCTCACAAATCTGCAGCGCCTGGTACAAGAACGTAAATTTTCCGATACTCCTGTGTTTGCTGGTTGAATTCTACATTCAGAACGATTAACTGCAAAGAGATAATTTGTTTTCTGTGCATTGCCATACTGACGAGTAATGGGAATTTACCTTTCAAACACTTAACTTCATTAATATGACATCGTTCTTAGGAATTTGTATATTTTGCCCCTTATGATATTTATAGATTTTTAAGTAACACCCAACAAAAATCCAATAGTATTAAATGGAAAGATTGAATTTAGCTGAATTTATTACGCATATCGGTTGTTTCTATATTTGTAAATTTACTGTTTATTTGCACCTTTTACTTGAGTAAATTTACAGTACCTAGAATGTTTTTACAGAAAAAAAGTTACAGAGTCTTTTTTTTTTTTTTTTTTTTTTTTTTTTTTTATATATATATATACATAATTTTGCAGAGACCTGGATGTTTTACACACGTAAATTTACAGTGTCTTGGATATTTTCACATTGGTAATTTTACAGAGATTGAAATATTCAGAAAGGTAAATTACCGGAATCTTGACTTTTTTTTTTTTTTTTTTGAACATGTAAATTTGAAGAAGAGTACGTGGTTGATTTACAGAAACGTTTCCACGAATTTTAACTGAATCTTCGTTTTTATTTATGTACAATTTACAAAAAAAAAAAAAAAAAAAAAAAAAAAAAAAACTTAAGAGAGAGAAATAAATGATTACGAATACATTCCCTGTAAAAACATTGTATTTTAATGATGTTGTGAGAGTCAAGTTATTATTATTTTTTAGTTAGAAGTCAGATTTTACTTTAAAATGTTTGTGAATTACTGCCTAAATGTATGCTTTTATAGAAATGTAGGATACAGAGTTTGTGTGGCACAACAAATCAGTTTTTATCATTTTTCGAAAATAATATTTTTTTGTTTATATGTACATTTAATTAGAAGGTGCTTATAAATAAACTACTATATTTGTAAGCTTCAGATTTTTAACTATGCGTTTATGTAAAAAAATAATATAGATTGTGTAAATATTTCTTTATTTTTTTTTCTATAACTAACAGAATATTACGAAAGGTACCAAATAGTTATGAAATTAACTGCCCAAGAGTTAAAATTAAGCATTATAGAAAATGGATTATGATAAAATTATATCTATCAATAAACATTTACCACTAATATTACCACAAATTCTAATTATATAAATTTCTGAAGTCTGTACTTGAAAAAATATAGAAAATTACATGGATATTTTATATAAATTTTTAATAATCGTAATTTCATTATAAAACAATAATAGATAATGAAGAAAGCATATATTGTAACTTTGTTTCTGTTTTCTTGAACAATGCACGTACTTGAACATTAATAACTATTCCAAAAAGGGAAGACAAGTATTCTTCAAAATTTAATAATATTTTTCTATAGTACATTACATCTAATACCCTGTTCATAAATTCTTTGTTCTTTATCTTATAGATTTTTAAACACGTATGTCTGTTTTATTCTTACAGACTTTAAAATCTTAAATGCAATTATCTATGCTAATATTCACGAACTAGGGGAAATGAAAAAGTTATTAAATTTAATCCTTCTGTAATTGTTCGCTTTGTATATCCAATGCTGTGTTATGTACTAAAGCGGAGAAGTTTCTATATTTTTATGCATATTAATAATTAACTGTAATTTAATTAAAGACACGCAAAATTTGATTTTTTTTTTTTTTTAAGGATAGATTATTTAAAGAGAATGTGGAAAATTATCACTTATTTCCGAAATTAATGATGTATTTCCGAGGAATTGTTTAGATTAGTGAAGACAATATTACACAGTAAAATTATAAAAGGGAATAAAAACTAAAATAAAATAAAAAGTAATAACATGTTAATAACTAAAATAAGATAAAAAATATTAAAATTTTAATTAAAGTGTTTTAAAAGATATTAAAAAATGTTTTAAAGGACTTTGTATTTTAATTAATTGAAAGTTATAAAAGTAATTAAAAAATTACTAAAGTATGTTGCATTTAATAATGCACATTAAGGACATGATACATGGAGTAACGCACTTATAAGGATCATTTTTAATTTTGCTCTATTTTTTTTTTTTCATATATTTAGAAAATTAAAATAAAAAATTAAAATTAAACAGAAAAAGAAAGTAAAATTTATGAATTATCAGATTTACTGACAATATAAAAATATAATTGTATATACAAACGAATTTATAAACAATTTGATGTTTTGTCAAATAACTAAATTTATGCTTGGTGTGTTCTCATAGAAAATCATGTTTTGGACGTTTTATTTAAAGTAATTGGTTATTTAAAGTAATTGGTTAAAGTAATAAGGAATCGCTTTGTTTCTCTTCAATATCTATTACTTTGACTGTGCATAATTCTATATTACACTAATGATAAAAAATAATAATAATAATAAATGCTCTTAAATATTAGACATTCTAGAATGTTAACTTACAAACAAAATAAACTATTATATTATAATAATATAATAATCACATTTCATAATAAAAACTTAAATATATATCTATATTATTTAAGCATAATAATTTATTTTTTATAAAAATTTAGATACGTTTCTGCAATAAATATCGTAATATGTATGTGTCATGAATTCTATTAGTCAGATCCAATACCAAAGAAAATTTGATTATTTTATAATCCTACAGTTTCATCATTGATATAACAATATACAGCAAATTAGATACTTTGCTAAGATTTATTGAATTTGTACTAAAGTTTTTGGGAACTTGTATGCTATATATACATTCCGATAAACAGGAAATAAAATTACCACAGAATTCAATTAACCACAAATTGATTTTTGGACGATAAACCAGCCAAGTTTGTGTTTAGCTAGAGAATCGATATATCAGAACAAGAAAAATAATCAGATGTTAATGAAATATTTTATATATAAGTTAGAAAAAATATACATTTGGAAACGTTAAAATAATTATATATATATATATATATATATATATATATATATATATATATATATAAATGATAGATATCGTAATAAAATTTAATCTTAAAATTTAGCAATTAATAGATACAAAACAATACCAACTCGCAAAAATATAGAACTGATTATAGAAAGACTGACAAAAAATAGTTACAATTTAGATTAAGAACGAACAAGAGACAAAAATAACTTAAATTACTTACACCGACATGAATAATAATAAAAAAGGACCATTAAACTTTATGACAGAGAAAACAATTAAATAACCACAGAAATAATTGGATAAAAATGCTTAAAATTAGAAGTAAATGCTCGTCAGGGGGACTGCACTTCATAAAGCTGTGAAAGCTGCATCGATTTCGTAAAAGAATATAGCTAATCATAGCAATTTATATCGTTTCAACACCGATCGAAGCAGCAAAACCCTATATATATATATATATATATAACTGATTGTAACACAGTGTAAAAGCTAGCGTGTATATATATATAAGTTCTTCATACTGAAATTTTAAAAGTAATTCATATTTCAATCTATTTAAATATATAGATGACATCAAATAAAACCATATATGAATTTTAAGATTTTCTTAAGAATCAAAACATCATATCTATTTTTTAACCGACTTCAAAAAGGAGGAGGAGGTTCTCAATTCAAAGCGTATCTTTTTTTTTTTCCTGTCTTTTAGCTCATAACTTCTGAACGGAAGATCCGATTTTGATACCTTTTGTTTTGTTGTAAAGGTCTTGGTCAGAAATAGGTCCCATTGTAATATATTTACGATCAAAAGAAAACACAGGGTGACCAAAAAAGCCAATCCCGACTTTTTTAATTGCTGAACGGTTGCAGCTATAGTCATAAAATTAGTATGTAGGCATGTAAAGTGGCCATGCGCTGCGTGATTCAACAGCCTATAGCGCCACCTCGTGGAAAACACACGGTTCAAAATAGGGGAAAAAAGTGAATTATAAAATTGCAGAGCATCATCGATTTAGTACGAAAAGAGAGTTTAGATATTAATGCTGAATAGAGAACGCTTTAACCGTGCATTTGTTTGTTTACAATTTCCTATTTTGTGCATACCTGAACGGCATTGCATACATTGTAGCGAAGCGAGTGACATATATACTATGTACAATTTAAGGTATTGTTATTGTAAGCGGTCACATCGATTAACGCATAGACGGTTTAAACCGAATTCCTAATAGAAGAGGTTCTCAATGCAAACCATATTTGTCATTGTTGTTGTTGTTAAAATTTGTTAGCTTATAACTTCTTAAGAGATGCTTTATTTTTAAAACGTTTTTGTTGTCGTAAAAATCTTGGCCTGAAACATGTTTCATTATGATTTCAGTAAGATATAAACAAATTACAGGATACTCACAAAAGGCTGTTCTCACTCTAACTGATGAATGCATGCAGCTAAACTGGTTAAAGTAGTATGTAAATATCAATATTGAAACTTCTGTCCGTCAGCTGCAATGCATATTTTGTTCTTTGTTTGAACTTTACGCTGCGTGATATCCAGCATAGCGGGTGATACGTATTCATTGTAAAGTCCAATATATGCCGAACAGAATTTTTGGTTACGAATACAGCGTATCCGTTCTTTATATTTCTAAAGCCTTTTTAATTTAACGTATATTTATTCAATAGATAGTTTTTTTTCTCATATCCGATAAAGGCAAGAAAAGTGACACAACTTAAAAATGCAGCATTTCAGAAAAATGAACTTAAAAATAACTTGACTATAATAAAACTGGTACAACTGTCTCTCAAGTGGATAACATTCTAGATGGAGATGTAACTTTTTAATTCACATTGAGTGCATTTCATGTATTTTTCTGTGACATAAACCATTTCTTGAGTTATGACACTTTTCTTGGGGGTTGTGATTTGTGAAACTGCCGTAGAACGTCTTCTGATGTTCTGCTATTTTAATAAATTTTCGCTGAAAAGAGAAAAATAATATATTTTTGTAAAAAAACAGAACTGACTCCAAAAATCAACTAATATATATATATATATATATATATATATATATATAAATGGTATGAAATGAAACTGTAAATTGTGCCTAAAAGTATAAAATAATTTCCTTCGCCAAACAACCTATAACACTACAATTAATCATAACTTACGAAGTCGGCGCAAAATTAAATAAAAATTGATACCTTTATTCAATAGAAAGATCAAATTTTATTCAAAATACGCATCTCACGTTGTCACCTGAAAAACGCAGTCGAAAACTGGTTTGATTCAAGAAAACAAATAAGATTTCGTAACCAGCAAAAGTTGGTGAAGCTGCTGGTGTCTGGCGTCCTTGGTGAAAGAAAAATTGCAAATTTACCTGGCAAACATATTTAATTTCTTTGCGATATAATGGTTATTTCAATAAGGTAAATTAACCCATTAAGTACCAGATTTTTTTTTTAATTATTTTTTTAAAATTTTGTTACTTTTTAGCATGTAAACAGACATGGTTAATTAAATTTTATGATACTGGAAATAAATATATGATTTTTATTGATTTAAAACTCGATTCCCATTTGGGGATTACGGTACATTGCATGTAAAATAATCATAACATTTTTATGAATGCCATTTAATAACGCATTCTACATGTAATCCAACATCACACTTTACACATTGTTTCCGAACATTTTTTTTGCAAACTGCACATTTTCTCTGTTTTCCATTTAGTGTTCTTTCTAAATAATGTCCTTCAATACTTTTTCTCACATTCTCTGGTACACGTTTCTCGGCAGCCATGCTATATGATGGCCTTCCACTGTTTTTTGGATCAGAAAGAGAATGTAAATTCAAATAAAATCGTGCAACTTCTCTTCTGAAATTTAATAATGGCATTTTTTCATTACCAATGTTGTACACAGTATGAGCATTAACAAGGGCCATATCCACTGCATTAGTAAAAATGGGAAAGTACCATTTTTTGCCCCTGATTCTTATTCTGTACTTTTGTATATTCCAATCAAGCTTGTCAACACCACCCATGTTCTTATTATAGTTTGTTATGGCGTTAGGCTGTGGAATTGATATTTGTTTTTTGTCAGTTCTAGACCATCTTGACACACGTCCTAATGGTAGTATTTCTAAATGATTAGATAACATTCTAACACAACTGTTGTCTTTCCAAACAAGTCCAAATATTCCATTCAATTCATCATATCTATAATCGAAAGACCCTCGAAATTCCTTTTTCATTTCTTTATCTGGTTTTATAGAGCAATTATTCATCCTGTTATATCTCACCGTTCCTGTGGCAGATATATTTCTCTCTTTTAAATTTTTCATCAAATCAAAGCTTGTGAAAAAATTATCAAAATAAAAGCAATGTTCTTCTGGTTTATCAATGATTGCTATTTTATTCAGTATTACAGACATTCCTAATCCATTCGTATTCGTTTCTGAATTGTTACTTATCTTACCTTCATAGACTTCGGCATTATAGCAATATCCTGTCACACCACAACACATTGCCCATTGCTTGAATCCAAAGCGGATGGGTTTGCCTCTAATAAATTGTTTCAAAAAATGATGTCCATAATAACGCACCATTTGCTCATCAATACAAATATTATGCGAAAATACTCCAAACTGCATAAAATTTTTATTTAGCTCATCAATAATTGGTCGTATTTTAAATAATCTGTCTTTAGTTCCATTTATCATTGGTATGTTTGTATTGTCACTAAAATGTAGGTTTCTCTTTATTTCCATATAACGGTTTTTCGGCATGCATTTTCGCACAACTGCTACATTTATGTCTTCTTCTTCTGACCAATACATTTTCTCTTGAGGTAAGGAGTGATATCCAGTTAACAGTAAGATTCCTAAAAAATTTTTCAAACAGTCTTGAGAGAGTGTAAATTCGTGACGATTATTTTGAGCAGCATAAGATATGCTTTCTTTTACGATATGATTTACCAGTTCATTTGTAAAGAACATTTTAAAAATTTCTACTGGTGTTTTACCTTTTACTTTTTCAATCATATTCATTTCACGCTTCTTGCATTCTTCTTCTCCATAACTAGAATTATTGAATGATGCGTGTTTTCTAATCCATTTCGATGCAGGTTTTTCTGTTTTAGATTTCTTTTTTCTTGGAATCGCAACTTCTTCATTACACTTCCCGCCATGTATTTCTAAGGAACCTGGAACATCATTTGGTATGGTATCCTCTAATTCGTTTTCATCTATATCTTCCATATCAGAAACAGCATCCGCTGTATCTGGTGGTAATTCAACTATATCAATAGTACCATCAATATCTTCATCATCTGTCAAATCAAGGTTATTGTCCCAATATTCTTCAAGCTCTCTTAGAGTTGAAAATTTTTTGCAACTCATGATCATCCAAATATAATATAAATAACAAATATTTGTATAAATACAAATGAGAATAGTACAGTTATTATGTATTTATGAAAATCGTACTACGTATTGCAAGGTAATTCAAAGCAGAAAAGACTCTGTAACAACACTGAAAAAAACATGTGTGAAGAGAATTCACACCAACAACTAAGAACATGTATAATTCAGAACACCTGTACAAAAATCCTTTTTCTCCCCCCCCCCTTTTCTGCTTATCAGTTATTGTTAGTGTCTCCATTTTACTCTTTGATGGGGAAATAGCTTTGAGGATTCACAATGCCAACACCTGCTTATTGTTCCCTCCCCTTCTTCCCCTTCCGGCCCTATCTCTTCCTGTTTCTTTTGTATTATTGTAACTCACACATTTCACATTTTTCAAGGAAACGCCCTTTATGAAATTTCTAGAGACATTTTCCAAATATCTTAAGAAAAAGGTAAGTTCTATTTCAATGTAAATAGGAAATTTTTTTACATCACAATACCCGTGAGCCCCAAATGGGGATCACTGTATTTTCGCTGTGGTCAAATTATAATAAAAACAATTTGAACATTTTTCATGTCATATTATTTAGAACACATGCAGGCATATTCTCTATAAGAAAAAAATAATTATTTCAATATAAAGTATCAGATATTATCTTAGTAAACTGATACATCTAAAAATATGTAATTTACGAACGATTCTTTTAAAGAAAGTTATATATATATAGTTTTTTTTCAGCAACTCATAAAATTTTCGCTATATATATTAAGAGTAGACTTTAGTGTGAATATACAACTTTAAAAATAAGCGAAAAATCTGAAATTAGAGTGAAGAACATTAAAATTATCTATGATCCCCAAATGGGGATCATGGTAAGAAATGGGTTAAGAAGGCAATAAAGAATATGAAACAATGCTTCGTACAATATACATTCTGAAAATATACATTTTGCGTGTATATTTTTGCACTGCATTTTGATCTCCAAATCCATAAGCCACCAAGGATGATAATTATCAAAGTTATTCCATATTTGCAAAGGAAACTCTAACTTCGTAGAAACATAAATATCGAATTGCGAAGAATGTTCACTGTTCTATGTAGAAGCTACTAATGGACCACTTGTATACAGTGATAAAATAATAAAGGTAACATGATAATTGATCATTCAAGACAACAGCATTTGTAACTACCGATCTAAAAATAAATTTTTAAAAAACTAATTAAATTTTATTTAACTTTGCGCCGACTTTAAAAGTTGTGTGTAATCGTAGTCTTATAGGTTGTTTGGCAAAATTATTTTATACTTTTAAGCGCAATTTACAGTTTCATTTCATCTTTTTTTTTTTTTTTTTTTTTAGCTCTTTGAAAAGTAGTTGCTTTTTGGAGTCGGTTCTATTTTTTTTACAAAAATGTTTTATTTTAAAAATAATAACTAAAATATCATCGCATTTTTATTTTTTAATGCACTTGAATTGTATAAATTTGGACACATAGCATTGTATTGTACTTTTTATTTCTATTATTATTATTATTATTATTATCTTAATATGTTGAGCAAGCTTTTTCAAACGCAATGAAAAATTAAAATAATATCGAACGATAGTTCGCATATTTATATGTGTAATATTATAACAGATTACTTAATGCTGAGAAATATAGCATTAAAATGAAATATTTGACATCTACTAAAATATTATTTACTAAAACCGATATTTTCACAAGTACTTAAAATCTTATATTATTTTATTATACAAATATATAATTCGTAGAAAATAAATGTTTATCAATATTAGTGATATAACATAATTAAATATGCTTATATTATTCTTTTATTTTTTAGGTAAGTGAGATTTGAAAGAAATTGTTGAAAGTTATCCAACGATTTTTCCTTAATGTATGTATAGATCAATTTTTAAAATCAAGTTTAAATGTTATAATTGTCTATAAAATATTAATAGATTTTTTATTTTATTTTTTAAGTTTCTATATTTATTTAAAATATATATTTCACTTACTTAAAATGTATGCATCCTTACAAAAAAGTATTATTATTATTCTTTTAAATATCTAATAAGAATATCTATTATTGTTTATATATATATATATATATATATATATATATATATATATATATATATATATATATTGACAAATATTTCCAATACATTTTTGTTTCAACCTTGATTTAATAAAGTTTTCTTTTCACGAAAATTCATACAATTTTAAAAAGTATATGTATTTTGGCTTTTTTATACCAAATAAAACTTCTAGTTGTCTTTTTCTCTTCTTTTTCCTTCTTTCGAAAAGTACCATATTTGAATTACCGTAAAACAATGAACACTAGCGAATTCATCATGAGCCACGTTGTTAAAAAAAAAAAAAAAAAAACGATATAGTCCCATTATATCAAATTTACAAGTTAATTGTTTAATACTACGTTTGACTTATGCTATTTTTCCTAGAACTTTTAAAGAAATTTTAAAATTTCTACGAAAATGGTTTGAAAGTACTAAATTAATACTACATATTATGATCAATTCCATTAGCTGGATGTATATTTAGCATCAGGAAATTCATCATTTGGCACCTTAGTTTAATTCTGACGACCACAATTAAAATATTGTTTGCTTGTATCATAGCTTATACATTATAGAAGACTGGCGGTATGATTATGTGTATGTAATTTAATTAATTTTATTTAATTATCTGTTACAAAACATTTTGTAATTGTATGTAAACTTTGTAGATGTATATTACGAGACATACATGTAAGCTACACTGTAAAAAAATAGGTTTTTATAAAAAAGTTTATATTGTATCAAAATAGCTTCGAAACAATCTACACTTATATCTGAAAACCCATGTACTCATTTTTGAGTACATTGACATATCAAACATGGGGATATGGGAATTCTTATTGGTCAACCCCATTTTTGAGAATTTTAGTACACTCAAAAATGAGTACACGTGTTTTAAAATTTAAGGAGCTATTTTGAGAGAATTTAGCTCATTTTTAAGAGCCTATTTTTTACAATGTAGCTTCCGTGAATTTTTTTTGCTTAGAACCTTGTCGGCGAATATATATGTATGTATATATATATATATATATATATATATATATATCGGGATTATAAAAGTAATGTTACCCTGTTTAGACCCACGTAAATCCCGTATTAGTAGACATTTTCGTTGAAACGTGGTATGTACATTATATAAATCATGGCAAAAAACATATACGTAATAAAAAAATGTAATTTATATTTCTATCGATAGATGGCAATTTCCATGCAAAGTAGGTTATGCAGACATTTATGCAAATTTGGACTATGGAAAAGTTTATAGAAAATGCCATAAAATCATTCTTTTCTGGAGCTTTAGGTGTGAAAAAATATTTTTTCAGAACGGTAGTAATTTACGAAATAGACCTCTGTGGAAACACGGTTTTGGAAGGTGATTTTTAAATTTGAAGTCTCAAGTGTTGGATTTAATACGAGGAACATAACTGAATTTGATTTCAAATGAAACACTTAACGAACTGATTAGTCAAAAGAGTAAAGGTTTCCGAATAAGTTTTGACTTCCGAAGCATAACTTCACTCACGTGATTAATCTTTACCTTTAATCCTCTACGCTGTAATCCATTATTGTATAGTGTACACAAGATCCCCGTTGATCCTGTATCAAGTTCCATTTCTGCTTTAGCACTATTTTCTATCAAAACCCAAATTTTTATAGGTTTAGTGCCTTCAGATTGTAACGACAAAATGTCTACAGTATCAAGAACATTTACATTTTTCTTTTGAGTAACATTGTTTTGTGCGTTCCGACACACTTTACTCAAATGACCACGTTTTTTACAAAAATTGCAAACTGCATTAATAAATTTACAAACATTTGCTAAATGAGAGCTATTTCCACAACGATAACAATAAGTTTTACTTTTATTTGCACTCGCAGTTTTGTTCACGTTTTGTTTACTTAAGTTATTTTGAGAATAATTTTGTTTTGGTTTCCTAACACTAACAGAAACTTTATTCAAATTCAAATTTTTATTTTGTAATTCTATCATGTCGTTTTCAGTACTTTGCATAGTTACGGCTTGTTCTACTGCTTTTTCAAATGTTAAATCTTCAACCTGAGACAACAATTTGCTTTGGAATGTTTCATTTTTCAATCCGCGTAAAAATTGTTCTAACAAATTTTCTGACAGCGAATCGCCTGTAAACGCACAATGTGTTGTAAATTTCTTTAATCGAACATTAATCCTGCACAGATTCGTTATCTCCTTGACAACATTTTCTAAATTTAATGCGTTCACTGATTTTGTTTGGAATTTTACATAGATGTTTTGTTAAGACAGCTACTAATTCAGTGTAAGTTTTTGATTCAGGGAGATCTGGGAACAGTAAATTTGTAAGTAAATTATATAATTTCGGTCCGATAAAAGTTATTAAGGCACTAACTTTTTTTTCATCCTTAATATCAAACAATATAAAGTTCTGTTCCAGTCTCTTTACATAAATCTCAAACGATTCAACCGAATCATTGAATTCTTTAAAATTTTGAAACATTTTTAATGAAAATATACTAGTTCTAACAATAAAAACATGCAATCTAATAAAAGAACAGAAAGAAAAAAAAATAAAATAAATGTGTAAATACCTTTTTTTCTCTCTTTCCCGAAAAAATAAAAAATCGTAGACAACTAATTATCTGTGGCGCCTATGCATTTCCGGCCTGACAGTAGACAAAAACTCACCAACTGCCCGTCTCCGATTGCTTTTCGTTACTTTCGAAATATCAATTTTCTTTATGAAATAAGTAGATTTTGAATAAACACATGTGTAGAAGATATTCCGTTCTTTTTTTTATGAACTGCAGATTTCATTTTTAATCATCTTGAAGTAGATATTATTAAAATGTTGAAGAGCAAAACTTCTTTTTGCTTTTTTTTTTTCATTTTGTCGCCAATATAGTATTTTGTAGGCAGGAGAAGATTTATAAGCCATAACTTGGATATGACGAGGCGTTTCATTTTAAACACATAAAATTTAATAGATGACTATGACAATTACATATGAAAACTATAAGTAACATGAACGACTACATTTTTAAGACTGCGATCTGTTCTAGCAGAGATAAACGTAAAAAGGAATGAACAGATCATTGATTGGACGTGACGTCACTTACCAACAGTCCAATAGATTAAATCAGGAATACAATGACGAAATACACTACACCAACTCGCAACGAAGTATGTATATAGAATAGAATCTATATAGGTCTAAACAATAAGTAACTTTAAATATAGTCAACCAGTATGTATGTATGCTTATTTATTTATTTATTTTTATTTTTTATTTATTTTATGATTAATATCTTTTATTAATTTTTTTAATGTTTACTATTTGTTTGAGATTCTCTGCTATAAAGCAATTTGAAATTTAATTTTTGTTATTAAACATCAAGACTTCTTATAAATAGTATTCTTTAAGTAATATCAAAACTTGATTATACTTCTTAAAATAGTTTCTGTATACAAGATATTGTTAGTATAATGAAAAAGCACCACAAAACTGGCGTTGTAAAAAATATTACTTAAAAACTTTGAATAAACACCATAAAATACAATAAACTCGCAACAATTGTTTCGGGTCGAAAAAACACGCGACACTTCATCAGGCGAATAAAGTAAGCACGAGTGCTGCAGTCAAAGCGGCAACGCACAAAATCTTTTCAGATGAAAAAAAAAACTTTATAAAGTAGAAAGTAAATATAACAACTGGTGTGAGTAGAATTGTACAAGAAAACAAGAAAATAAATTGATGAGTGAGATTAACCATATAACAATCTAAGGATATCAAAATTTAAACGAAAATCTAAGCTACGTGAGTAATTTCCAAGCATCAGAGAAGAATGGAGTGGAAGAAATATCATTAACAAGAATTTTCAAATTTTTCAATATGTAAAATTCTTCATCAATATCCAAATTGGAGGAACAGACAGGAGATGAAATTATGTTAGTTTTAGAAAAATCAAAACGATGACCTTGAGACCAGCAGTGGGAAGCAATAGAAGATTTGGTAATCTCTTCATTACGAACATTCTGACGGTGCTCATTAATTCTGTATTTCAAACGAACTTGAGGCAAACTGCCTTCATTTTTAATGGTATTTATTATTCCCAAAATGATAATATGTCCATGGGTAGTCCTCTCCTTTACTTTGCGACATATATATGCACTATTTTGAAGAAAAACTCCTCGGTGTATATAAATTTCACTGGTTTAGGTATGTGGATGACACTTTCGTTCTTGTCTCCCCTGATGTCGATTTGTCCAATTTACTTTCTTTGGCCAATTCGATTGACCCATGCATTCAATTCGCTTTTGAGGTTGAACAGGATTGCTCTTTGCCTTTCCTTGACGTTCTTGTGAATAAAGGAAATGATTGTTTCTCAACTACTGTTTTTAGAAAAACATTCTCAGTCTCTTTGCCGCCGCATGCTCTCTCTAACCACGCCCCTCAACAAAAAATGTCTGCTTTTTACACTTATTTTTATCGTGCCTTACACATTTTTTCTGATCCATCTAATATTTCGAAAGAAATTAATTATTTAAAATATCTTGCTCTCTTTTGTGGTTATAACCCATCTATTATCGATAAAGCTCTATATAAATTTAAGAATCCTAAACGTTCTGCTCCCAAATTAAACGATCACAGTCTCATCCCAGTTGTTTTACCTTTTTATCCTTCACTCTCTTTTAAAATCTCTAAAATTCTTTCGCCGTTTGGTTTCAAAGTCATTTACAAACCCGTCAATAAAATTAAATTATCTTTTCTTAAGGATCCCATTCCCACCGAAAACCGTTCTGGAATTTATTTAATTCCGTGTTCGTCCTGCAACTTAGGTTATATTGGTCAAACTAGGAGGCGTTTGAAATATAGAATAAATGAGCACCGTCGGAATGTTCGTAATGAAGAGATTACCAAATCTTCTATTGCTTTCCACTGCTGGTCTCAAGGTCATCATTTGATTTTTACAAAACTAACATAATTTCATCTCCTGTCTGTTCCTCCCATTTGGATATTCATGAAGCATTTTACATATTTAAAAATTCGAAAAATCTTGTTAATGATATTTCTTCCACTCCATTCTTCTCTGATGCTTGGAAATTACTCACGTAACTTAGATTTTCGTTTAAGTTTTGATATCCTTAGATAGTTATATGGTTAATCTCACTCATTTATTTATTTTCTTGTTTTCTTGTACAATTCTACTTACACCAGTTGTTATATTTACTTTCTACTTTATAAAGTTTTTCTTTTCATCTTAAATGATTTTGTGCGTTGCCGCTTTGACTGCAGCACTCGTGCTTACTTTATTCGCCTGATGAAGGGTCGTGTGTTTTTTCGACCCGAAACAATTGTTGCGAGTTTATTGCATTTTATGGTGTTTATTCAAAGTTTGTAAGTAATAATAAGATATTGTTAGATATAATTTTGTCACGAAATTTATAAATATTTTTAAGAATATGCTTTTTGTTTTAAAAAATCAATATTTTTTGAAGAAAAGTTAAAGATGTGTATAATGCAATTCGTGGAACAGAACGGTAATCATGCTTGTATTAATTTGCATTTCCCTTATATTTTTTATATTTTAATTACGTTATATTCCAGAAAATTACTTTGTGAACCGACTTGACCAAATGAGAAAAATTTAGAATTAAAGGAATCTGTGTAATTTACTATATTTTCCGCTTTTGTTTCTTTTTTAATTCAAATGTCTATATCCTTATTGGTATCTTTGTTAATTAGAAATGTCTATCAATTCTGCATTTACTAAATTTATATATGCAAACTTTAAGAATGTAGTACATATGAATGCACAATAATTTCAGATTTATTTATTATAATATAATACGTGCATATACGTGCAAGGCTTTATAACGATGTGTTTGGGCTAACAAATTCTTAAGCTTGAAAATATTATTTGAAGTAGATCTAATAAATGTAGATTTAACAAATAAATCATTTTAAACACATAATTTGCTTTCTAATAAATTAACAAGCACATTGAAACTTTCATAAGTTAAATTGAAACTTTCATAAGTAAAAAAAAAAAAAAACATACAGCATGCAGTTAATTAAACAGCTCTCAAGTGTTATTATTAAAAAAATAATATACTTTTATATAAATTTTTAAGTTTAAAAGTTAATTTTATTTGTATGTTTTCATTTAAATCCTCCTTTCTTTTGCTGTGTAGCTAAAACGTACCTTTAAATATATCTGGATTTTTATAGAATAATTCATGATTCTGTTCATATGCTTAAAAATATTTTTCTTTACTACATAAATTCCTGCAGTATTAAATTATGAAAAATTATTGTTTGAAGAATTTTTGGGGGACTAAAAGAAATGAAAAAATAAAAATTATACAGACACGACATTATTTCATTATTTAAAACACGAAAATCTGACATTGACAGATTTTAATTTAGTGCCAGAGGCCTACTGCTAAACGACAAATTCTTCTTTAGTTAATTCGTGATGATCTAAATTCCATGATAAAGTTGAAAAAGTCAAACCAATGTGTTTCAGCTGCAGATATTGTAACAAATAACGTTGGAAGTCCAAACTGTCTTATAGCCGCAAAACAACGTTTTTTCTTTTTCCCAATGAGGGGGAGGCGTGCTTTGTGGGGGACTCATGTCAAAGGTGTGCCTTGGCGGGGGACTCATGTCAAAGTTGTACCTTGGGGGGGACTCATGTCAAAGTTGGGCCTTGGGGGGACTCATGTCAAAGTTGGGCCTGGGGGGGACTCATGTCAAAGTTGGGCCTTGGGGGGACTCATGTCAAAGTTGTACCTTGGGGGGGGGGACTCATGTCAAAGTTGGGCCTTGGGGGGACTCATGTCAAAGTTGGGCCTGGGGGGGACTCATGTCAAAGTTGTACCTTGGGGGGACTCATTTCAAAGTTGTGCCTGGGGGGGGGACTCATGTCAAAGTTGTGCCTTGGGGGGACTTCATTAAATAAATCCCCATCTAATAAACCGACTGAAACAGGCCCTTAGCACTATTAAGAGTGTATTATAAAAATTCGACAACGCTGTACCGACTGAAATACGGGTACCTTGGGGGTACTCATGTCAAAATTGGGCCTGGGGGGGACTCATGTCAAAGTTGTGCCTTGGGGGGACTTCATTCAATAAATCCCCATTCAATAAACCGACTGAAATAGGCCCTTAGCACTATTAAGAGTGTATTATAAAAATTTGACAACGCTTTACCGACTGAAATAGGGGTACCTTGGGGGGGGGACTCATGTCCAAGTTGGGCCTGGGCGGGGACTCATGTCAAAGTTGTGCCTTGGGGGGACTTCATTCAATAAATCCCCATTCAATAAACCGACTGAAATAGGCCCTTAGCACTATTAAGAGTGTATTATAAAAATTCGACAACGCTTTACCGACTGAAATAGGAGTACCTTGGGGGGGACTCATGTCAAAGTTGGGCCTGGGGGGGACTCATGTCAAAGTTGTGCCTTGGGGGGACTTCATTCAATAAATCCCTATTTAATAAACCGACTGAAATAGGCCCTTACCACTATTAAGAGTGTATTATAAAAATTCGACAACAATGCGACAAAGAATTAAGTAACTCCAAACAGATATAATTGAACAATAAAATAATACATAATCTCACCCCCTATCAATTACATTTTTGAAATACCGCTTATAGTTTAAAGTAGAACAGTTTGTTAAATAAATACAACTGAAGTTTTAAAAAACGTAAATGTTTAAATTAATTAGCGCCATTTATTCATTTCACCATGTTCCAGTTTCACGCACTCAATCATCGTTCAATAAAAGCAATTTTTTTTTTTTTTTTTTTTTTTTTTTTTTTTATGTATAAAAGGACTTTTCCTTAGAACTGAAAATCCTTGGATAACTCTTTTCATCTCATCGTTATTTAATTAATTAACGCGTAAACAACTCAGATTATCGTTTCCACTTATTTAAGTTTCATGCGTGACTGGTTCGTTGATTAAGCAAATGTCAGCGGCTGCTGCTTATGTTATTTATACAAAAGTGAATGACTTAGAAAAAGGTTATTATTCCTATATATTGTTTTTTTTTTTTTTTTTTCGTTTTGCGTTTTTGCTAACAGATATTATAAAAAATAAAGAAATGAAACTTTTTACCTGGAATATAAAGTTTTTCAAAAGTAAAATAACTTTTTAAAATTTACACCGAGAAAAAAAAATAAATATACCGCTTTTATCTAGAACGAATAAGTGGACATTTTCTTAATCCTTTAACTAGAAATATAGATTTCCGATCTATGCGCATAAGGCACGCCAATAAACTGAATAGACGAAATGATCGAAAATTTCTAGTGTACACATTTCTAGATGGTGAAAAAATATTATGAATACTCTAAATATTCTAAAGCATTTATATTGCGAGAAATTATCGCTTGATTTTCTAGAATTGGGCAATAAACCAATATTATAGTTGCAGAAACCCGCCTCTCGTAGTCTCATTTATTTGCAGAGATTTTTGAATAACTTTGCCCTCGAGAATATTGGCAAACGCTCTAGAATTCTAATAGGTGCTTCTACAACTCGCTTTCCAACGGGACTAGAATTTATAAGGATGGCATGGAACTATCTTTTCTAGAGCCACAATTTAGATTCTGGATGTCAGTTACATAAATTTTTCTCAGTGTAAGTTAATATTAATCATATTAATAATAAAATCTTAAATATTACCATAGGGATTTAGCTAAATTTTCAAATTGTACGTTGCGTTCTTTGTAATATTTAAAGTATGTATTTATTATATTTGCATTTGGAACTGTAATTGTGAAGAGATTAATATACATATCAATATCAATGGCAGTATTTTCAAATTTAGACACTTTGTCCAGATTTTTTAAGAATTATCTTGAAACTTTCGTGTTAGAAGAAAATGTTATAGCTCATATATTGCATCAAATCTGGTCTACTGAAGAGAAAAAAGTGATCAGTAAAAAATTAAACAAAAATCAAAATGTTTGGATCACCCTATACAAAATATTGTTTAAAATAGATTTTGGCTGCATCATGTGATTATGTGGAGTTTTCTCATTCTCTATACACATTTTGATGAGATTAACACCTATATTCATGGATATATAACGGTTTAAAAAATAAATATAAAAATCTACTTTTTTAACAATAACACTCAGTTCTAAGCCATTATAGGAAACTTGACATACTATATTAGAGAAAACATACTGCAATCAGAATGCAAAAAAGTTAAATATTTTATGCAATATGAAACTTTTTACTAAATAATTCTTATCTATGCATGCGCTAGCTTTTAAAAAAATTGCTTTGCATAATTTAATACCCAAAAGTTATAGGGAAACCCGAAACAGATATCGTGTGAATTCAAAATGTTATGAGAGATAGAATGAGCAGAATTTCGATTTTTCACATGAAAAATGAAGATGATTGGGGGTTTTATCAATATCTATTTACAATCAGCGAACACCCTATTACCGTTGGTGATTTACTGAATCAAAAAAAAAAAAAAAAAATGTAAGTATAACCCCTTATAGTTAAACTTTTATTTTGTGACAGTTGAAATTCTGTTCATTCTATCTTTTTTTTTTTTTTTTTTTTTAATTTACCGGAATTTTTTTGGGGATTTTTGTACAATTCCTTTAATACTTTAGGCTATTAAATTATACAAGTGATTTCTTTTAAAGTTTCCACTTGCGTAATTAAAAATTATTTACTAAAAATGCTCATATTTCGTAAGATATCGATAATTTTTGCATTCTGATTGCAGTATGTGGTGTATAATGTAGTATGCCTAGTTTTCTAAAAATGTATTTGCACTGAGTTTAATACCACAATAAAAAGTTGAAATTTTTTTCTTGCCATTTTTTAAACAAACCGTTATTGCTCCATGAATATATGTGGTAACCACATAAAAATTTATACAGATAATTAGGATATTTCTCAAAAATCACGTACTAGAGGCAAAACAAATTACTTTTTACATGGTATTCAAAAAGATTCTGTATTTTGTTTAATTTTTAACTGGTCACATATCCTCTTAGGGACACAAATAATGCTGAAATATATGAGATATAACATGTTTAATTCGTTAAAAAAGTTTCAAGATGATTTGTGAAGTACTTTTCTAGATATTTGACCAAAAAAAAAGTCAAAGTCAAAGTCAAAATCTCTAAATACTTATTGGTAGATAGTTATATATATATATATGTATATGAATTTAATATTTACATTTTTTGAAATTCAGTTTATTTTTTAAAGAGCAACAATTTTGTTTAATAAGCTTCATTGCGGGAATTAAAGCTGAAAAGGTTTAATTCAATAAGCTTCATTTATTTTATTCACATTGTTTCTATTTCGCGCTTTCAATCATCGATTAATAAAGGCATTTTTTTTTTTTTTTTTTCAAAATCCTTACCTGTAAACGTAAAGTTACTGTGTAACATTTTTCATCGAGTCTTTATTTAGTTAATTAACTCGTAAACAACACAGATTGTCGTTTGCACTTATTACATTTTCATGCGTCAGTGGCTCTTTGATTAAGCAAATGTCCGCGACTGCTGCTTATATTAATTATAGAAAAAAAAAAAAAAAAACGAATGGCTTAGAAAAAATTATTTTGTTCACATTATTGGGACGCTCACGCTTTATTTTATATATCGCATACAAATATACATAATAGTATCTGGAATATAAACTATTTCAACACGAAACTATGTATTTAGATATAATTTTTCATTCATTATTTTAATAAAATATAATACAGTTACTGTATTTAAAGTATACATAAGAAAACAGCGATATATTTAAATTTGTGTTAGTTTAATAACAATCTCATTAAGTAAACATAATATCGTACCATTAAGAAAACACTAAAACTCTCAAACACAAATAAAATGGAATTAAATTTTACGCAAAACAAAGTGTATAATGATAACAATGTAAATCTAAAAGAATGATTGACTTATAAAGTGAATTAACAATAATGTAAAAAAAAAAAAAAAAAAAAAAAAAAAAAATCGAAATTAGTAGTTTTTTAATCGGATTTTTTTAGTTTCTTGGAAATGTTTTTTTACATTACTGTTTTAATATGTTTGATATTTAGTTACTTATCAGGTTTTTTTTTTAGAAAAATGACTAAAATTTACGCATGGTGAACACAATTTGCAGTACCATAAATGTCAACTTGTTCGGTTTTTTAACACCACTATTTCTTTGAAAAAATAATAATAATAATGTTTAATCACAGAAAACTGGTAAAAAACTTCCAGTACAAAAAAAAAAAAAAAAAAAAAAAAAAAAAAAAAATGTACAAGTTGGCAGCTACGCAATACCCCCCCCCCCCCCGTAATCATGGAAAAATGGATATGTATAAATTTTCGACTTTCGGTTTTTCGATGTCTTTGCATGTTTCGAGATATCCCAAATAGGATTTGGCAGTTAAAAAAAAAGAAAAAATGGCCTGCATGTGACAAAAAAGAAAAATATAAGACAAAACTTGAACACAGAATTAAAAAAAAAAAATAACTTCACAAATTTTATCGCACACAACCGCTTTTTTCAAATGCGTGGACAGGTGGTGTTGCTAAACTGTGATTTCTTCCATTTAAGTGAAAAATATATAGTTCAGCTTATATTATGTATAATATCAGGAAGCTTGATATGTACAAGTGATATTTTTAAATAGTATGTTAATTATTTTTAGTGCATGTCGACTTAGAACTTGCTCATCTGTACTGCAATTTTCTCAAATACGAGAAAGGTGTATCTAAACCTGTACAATATAATTAATTTTTTTATCTAACATGGTTATTTTAAAAAAGAATTCTGAATCTATTTGGATGCATATCGGAGGATAATCGACACTGCTATAACTTATCTTTTGAAATTTTAAATATAGCTGTATTTTAACATTTTTTCAACTGTCTGTGTAAAATCCCGATTTAAATATTTGTTCATGTCAGCCGGCATTTCGTACTGTTATGTAGAATGATATCGGAGAAAGTTTTACAATGGATTTCACACAATGATTAGAGGAAACGAAAGATTAATTCATTGTATTTTAATTAATTGCAAAAATAATTATTTAATATTATTATGCGTATTAAAGCATATTCACAAATTACTTTTACAATTAATGTAAAGAGATTGAAAGCTTTTAACAAACATGTAATTTAAATTATGAGCTGAATCTATGCTAAAGTACGTAATCGAGTTCTAGCTTATAATTAACATAAAACATTTGTTTACAGATAATTATGTTACAAATTTATATTTGCTAATATATTCGAAATTGCTTATTACCACATAATTATATTTTGTTTATATTTAGCTATTCAATATATGTATTAGAAAGCATTATTAGTAATCCTTTATTTAAGAAAAAATTTGAGTAAATACCTCCGCATTTACTTCTAATATAATATTAGGGAACAATTTTATTTCAAATTTCCTTATTTAATAATTTATTGATGTAAGCATTTCTTTTCACTGGATGTAAAAATGATTACATGCAACGTAAAATCTTTCTTTAACTTGTCATTAGATATGAATTAAGTTAATTAGAACATAAACAATTGAATATATTCTTGTCACAAACTTTATGCTTATGGTTGAATATCCCTTTATTAACTAAACTTCAGTAACTGCTGTTCATTTTAACAATAAACAATATATATGGCTAAGATTTGTTCTATACTTATTTACTGCTAAAATTGGAAAAGCAAGTAACATTATTTGGTACTGGAAAATTTTTAATACGTTTATGTGGGATTTAATTGTACTCGATTGATTTCTTATTAAATTATTCATTATTGCATTTTTCGATTTCTTATTAAATTATTCGCTATTACAGAAAATACCAATTTCGTAATTCCAATAAATGTTTTCTAGTTTAAAAAGTTTACTGTAGCATAGCTATTAAAATGTTCTCAGATAATTTGCCACTTTTTATTGTTTTAGTTACTATATTACTTTTAATTTAATCTGAGAGCATATTGTTCTAAAAATAAAAACTATTAAATGTTTCTCGGTATAAGTAAAAGGCCTTTTATTTATTTAAAAGTTTTATGATGTTGATGAATTTTAAAAAATCAAATCAAATCAAAAAGGAGAAAAAGAAAATCCATGATGGAGATTTCTTTTAAGCTTCCAAAGTATTTATATATTTAATATATATATATATTTATAACATTATTTTGATAAAATTTCTTACACTACGAACATTCTAATATTATACATTTTATATATATATATATATATATATATATATATATTACTTATTTATTTCTTATTTTCTTATAATTTTTATACAAAGATGCATTCTTTTTAAAGAAGAAGGATTGTAACGGTTCAACAAGCATAATATTTATATTAATTACACTAGGCTTGTATATTTTGTAAATTTTACCTTGTGAATCTATACTAATGAAAGCTTTTATTTTTGTTCCTGCCCAAAAAATTTAAAATGAGGGAAAAAAATGCAAAATATTATTTAATATTTAATATTTATATATCTGTAGAAGTGTTCGGCGTATAAAATTGACGATATACAAAAAATGAACATTAGTTTTAGCAGAAACGGAAGATATAAAGACAAAGGTCACAGCAATTTTAAAACGGTACATTTTATGAACTGTTTGTGTAGTGTATTTATTAATATGCACTTTAATTCAAGTAACGGGACCATTTAAAACAGCTGCTATTGGAAATAACTCTGTGTCAATGGTGTGAGAGGCGGACGTCGCTGTGTGTGATGTAACGGGTTGAAATTGAACAAATAATGTGCCAAACAAATCCGAGATCGCTCAAAAACCAACACAATCCCAATGGAGACGATGCACAAGTACAACATCCATGCTGACGGAATTGACACGTCAAAAACGGCTTCAATTTGAGCAACTATACCTGAAATGAATTTACAGGTGACAGAAGAATGAATATCTCTCCCAATGCGCACGTTCACAAATTAATCGTATAGATGGAATTACATGTGTTTAAAGCCAAACGTTAAAGAACAAACATCCGGCAACAATTGAGGGGAAAAGGGTTTTCTGTTTGTAATATTACAGTGATGGAAATATTTACTCCATACTACCTTGGTTCTGTCGTATATGTGATAGATACACTCAACGAATTGGATCATGTATCCAGTGTTGCCAGCCATGTATACCCAAACATGTAGATTGTTTTCCCTGACACAGACACATCTTTCAGCAATGAAATATATCTCGAACACAGAATTGCGCTAGATTTACCAGGCATTCGTCAACAACATTTTATAAACAAAGCTACAGATACTGGTAGGGTGTTGGGAAATGTTGGTGTTTTGCATAAAGTAGAACTTAATAAATTTAAATAAAATTTAGTAAAACAGTCAATTTTAATCTAATTGTACAAACAATATTACTAATCGATTTCCATAGCTGTCATCAGTTATTTCTTTTAAATAAGATTAATTCAGAATAATTTTTAAAGATATGTCTAATCTTAAACTTCGGTGTTTGAAAATATTTATGTTTACTACACTCATGATTGTGAACACCATGAAAGAATTATTCAAATTGAACCAAACTTACAGGAAATTTAAAATCAGGTAAGACATATAAATGATTAGAATTACAAATGCGTGGAACGAGAACCGACTACTTATTAGTCTCTTTGTCCAGGTATATAAAGGACTGCAAAGAATTGTTGAAATCTGTTTATCGTCCTCTGTCAGTGGTAAACGTTTCATTGATGATCAATATGACTCGTCAAAAGTGAAGGGTGCCATACAAACAACTATCGGAGTTTGTAAAACGCCGCATCTTTGGTATGCGGCAGGGTGGATTTTAGTATCGAGAAATCGCAGCGCGCACGCAGTGTAATGCCATATCAGTGATGCGTGTTTGTATGAAATAGACAGAGGAGAATAAAACAAACCGAAAACCTGATAGTGGGGCACGCAATAGAAAAACGGCACGAGACGACAGACACTTCATCCGAATGGCTGTGATGGACGGTACATCGTTCTCTCGTGTATTAGCCTTTTCAGAGGGGCTCTTACGAAATCCTATGGTGAAGCGTGACAGATGCTGTCACAGCCCTTTCAAAAGGTTAGTACAACGTTGAAGGACGGCTACAAGTGTTTTGCTATCTATCTCCACAGTTAATCGATTTTCTGCAGCATGAACTGCGTGCAAGAGTTCCTCTACGCAGTTTTCCCCTCTCGCTGAATCACAGACAAGTCCTACTTCAATGGGCTCAGCAACAGAGCACGTGGTGTGTCCAGTGGTAACAAACTGTTTTCTTCGATAAATCTCGCTAAAATCTGGAGTGCAATGACGGAAGAGTACGCGTCAGTCGTTACAGGGGGGAACGTCTGCTCCCACGGTGTGTTAGCCAGCGTCATACTACGCAAACACCGAGAATCATGCTGTGGGGAGCTATTGGGTATAATTGTCGATCCCATCTAGTGCACATTACAAGCAACCTCAACAGTGATCGCTACATAAGGGGAATTTTAGAGCCAGAGGTCCTCCCCAATCTTCGACGCCATTCAGATGCTGCATTTCAGCAGGAAAATGCCCGTGCACATGTTTCTCAGACTAAACAAGCTTTCTTCAGTGTAAAACAGGTTACGTCTCTTCCATGGCCTGCTTATTCCCCAGATATGTTGTCCATCCAGCGTGTCTGGGATTTTATTGGTCGGCGACTCGCGACAACTGGCACAGTAAGACTGAACTTAGGCGTCAAGTCGAAGCCATCTGAAATGCCATTTCCCAGGACTACATTCAGAATCTGCATGATTAATTGCCACGACGTGTACAAGCTCTCATCGCACGGCTAAACAGACACACAAAGCACTGATTTCAGACGTTCTTTTTTAATTTTTTGTCTTGTACATTTGATCGTTTATTTGTACTACTATCAGTAATATGAGGAATAAAATTCCTTAATTTTTTACAATTCTCTCATGGTGCTGCAATTTTGAGAAACTTGAGTGTATAATATAAATCTGCTATAAAGTTTTCTGTGAAAATCAAAAGAGTAAGTTGTAAATGTTTATCATAGTCTTTTGAGTGACACTAAAAATTAAAGGAATGTTCATTAAAAATAAATAAATAAATAAAAGATGAACTGTAGTTTAAATGAGTCTGACTGAGTCAAATTGTGACTCATTCTTGAGTTTTATATAACTCCTTTATGCTTAGTAAAAATAATTTTATTTACACCAAATCGTTTCATAATTATTAATACACAATTTTACATTCACAATATTTACCACTGTATGTCCGATTTAAAAATAATCATTAAAAAGTGTTAAATCTCAAGTACATGAAACCACATTATTCTAAATTTACTTTCAAGGAAGATAGTTTTAAAAGATTAGCAAAAATTTAAAAATCAGTTCGTAATCCATTTAATCACTTCTTGATTAAAGTAATTAGCGCGTAAACACCTCGCATTATTTTCAACGCTCTCTTAATTTTTATACGTGACTGGCTTTTTGATTAAGACAATTTGAGGTTATTACATACATTATTTATGAATTATTTATAATTAAAATCTATTTAGGAACTTGATGGGGATAAAGAGCTTAAAATATTAATTCTTGTAATACGGAATTTTTTTCTTTGCGTAATTTACTTGTACCGAAAGGTAAAATATTTTTAACATTAAAATAATAATAATAATAATAATAATAATAAATAATAATAATAATCCAAGGCGCTAAAAATATTTAATAGTTCTTATAATCAATTCTTTTATATAAATTATAAAGTTAATATTCTTTTAAAATATAATAAATTTTAATTTAGTGACTTACTTGAACAAAATATTAAATAAAACGAAAGGACATTGAAATAAAATTGTAAGGTTTCTTGTTAATAAAAATAGCAAAAATAAAGTATTAAAGGTATAATATAAGTAACAATTTTTACTATTATCTATATAGCCAATGTAAAATTTATCTCATTTAAAAAGCTACCAATAAAATAATAAATGTAAAAAAATAGCTAGATTTTTTATTATCATGTCAAAAATAAAAACTATATTAAATATAATATTTACACTCAAAGGAACATAATATATCTTAAAGATAATTCCCTTTTTATACATGAAATCGTTCGTTGGAAAAAATAATATCTTCTCGGTAACGATAGCAAATCTAAAGATAACTATATAGATTATAACTATAAATATTTATTCTACCTTATGTATAAATGCTATTTTACCTGTATTATTTAAAGTAAAAGCAAAAGTAAATCAAATATGTATGGAACAGTTGTTTGTTTGTTTGGATTTAACGTTGCACTAATACTGGGAATGGGCAATTGTAGACATTCTGGGACGCACCCCTAAGGATGTTGCGGAGACATGCCATCACAAATTTGATCCCCTACGGACGGGATAGCTCACCCGCTTCGGTGACTTGCGGCGGTAAAATATGATGTGAACGTGGAGGCCATTGCGGCCAAGACAGATTTTACGTGTACTAGCCACCATTGTACACGACGGTCTTTGGCCTTCTTTAGTATCCAATCCGCAGTCTTCCAATTAGGAGCTCGGATCTTTACCTCCCGGGTTACGGCGGCCCTAAGTATTGGATAGATAATAATGTTATAAAAGCATAACTAATCCGATTGTTTGGGACAAAATTTATTAATTTGGCCAATAAAACTTGAGTGTGAATAAACTTCGAATATCAAAATCTAGTTATACTAGTTATTTTATATTATTTCATGCATAAAATAATAATAATAAATAAAATTAAGTCCTTATACGTATTAAGCAGTTTATTTTTAATTAGTTGTCAATTGTGAACTGTCATTTTTTTTCCAGTTTAGCAGTGAATCTACTTCCACATGCAGCAGCACACTTGTTACAAGGAAATAATGCAATCCTGGGAAAAAATACAATAATAATAATAATAATAATAATAATAATAATAATAATATAGATATACATTAAAAAAAAGAGTTCATTTCGTAAAAAAAATATAAAAATAAAATAAAATAAAATAAAATAAAATAAAATAAATAAATGAGATTGTAGTCAATATTGTATAAAAATAAGTAGAACATTTTCGTCTATTATATAATAACACAATTTTAACAATAATAATACAATCCTAAAATAATATTTTAGATTTGAAATCATTTATAATTCTTAATAGTTAATTCCTTTACAATTATTGGTGGTTTTTAATCATACATATTTTGAAAATAGTTATTTAAATTAGTAAAGCAAAGGTCTTCTCGTAAACGGAATTAAATTGCAACACAGCAGCGTCACTTGTCGGCCGATATGCACTCAAATTTAAAAGCATAGTTTTTCATATTGCCCATACCATACATCATGCTTGGTGCGTTTATACACTACAGAAGTTGAGATATATCACTGATTTCAACGGGGTGAATCAGAACGTAGCAGCACTAATTTAAATCGAGATTTAACGATCTATCGGTTGTACTTAAATTCGGCCCATTGGTTCATGAGATGCTACAAATTTTTCTTAACATATCATACACACACAAGCAAATAATCGTTTTCTAAAAATGAACGAATCATATTTGGGACATCTCAAAACGAGCAAAATCATTAAAAACCAGAATGCAAAAATATTCAAGAATCCAATACTTTCTTTTATATCATTTTGTACGACAGCGCCAAATACCGATTAACATAAACAAAAATTTAATCATATTTATTGAAATTTTATTTTTCCGACTGAGTGAAAATAATGCCTGGACCGGGAGTCGAACCTCGGATCTTTGACTTACTAGGTCAATGCTCTACCAATTAAGCTATCCACGGCGACACCCCGGTCAGCATTACTCACTCAGACAACCTTTAGGCAGAAATATCTCTTGTCTATCATGTAGATAGCTCGTCAGAAATAAGCCGCAGGAAATCCCGGTCCAGGCTTTATTTACACTCAGTCGGAAAAATAAAATTTCAATAAATATGATTTTCTTCCACAGTTGATTGTGTGATTAAAAAAAAAAATAATAATCAATTTAATAAATATAATCAATATATAATCAGGTTCAAGAAATCTCAGAACGTGTAAATTAATCGTAAACCGGAAATTGGAAATTTTTCCAAAATTTATACTTTTTTTTTTTTTTTTTTTTTTTTTTTTGTGTATATGCAGAAAATATAGTAATAAAATCACTTATTTAAAAATAAGTCGTCAATTTCAGTTAAGTGAAATGCATTATGTTTTAGCTTAAAAAATGTGTCTTCAAATGAGAGCTGACGTAAATCACAGAAAAAGAAATAAAAAATAAATAAAAAAGTAGAACTTTTATAAATCAAATCCTTTTTTATATTCCTTTTAGGTTTAATAGTTTAAAACTTTGATCTTCTACTCATTCACACATAATTGTTTTTCACCATTCTAATCACCGTTGCCTCTTAGAATGAAATATTTATAGTCGAGAGTTTAAAAAAGCTCCATCCATGGATTTATTTGAATTGTAAGTAATTGCATATTTAAGAACTTTCTTCTTCAGAAATTTTAATACAAAAGAATATGTGTATAAAATAAAAAAGATCATAAAAAAATAAAACTGCATTAAATTACCTTTTTGACATTATAAGAATGGAATTTTTGTATTCTGCAAATTCGGATAACCTTTCGTACGATAGTACTTTCAACCCTCTACTCCTATAATGCATACGTTAAAAGTGTACGACAATTCACATGCCTCTTTATATATAAATAATCAATCTTTCAAGTTATATACAAAAAAAGAAAGAAAGAAAAGAAATCGTGCATTTAAATGCTTCAATATATATATATATATATATATATATATATATATATATTAGGAACATAAATAAAATTTTATAAAACCTTGTAAAAATTATGTATATATATATATATATATATATATATATATATATAATATACATAATCTAGTTAACTTAAATTATCTCGTATTACTTCAAAATACACGTTATAGTAAAAAAAGATGTCTGTAAAAAAAAAAAAAAAAAAAAAAAATATATATATATATATATATATAACATTAGAAAGATTTTTTAAAGTATTATCTAATTACCTTTTACAGACCGCATAACTGAGCTTTGCGTGAGCTTCATTTTTTTTTCTTTTTTAAATTGATATTACAAATTGCTTATACTAACTGAAATTTTCGTAAAAATATATATATTTTTTTTCTTTTTTAAATTGATATTACAAATTTCATATACATTTTGATATTTTCGTAAAAATATCTTTTTAACTATTACAAAACAGAAATTTAAAAATATGTGGTCGCATGCCATCTTGTAATTCGTTTTCTTAAATTACTTTCTTTAACTCTTTTTTTGAATTACTTATTCAAAGTTTTTTTTTTTTTTTTTTTTTTTTTTTTTTTTTTTAAATCTTCAAAACTTCTATACACAGTAGAGTTGATAATTTAAGTTAATGCAATAAAAATAAAGAATTGTATCTAAAAGAATGAGTAGAAACCGATTAGTAGACTTATTATTTATAAACAGAACACATAATTGAAAAAGAATGTACTTTTGTACGTATAAAAAATATGGCATGTTCTTCTTTTAGTTCATAAACTCCATTTACAGAAAGGTCAAAGATAAGATAACATTAAAGATTTAGTTACTGTAAGCAATAAGGTATATTTAGTTTATTATCTCTCTCATTAAGTTAAAATTATATATATATATATATATATATATATATATATATTTACTTGTTTTTGATGCCGTCTATTGCTTTTACATTGATTAAGATATAGGAAAAATGATGACGTCAACCACTTTTTAGATGACAGTTGCAGTATTCTTTTAATCATCTTGAAGAACTCTCAGAAAAAAAATAAAAGTATTTGTCTCAAAATAACTTTCTGTCTTCAAGAAAAAAGATGTCATTTATGTAAAAGCTTTATGTGGGAGTTACAGATAAATTAATAAATATTTTTCATTCAATATAGATAATGTTATACGGCAAAGGTCTCTAAAATTATATACGTAATGTATAGATATATTGATAATTCTAAAAGTATAGCTGCAATTCATATGATTAACTAACACATATTTTATTTAACATATAACATTATATATATATACATTTTATAGTAGACATTTTTAGCTTTGTGTAATTTAATTGTAGAATTTCCTTCTTTAAATAAGGCAAACAATTGTGTACATTTGTGCATGCTGTGTATACAATGCACTCAAATGTATGGAATGCATTATTTTTAACCAAGCATTATAAAAAGAAAAAAATACATATAAAAAAATATTATAGCTTAAAAATACTGCACACGTAGGATCGCATTTTCCAACTCTCGGGGACGTACACTTCACCCCCCCCATGCACCCACCTTAGTAGAGCAGACGTTTTTAATAAATTATTCTTCAAAATAACTCTTCGTGACGTTTAAAATGATTGGTTTAAACATTGGTCGGCGATATCTTTGCCCCATATCATAGGGAAAGTGGGTGTAAATCTTAATCTATTTAAAAACGCTAAGACATATTTGTTTTGAAATGTGTATAATGTATATAATATAGCATAATTATATGTAATAATATGTAATTATATGTAATAGCATATAAATGTTATAACTTAATGTATTCTCAACACTTGTAATGCATATATGTAATAAAATATTATTATACTTCTTTGAAATTTTATGAAATTCTGTACCATTGCTGTTTTTATTCCCATATTACCCCAAGTGACCCTAACGTAAAAGCTGAGAATTATAGGTCAAAGATTTTATAAGAAACTTGAGTCTGTTAGCTAATTTTCAATGAAACAGTATCTAGGTTTGAATTAATCTTATGTTTATTTATTTATTTATTTGTTTGATACTTATTTTGAAAGATCACTCAGAAGCAAGATATATTTTCATTTATTGTCATGGGTTATCTACCGCTTCAAGTCACTCTTATTTGGAATTCTCGATTTCATTGAAAATCAAAGCTTAAACACAACAATCTAAGTCAACAATCGTTGTCTGATTTTGATCTGTACCTGCTAGATGATAATTCATGTACAGATCTTCAAGGCAACATTTCTGCGTTTGCCACCTAACAGGTTAATACCGTTATCTATTTATTAATGCGAAGAATTATCACATTAATTTCTAACGATTATTTACTACAAATTATTTAGTTAATGTTTGCAGTAATTTGTGCCATATAAACTGAATTGAATGCATTTGAACATCTATATTTTACTTCTGATAGATTAATACGTACAAAGTTTTCATACGTGTAACAGCAAAACTTACACTTTGTAAATATTTGCTCAAATATATAATTCAGTACCGGATGATACAAAATGTACTTATATATACAGATAACATATGATTACGACAATCCAAGTACTTTATTTACAGACATTCCTGTAATTCTCTTGAGAAAGAAAATCGAATTTTCTACTCAGGGATTGCGAAATAACTCAATTTATTAAAATTACAAAATAAAACAAACTTTCTTTTATATAACCTTTGAAATATTTTCAGCAATTAAAATATGTAATATGTTTTTAAAGAGTAAATAATTCTATGTATTGTATGTAAATTTATGCACCTATTGCCAAAATTCAACTAAAGAGATTCCACAAAATATTAAAATAAATTACTTTTAACTTAAAAGCTTCCAATAATCTACTGTTATTAAGTGCGTGATAAATTAATCAAGGCATAAATAACCAAGTTTATCCTTGTCACTAACACCATTCTGCTATGCTGATAATTCTGTTTGTTATTCATCAAAATTTAACAACTGTTGTTGATATTAAAGTTCAAAGTCATCGATTTTTTAGAGCTGTACTGTGTTTATTCAACCGTTAAAATAAAGAAGCATGTAATAGACTGTACTTAAGGGAAATCTCAAAATGTATTTAAGAGAAAATTTGAATGAACAACGATAATTAATTTACTGGGGGATTCTATCCCTTTTCCATAGTGTATAGATTCCTTTCATTTACTTGCGTTTGTTTTAATCGGTTTTATTCTGCAATGTACCTAATAATTATTTAGTAATTTCATAATTTCTAAAAACTTTAGTTACTTTCGTTTCAAAATGTATATTTTTATTTATCAAAATTTATGTAAAATGAAACGTAAAGTGTTACACTTTGTATAGTGTTACTGTAAAGTTTTAAAAATTATTTTTTTTTTTTTTTACGTGAAAATTTAATGTTGTTGTAGGTGAATATATTTTGAAAAAATTAAGACATATATACAGTGTTTGAAATATCACAAAACATGCTTAAAAAATAAAAAATAAAAAAAAAAAAGCAAATCATAATGTACTTTAAACAAAATACTTTATTAAAAGTCATTTTGTTTCCTTGAATTAGCAAAACATAATATATAATAATGGTAAATATATATATAATATATAATAAGACTTAAAAAATAATATTAATTGCCTCATTTCTTGATATTTGCCCTCATACTTCCGTACATAATTTATATACACTGAGAAAAAAAAATATATATGTATGTGTATATGTATATATATATATACAACCTTCCTCTAAAATGAATAAGTGGCCATTTTCTAAATCCCTTAACTAGAAATATAGATTTTCGAACTATGTGCATAAGGCACGCCAATAAACTGAATAGACGAAATGATCGTGGATTTCTAGTTTAAACATTTTTAGATGGTGAAACAATATTCTAAATATTCCAAATATTTTGAATATTTTGTATTGCGAGGAATTATCACTTCATTTTCTAGAACTGGGTTAAAAAAGAAAATTATAGTTGCTGAAACCCGTCTCTTGTAGTCTCATTTATTTGCAGAGATTTTTAAATAACTTTGCCCTCGATAATATAGATAAACGTTCTAAAATTCTAATAGGGGCTTCTAGAATTCGCTTTCCAAGGGGACTAGAATTTATAAGGATTACATGGAACTATTTTTTCTAGAGCCACAATATAGATTCTAGATGTCAGTTACAGGAGTTTTTCTCAGTGTACTTTTTTTTTTTTTATGTTAACACAAAAAAAAAAAAAAAAAAAAAAAAAAAAAAAAAATCAAATTTTTATTCCGTAAATATAAGTTTATAAGCTTACAAGATCAAATATTTCTGAAATTATTAACGAACATATGGCACGCATTGTTTTATTAAAAAAAAAAAAAAAAGAGTAAATTAGAAGAAAAGAAAATGCGTTTTCTAAATATTTTTTCCATATACACTAACAAAATCGCAAAAGCTAGAATCCTTAGAAAGATCACCTTTCTATTCATTCATATTTTCCTTTGTAGGAAAACCTTATACCATTATTAACACATCAACACAAACATATTGACAATGTTATGATGCACATTTCAGTTAGCCTAAGTATTACGTTTTACAATGTTTTTACGGTGTGACAATTAGCTTATAAAATAAATTTCAATACAGAATACTTTATTCTTATTGTTATATATTTATATATATAATGTATAAATATAATACATTTTAAATTGATAAACATGGTATAATATTATTTTAATGTTCAACGGACTAATTACAATAATACACATATAATTAAAATTATATATATATATATATATATATATATATATATATATATATCAAAATAGGGCATCAAACTGTGTGCATAGAAAACAGAAAGTGTTCATAAAAAACATCATGTATTTTAGAAAATTCAATGTCCCAAAATTTTATGTAACAATATTACAATTCTAAAACTTCACAAAAGATTATTTTAATAATAAAAATTACTTTTTTTTTAAAAAAGAGAGGAAATATTTATTTATTTTTGAAATTAATTAACTGTTTTGCCACCCAAACAAGTGACTTTTACAAGTAGAATGAAACACTTTTTTTAGAGAAACTTGATGATTTCCTGCCTTGCGGTGTATTTAATGCTCTTTAATAAACTTTTGGTATGATTGACTGTTTTATTGGACTGTTTCGAGAATATTCATTGATTACTGACATCTGTGAAATGAGTGGAACTCTTTCGAGAATGGCCATCATATGAATTACTTTCATCGACTAGAACTTACCTATACCTTTACGGGAAAAAAAAAAAACTTTTTTCTGGAACAAAAATTTACAGGCTCAATCATTAACTTCTACTGAAATCTATGACAGTAGGTCACTGAAGGCTAATCATTTTCTGTATATAGCCATTATACTCCAAGCGGCGGCAGCAAAAAATTGACTTGATAAGGTACGAAGCTGATTCTTTTCCTGTAGATAGAATTCATTGTTACAATAAAAATCTGATAGGGTTGCCTGGTCAAAGCCGTCAAGTTTAAGAGAAAGAACCTCACTTCCGGTCACAATTTAAACGATTTTCGAACCCCAAAAGGTATGAAGATGAAACCGGTGCTAAAATGTAGAGAATAAAATGCTCTTTAAAATGGCATAGGGTTGCCTGGTCAAAGCCGTCAAGAAACAGAGGTTGCCACGAAAATAGGGGACGTATTTTGCGATTTATTTACCAAGTAAAAAGTGATTTACCCAAGTGTAAAGATGAAACCGGTGCTAAAATGTAGAGATTAATATGCTCTTTAAAATGGCATAAGGTTGCCTTGTCAAAACCGTCAAGACCCGGAGGTTGCCTCGAAAATAGGGGTCAAATTTAAATGTTTTTCGAACCGCACAAGTGTAAAGATGTAACTCGTGGTAAAATGTAGAGATTAATATGCTTTTTAAAATGGCATAGGGTTGCCTGGTCAAAACCATCAAGTTTCAGAGGTTGCCTAGATAATAGGGGTCAAATTTAAATGATTTTCAAACCCCAGAAGTGTAAAGATGAAATCGGTGCTAAAATGTAGGTATTAATATGCTCTTTAAAATGGCATAGGGTTGAATGGTCAAAGCCGTCAAGAAACAGAGGTTGCCACGTAAATACGGGAAGTATTTTACGATTTATTTACCCAAGTAAAAAGTGAGTTACCCAACTGTAAAGATGAAACCGGTGCTAAAATATAGATATTAATATGCTCTTTAAAATGGCATAAGGTTGCCTGGTCAAAACCGTCAAGACTCGGAGGTTGCCTCGAAAATAGGACAAATCTGTCAAGTAAAGAAGTCAACCACAAAAAAATAGGCGAGTTTTGAAGATCTCTTAACGAAGTGTAAAAAAATACGAATAGCATTAACAAAGAAAATGAATAATGATGAAATTATATGAATATTTGAAAGGTGTAGCTGGTTCCACAATGTACAGCGTAGGAGTTATTTTAAAATGGCATATGTTTGCCTGGTAAAATTCGTAAAGAAATAGCGATTATTCTCCAAAAAGCTAACAAATATTAAAGGTGTTTACAACAAAGTGAAACACACATGAAGACTATTTAAAAAAAGGTTAAACACGAAATGATTAATATTTAAAAGATGAAATTGCTAGCTAAATGTAGAACATACAATACTTTTCAATTTGCTTACGATTGTGCTTCAAACCTGTAAAGGTATAGCGGTCAGCTTAGAAAAGGAAGCGAATTTCAATATTCGTTTATTTTATTTGTTTAATGATATAAGAGATTTTAAAGCATAAAGAAAACTAAATTATTATGCGTGACCATTCTTTTTCTAATCTGTATAAAACTAATTTCAGCTCACGAGCTCGTTTTTCCCCATTTTTCAATACTTAAGGGGGTCCAGGGCTCAAAAATCTTCAAAAATTCGATTTTTTTTTTTTTATTAAAAAATTCTATGATCTTTTCTGCTTAAAATGCCGTTTAGATCATGTTTCTATCTTCATTAGAACGGAAGATATAATTATTTTGCTTTGAGCTGTTTTTCCAACTCCAGTTTCAAAGAGCTGTTGCTATGGTAACACCCACCTTCTGTTTGAAAACAAACGCCGCGCTAAACATAAACAAACATTTTTAACCGCATTTTTTCGAGAAATATATTTCAATTATTAATTAAATTGAACGCTGATTAATTTCATATGTTTATATTTTAAATTTATACACTTCTACTTCTACTTTGAGAAGAAGTGAAGTGAAATAACTTCGTAGTTTAGTGCCGGCGTGGGTTTGTTTACAACGTGCTGGGATTTGATTATCGTAATGATTTTTACTTTGAAATATTTTTTTTACCATTGACATGATTTATTACTATTGATTATACACTTTTTTACATTGATTTATTATTATTTTAAAGTGATTGCTTGATTATTGTGATTCTGGCTTGTTCAAAAGTTATATTTCGTTTTGATATGATATGAATACGATACAAATATATTGATAATGCTTTGTTTACAAGAGTAAGGAATTTTGTACTTATTTCGAAATTAATTCGGAGTGTATTTTAAGTTTTTATATCTTTTTTTCTTGAGAAATTTTGAAAGAACATTTGTAATATGGGCAGGAAACGAAAATCTGCTCTTCAGAAGTCTGAAGCAATGAAAAAAAAGAGAAGCAATCCATCAGTTTCATCCCCTGAAAAAGTAAATCTGGAAATAATAAAGCGTTTAGATGGAAGAAAAATGCCCTCGCCTGTAAAAAATAACTTGGAAGGTCAGGAAGAAAATTACATCATCATAAAACAAGCTATTTTTCAATCAGTAATATCAAAGTGCTGTTGTCAAAAATGTTATCAACTAACATTAATTGTACAGGTTGGTAAATGCAATGGATTTGCTCAAAATCTCAAAGTTATTTGCAAAAATTGCAGTTTTGAGTTCTTATTTTGTTCTTCAGATAAAGTTTCAGGAAACGAAAATTCTTTTGATATTAACCGCAGAGCTGTAGTTGCAGTTACAGAGATGGGGAAAGGACACGCAGCATTAGAAAAGTTAACTTATAACATGAACTTACCGTGTATGGATTCAAAAGTTTTTACTAAACATTTAAAATATTTGCATTCTTCAACCGTAAAAAGTACATGTGAACAGTTAAAAAGCATTCGAGAAAAAGTAAAACAATTTCACCTTGGTTCGAATAGTACATGTATTTCAGATATTGCAGTCAGCTATGATGCAACATGGCATAAGCGCGGCCATACTTCAAATTATGCAGTTGGTTGTGTGATTGATGTCCTCTCTGGTTTTGTAATTGATTATGAAGTTTTATCTAAAATCTGCTACCACTGTATCCAGGCAGCAAAAAGTCTTGGAAAAGAGTCTCCGGAATTTCATATATGGTATGAAGGACATGCTCGAATTTGTGATAAAAATTACGACGGAACATCTGGTGGAATGGAAAGCGAGATGGCAAAACGGATGTGGCTTCGTTCCGAAAGTCTTGGGTTCCGCTACACAGAATTAATAGCAGATGGCGATTCGAAAACTTTCAAAGACCTGCAAGATTTGAATGTATACGGAAAAGAAACTCTCATTACTAAAACAGAATGCATAAATCATGTTGGCAAAAGAATGGGAGCTGCACTGCGTAAACTTGTTGAGGTTGAGAAAGCAAAGGGTGTTACACTCGGAGGGAAAAAACATGGAAGCTTGTCAGAAAGCACAATAAAAAAAATTACGCGCTATTATCGTAACTCGATAGTACGCAATAAAGGCAACATAATTGCCATGAAAAAAGATATTTATGCCATCTTACAGCACTGCAGTTCAACAGATAAAAAGCCGAAGCATTCGACCTGTCCTCCTGGAGAAAATTCATGGTGCTTTTATAATCGTGCGATTTCGATGAAGCTAAAGCCTCCAGCACACAAAACCAGTGTTAAAACCCCTCTAAGAGAAGAAATTGTTGCCAAAATGATGCCAATTTTTCAAAGATTGGCTTCAGAAGTATTATTGCAAAAATGTGCAAAAGGGGAAACACAAAATAGGAACGAGTCTTTGCACAACATGATTTGGAGTCGTTGCCCCAAAGTGTTTAACACTTCTAAAACTCGAGTAGATATTGCTGCAGCTAGGGGCATATCAGATTTCAATTATGGAATGAGGGTATCTTCAATAAATGCCTTAAAAACATGCCATTTATCACCTGGCAATTCATCCTTAACTTCCTTGAAACGCATAAGGACTCGCCATGTTAGAAAGGCGTTGTTCAAGTCAACAGAAGCTTTTAAATCTTATAGAAAAAAAGTTGAATTAGCAAAAATTACAATCAACCAAAAAAATAAGCTGAAGGAAGGCGTTACTTATGCATCTGGAGGTTTTTAAGAGGTATTTAAACATATATTAATATTGTTTTTTCATTTATAATGTGTTTTTATCTATACCGCTTCTTTTCAACAATTTTAATTTTCGCATTCATGCTATTCAAAAATCAAAAGTTGATAAATGCATTTAGCAAGGGTTTAGTTTCCATGATGCGTTTTTTCACCATTTTTCATTTTCAAATTGATATACAGTCAACTCTCATTAATCCGCAAAAGTTTTGTCCAAAGGTGCGGATTATAGGATTTTGCGGATTACAGGTTATTTTCTTTGTTTACATTTTTCTTTTCCAAATTTAGAGTGAGTTATGATTAATTTAATCATATATGAATAGACATTAAAATGAAAAGATATCTAATAAGTTTTAAAATAAAATATTTTTTCAATATTAACTCAACTTATCAATTATAATGAAGCTAAATAATTTAGGCATACTCAAATAATGTATAGCAATAAAATATAAGCATACATATTTGGTTAAAAAATACAAAAAAACTATATTTCAAGTGCAGAAATGGAAATTCCTTATTGATTACTTTTTAAATTTGTTAAACATTGATGTAATAGTACTGGAAATATATATATATATATATATATATATATATATAGAAATACATTAATATAATCAGTGCAAAAAATTTTTTATGAAATTTAAAGATGACTCAACTTCAGTATTAAAACAATTCCTTGGATCACAAGCTAAGACTACCCATATCAAATCAAAGAAGAATTAAAGAAAAATCGAAATAAATATTGTAAATTGGAATAAGAAAAAAAGCAATATTTGCATTCTAACGTTTTCAAGGGCCTGGTAGAATGCAAATAAGCTAAAATATGGATGTTTTTCTGTAACAAAGAAAGCAAAAGCTAAGAATTTCTTTGTTCGCAGGCCCGAAACACCCATAGAAAAACCATTAAACGAGAAGATAAAAACAAAACTATAACCTAATATGACAAACCAAAACCATAAAATTAAGATTAAAATAAAAATACAAAAATTCAACTTACTGAATAAAATATTTGAAATGAACAAAACTCAATAAAGAAATAGATATAGTCAATATAGAAAAACGAAGATCATAATGAAACGATAATAAATCGATAATCATAATAAAACCTTTACCTAAATATGAAAAACCATAACCATTTAAATATAAGATTAAAATTAAACCCATAAAACTGTAGAATAATAAGATTACTTTAACCTTTCTAAATGAAATTGAAGCAATGAACGTCGCACACTCGCACATGTAAAAATGTAACAATCAGTTAGCAGTTAGATCCACAGTTAATTAGTTCAAAATAGCATTGACCATAGAGTAATTTTTAGGATTCACAGTGGAATTCATGTATGATAAGGATTCAAATCCTTAAAAAAAAAAAATCAGAAGATGATGCTTAATATTGAATCATGAATAGTGCTGCCATCTGGAGTAATAAGATGAAAATAATGGAAAAATAAAATCAAATAAATTTAGGATTCAAATAATATGTATTTGATAAAAACCAAATAATAATACCTAAACGTAAATTTAAATTTGAATAAAATGTATGAGGAGAAAAAAAAAAAATAAATAAAAATAAATAAATAAATAAATAATAACAATTAAATAAATAATTAAAAGAATTTTTTTATTAAGTGTTTTGGATAGCCATTAATTAATGCTAAATTTTTAAAGAATCGAAATTGTAATTTTTGATGTTTATCAGACACTAAATATTTGATCCTTAGAGTAAAATTAAGAAGAATATTGACAAATACTGATTTATGTAAGCATGTTTTAAAGTTAGTGAAAAAATTTACCTTAAAGGGGAAATCTTTCTTTTTATCGTATAAGTCAAATTCTAATTGGCCATTACTATTAAGAATAATTTTTAAATCTAAGAAATTAATGACACTAGAATCCAAATCAGTACTACTTAGAGACAGATTTTCAGGATATTTGACAGGTAAGTCTAGATTGGTGTGATTTTTATCCCAATATAATATAATTATATCATCTATGTATCGTAATAATTTAAAGTTAGTACACTCAATGTCACGCTCATAATAATATAAGTATAGATCAGCTAATATGCTAGAAGCAATTCCACCTTGTGGCAATCCTAAACGTTGTTTATATAAATATGTATTGAATAAAATATAGTTATGGAAAAGGATAAACCTAGTCAGAGTTTTAAAGGCTGAAGGAGTTATGCATACATTTAGATTTAAATACTGCAAATTTTCTACAAAAAGCTTATTTATAATATCAAACATATCTTTAATATCAATATTATTAAAAAGATCATTGAAATCAAAAGTTTTTATACCAGTAATATCAGTAAGATTTTTAATTTTATTTTTGAGTTGAAAACTATTTTTTAGAAAAAAATTACACTTGTTAGAAACAATATAACTATGTAATTTTTTAAGGATATTCAATAACATAATATTAGCATTAGAAGTATAGGCATTGCAGGCAACAGTAACAGTACGAAATTTAATAGGATCTTTATGAAATTTTGGAATTACAACTAGATAAGGGTAATTGTAGTTATTACATTTAGTTTTTAACAACTTATAATAATTAAATATATGCCTATTTTTAATTTCGATACTGTCTTTAATCTTAAGAAAAATATTACTAGTATCCATAGTATCAAAAAGAAGTTGTTTATAATACTTTTTGCAAATAATTGCATAGTTATTAGCCGCCTTGTCAACATAAGTAATAATAAATTTAGACTGTAAGTCTAGAATTGCTGAATGAATTTCTTTGAAATCATAGTACTTGATATTAGAAAGATGGTGCATATTATAAACTAAATCAAGTTTAAATTTCTCCAATAACTTAAATTTCCACTCATTAAAAAATTCCACTGGTTTATTATAATCAATAGCAATTTTGTATATAAAGAGATCCAAGTCTAAATTAAATTGAGTAATGATATCAATAAATTTGAATTTTGAGGGCATCCGAAATTTAGTACCATACTTCATCAAAGATCTAAGAGTAAGATTTTCCACAATATTGATATCACCAGTAATAATATGACCATGATATGTATTGAAAAAAGATTTATATTTGGAATCAGAACAATAGCATGGAGGCTGATCATTAGAAGTAAGAAATTTAGCAAATTTATTGTAGTTAAATATTTTTCTGCCTAAAGTAATATTGTATTTAAAAGTTTTTTGAATGATGAAGTTTTTGATGGGAAAAGGATTGGATGGATCATTAAGTAAATTGTGAATATGAAGTTTATTAAAAACCAGATGAGAAAAATTTATCACCAAGAGAGAGTTATTTATTTTTTGACCAGACTTTAAATCAAGTTTAATATTAAAACACTCAGCCCTATAGTGTAAAATATCAAAGAATACATCACTGAAGTGTGAATCAAAAGAATGAGAATGGAATACTTTAAAATATTTAAGAAGATACTTCTTTTTGATTCCAAAAATAAAATTACGTATAACTTTCCAATTATAAGACTGAAGAAAAATACTTTCTAAGGATTTGAGATTTTGTAATATATATGAAATGTCCAGATGTTGGGAAGAAGACCTAGAAGAACCCCTAGAAGTTCTAGTAGTCTTTTTATATAAAGAGTGATTTAGAGTTTTATAAATATTACTGTAAAATTCAATTTTTGAAACCTTGGAATAAACAATATGTTGTTTATTATAAACATTAGAATTTAAACCAAAAGGATAGATAGTATTCAGTGATTTAATATATTGTGATTCAAGTAAGAGTCGTTCATTCAAATTCTTCTTAAAATTAAGAATTTTCACAGTAATGTTATTGAAGTCATGTTGATGGAAGTGCATATATTCAAAATTGGTGGTAAAGTGACGTGATTTTTTAATATCAGAGCGATGTAAGTTAATCCGCATGTGTAATGGATTACTAGTTTGTCCAATATATACCATATTGCATAAATTGCACTTGAGAGAGTAAATAATATTAAAAGCCTTACAAAATGTAACATGAGAAGAGCTATCTCTAAAATGAGAAGCATCAGCAAGAGGGCATGTAAGACATCTAGTAGAATTGCATTTTTTAAAAAATAAATTGCGAAGAGGAGGATGATATAGGTAGCAGGATGACGATCCAGAGTAATCCCTATACATTACTCTGTACCGAGCACAAGACAAACCATAAGATTTGCCTTTTTTGCCAGGCGCTAGGAATTTACTTAGAACAACCATTTAATGAATAAAGAAGATAAATATTGGATATATAATAAATTGAGACAATAATTATAAGAAATATTGGAATTTAACTAAGCTTGCAAAATTATAATAGACGCTTAATAAATTCGTAAAAATAGATAAATATGTTTTCCTATACAAAAACTAAAACTTTAGAGAATCTTGAGTAAAATAAATATTTTTTGAGCAAAATAATGCTTTTGAAATTCTGGATTAAAATAAATGTAGCACAAAATTGTATAAATACATAAAAAACCTTTAGTAGAAAAGTATGAAAAATGTATTAATATGTACAAAAAGTAGTCATAGCCATGATGCAAATTCATCAATGATATATACAACAATATATACAATAATAAGTTATTTAAAATAGACCCCTCCCAAAAAAAATTAAATAAATAAATAAATAAAAAAAGAAAAAAAAAAAAAAAAAGAAAAAAGAAAAAAAGGATGACTAACAAATAATATTGTAGTAAAACACACAATATTAACAGTAAAGAAACTTGCGAAATGATTGATGAAAGTAGTTCAAAATGATCATTAAATTGTAAAACACTGAATGAGAATTGTAATACACTGAACAAAAATTGATGTAAGAATTGATATAAGAATTGAAATAATATTATAAATAATAATAATAGTAGTAATAATAGTAGTAATACATCATAAAATGCGCAACTGCAGCTATTAAATGATGTATTTTAAAAAAATTGTGAAATATATATAATTTTTTTTCAGAAACTTTCGCTTGCTAATTGTGTAAAAATGCAATTTCTTTTTCAGAAATAGAATGTTTTGAAAGAAAACTCATGCAATTCTCCCCAATTTTAAACCCTTAAAAAATTTAAATTTGCAGATTAATTTCCAAAAGCAAAGATTAATTTAAAATTTGAATTAAAAAAAGAGAAAAGTTTCTAGTTCGTTCAGAATCTTAGCTGTAAATTTGTTTGTTTACATTAAAAAATCCATTGCGGATTAGAGGTATTTGCGGATTAACGGGAGTTGACTGTAACTCAAAAACCAATAAAGATAGAGCCTTGAAATTTTAAACTTGGCATTTTCAAATATTTTACTTTAATTTGTCTTTGGTAAATTTAAAAAAAATTATTATTTTTGAAAATATGCGACTAAAAAAAATTACGTTGAAAATTTGTCAATTTTTTGTTAAAAAATTTTTATCTTTTTTTTTTTTTTTAAGAAAATTTTTTTTAATGCCGAAGACAAATTAAAAATAATATATTTCTCTTCAACTACATGAAAAAAATTTTAAATTCCGTTTATAATATTTTGAGTTATATCAATTTTAAAATACCTCACTTTTTTTTAAAAAATTTAAATTTTAAATTTTTTTTAAAGTTTGAGAAAATTTTTATGTGGTTTTTTGTTTAGTCATTGCATGGTTAATTACTAAAAAAAAATTTCAAATCAGTGGGTTAATTAGTAAAAAGTTTATTAGTAATTTAAAAAAATCATTCTTCGCTAAGTCGTATAACGACTCGTCAGGTTCGAAAAACATTATTTGAGTCTATGGAAACATTCAAATGCACATTAAAAAAATAGTAAAAATAGCTAAAATTAAGCTAAAATTAAAGGATAGAGTTCTAAATTGTGTTATTTATGCATCAGGGAGTTTCTAAGAGGTATTTAAAGATTTTATAAGCAGTGATTATGTTGTTGTAACTTTAAATACATTTTTCTCCATGATGCGTTTTTTCACCATTTTTCATTTTCAAATTGATATAACTTAAAAACCAATAAAGATAGAGCCTTTAAATTTTAAACTTGGCATTTTCAAATATTTTACTTTAATTTGTCTTCGATAAATTTAAAAAAAATTATTATTTTTGAAAATATGCGACTTTTAAAAAAAAATTACGTTGAAAATTTGTCAATTTTTTTAAAAAAAATTTTTATCTTTTTTTTTTAAGAAAATTTTTTTTAATGCCGAAGACAAATTAAAGATAATATATTTCTCTTCAACTACGTGAAAATTTTTTTTAATTCCGTTTATAATATTTTGAGTTATATCGATTTTAAAATACCTCACTTTTTTTAAAAAAATTTAAATTTTAAATTTTTTTTAAAGTTTGAGAAAAATTTTATGTGGTTTTTTTGTGTAGTCATTGCATGGTTAATTACCAAAAAAAATTTCAAATCAGTGGGTTAATTAGTAAAAATTTTTTTAAAATGGGCCCCGGACCCCCTTAAAATATTCAAATTGTGTCAAAGTATTGAAAAGATAATTCCCTGAAGAAATGTATGAGACTGCTTTGTAGAATTTTATACGAAAATATTGGGTTGTGCCGATTTTGTTATATTAAAAATTTGTCAATTTTAGAAAATTTTCTCAATTAATTTTTATGAGTTTTTCTCAATTAATTTTTATGAATTTTTATTTTAATGAGTTTCTTGGGCATTATTATCTTCATTTCTGTTAACTTTTGCGGTCGTATTTTCTTATCTGTATCCTCATGCTACATTTTTAATTTTTACTATTAATTCGTTGTTTTTATGGGAAATTTTAGAACAGTTTCATTACAGTTTATGTATTTTTTCTTTTTTAAATACTTTTTATATTTTTTCTTCACATTGTATAAAAAACCCTTCAAAATTATTATTATTATTTTTTTTTTTTCGAGGCAACCACTATTTCTCGAGATTTTCACCTACTCTAAAGAGAATATTATTCTCTATATTTTAAAAACGGTTTCATTTTTAAATATGTTAGGGTAAGAAAGCCGCGAAAATCCCCCCCCCCACACACACATGCACATACTTTTCGTGGCAACCTCTTTTCCTAGCGGTTTTGACCAGGCAACCCTATGTTATTTCAAAGACCATATTATTCTCTACATTTTAGCATCGGTTTCATCTTTACACTTGGGTAAATCATTTTTTACTTGGGTAAATAAATCGTAAAATACGCCCCCCTTTTTCGTAGCAACCGCTGTTTCTTGACGGCTTTGACCAGACAACCCTATGCCATTTTAAAAAGTATATTATTCTCAACATTTTAGCACCGGTTTATTCTTTACACATGTGGGGTTGGAAAAGCGTGGAAGTTTGACCCCCTATTTTCGAGGCCCTACTATTTTCGAGGACCCCCTACCTCCGCGTCTTGACGGTTTTGACCAGGCAACCTTATGCCATTTTAAAGAGCATATTAATCTCTACATTTTAGAACCGGTTTCATCTTAATACTTGGGTAAATCACTTTTTACTTGGATAAATAATTCGTAAAATACGTCCCCTATTTTCGTGGCGACCTCTGTTTCATCACGGCTTTGACCATTCAACCCTATGCCATTTTAAAGAGCATATTAATCTCTACATTTTAGCACCGGTTTCATCTTCACACTTGTGGGGTTCGAAAATCGTTTAAATTTGACCCCTATTATCGAGGCAACCTTTGAAACTTGACGGTTTTGATCAGGCAACCCTATGCCATTTTAAAGAGCATATTAATCTCTACATTTTAGCACCAGTTTCATCTTCATACCTTTTGTGGTTCAAAAATCGTTTAAATTGTGACCGGAAGTGAGGTTGTTTCTCTTAAACTTGTCGGCTTTGACCAGTCAACCCTATCAGATTTTCATTGTAACAATGAATTCTATCTATAGTAAAAAAATCAGCTTCGTACCTTATCAAGTCAATTTTTTGCAGCCGCCGCTTGGACTATTATGTATATAAATTTATTGGGGTATCTCTAGAACAAACAGCTCTTTAAAAGAGAAAATTCGTGGTGCACAGCTAGAGGTAATAATAATCATACCTAAAAAATTACAATGTTCTAAATCTAATCGTTTTTGAGTTATGCAAGATTCAGACACAGACAACAGACTCACACACACACATAACAGACATCACGTAAAATCTCTCACAATCGTAAGTCGTCAGTACAACTATATCACTTGAACTCAAAACAGTAACAATTATATATCCAACATTATACTATTAACCATATTTTTGAGCCATGCGAAATATAAAAACCGTATCGTAAATATTTTTAATGATACTATATTATTCGTTATAGAAAGACAAAAAAAAAAAAAATAATAATAATAATAATAATCTGGTGTGTAACTCACACGACTTTCTCTTACCCTGAAATTTAATACTATAAATACAGATTGCAGATTAATAGGTAAGATAACGAGTACTGTTATGCAAACCTATGTTAAACAATTCATATTAGGCTTCTGAAGAGTTTTATATGATAATTAGTTCTCTGTGAGGGGGGCTACTGCCCCCCTAAACCCCCCGTTTCATTAACGTACCTACATTTATATACAACTTAATTGTTCTATTAAAAAATAATTCTCTTTTTAAAAAATAATTTATTAAAATTATTATTTAAAAAAAATTATCTTTTATGATAAGGCAGACAATTTCCATATTAGAGAAGTAGTATAACACCAAATATCCAAAAAGGTCCATTTTATTCTCAACATTAAAAAAAAAAAAAAAAAAAAAAAAAAAAAAGTACGATTTTTTTTTTCTAAGTTTCTTTTCGTTAAAAGTAAAAAAAAAATCGATAACTTTGTTTTAAATTATCGCAGATCGATGGTTCAATCATTCGTTTTAAAGGTATTGGCGAGCTCTTTTGAAAGATACCCATCATGAAAATTTACTTCCCTCGAGGGGGGACTCCCCCCCTGGGGATGGAGGCGAGGCTACTACATACACAAAAAAAATTCCCAGTTAACTATCTCTATTACAAAAAAATATATATTAGTTTCATTTAATTTAGTGCAGCCCCTGAACTGCAGTTAGGCAATTCACCCAGGTTTTGATGTGGCTCCTCTAATAACACACTGTTCAAAAAATAGCTTCTCACCTTCTGTCCCGGTGGCGGTCTACACGGATGGCTCTAAAACCGAGGCTGGAGTTGCCTCAGCTTTCTGTGTTCTTGAAGGCGACAGCGAAGTCTATCGGTGGGCGGGTAGGCTCGAGGACTACAGCTCAGTATTCCAAGCAGAACTCTACACAATTAAAAAAGCCCTAGACTGGGCGGTAGGAAATTATAATCAACAACAACAACTAAGTGTTTATAGGGATAGTCTTTCGAGCCTGCTCGCCATTGCTCGCCACCGGAACAGACACCCGCAAGTCCTGGAAATAAAAGAAACGCTAATGAACCCTAACCTTAACTGTACCCTGATACACGTTTCTGCCCACAGGGGAGTAGTCCGTAATGAACTTGCTAATTCCCTGGCCAAAGAAGCCACAGAATTCCCAGTAAAAGAACCATCTCCTCCTGCCCCTCCCTCCTACGTAAAACTAAAACTGAAACAAATATTCACTTTAAAATGGCAAGACCTGTGGCGAAATTTCGAGACGGGTAGATATAACTTCTCCCTAATCCCATAGGTTTCAACAAATTCATGGACTCTAACTCCTCCCATAACGGCTTTCTTAACAGGCCATGGCCCCTTTCAATCCTACCTCTTCAAGTTTCAATCGCCGACGCTCTCCCCTGTGTCCCTGCGGTGAGGAGGGAAGTCCCGAACCTTATTATTTCTCTTGCCCCCTAACGCAACAGTTCCATTTCAGAAATCCCTCTTTAAGACTAAATAATTGGCTTGAAAATATCTTAACCAGAAAACTGTTAATTAAAAATCTAAACAATATTTACTCCCTCTTAATGGACATAACCAATTTGACTGATTAATAAATATTCCCACTGGCAGCTAATCTTCTTCCCAAATGAAGCTACTTCACTCCCACCCTTTTTCAAAATACCCGTCACCAAAACAAAAATCTGTTTGCAAGGAAGCCTCTTACTCAAAGCCTCTCTTAAAAACTAAGTAAACTCTATAGTTTAACACAGCAACAATCCTAACTCTCTCATTCTCTCTTCTGTTACCCAAATTACCCTGCAAAATCAGTTTTCCGCACAGTTGTTCTGCAATACTGTCATCCATGTTGTCATCCAGTTGTACCACCTGGACTATTCTAGTGCACAGTTCTTCTGCAATACTGTCATCCATGTTGTCATTCAATTGTACCACCTGGACTATTCTAGTCAAAATTGAACTCTCTAGTACACATCAAGAGCTGTGACAACTCATCTAGTGCCGTCTGTCGCGAGAGGCCTTAAGGGCCCGGCACAATCCATCTAAAATTAACATCACCCAATGTCGCGAGGTGGCTTTCAGCCAGGCGATGACCATGTGCTCTTTCAATGTTGTTTTCTATCGCCCCTTGTCGCGGTAAGGCTTCATGCCTGGCGATTCCTATGTAAAACCTTCTTGCTTTTTAAATACACGTCAGGCAGGCCTGTAGGGGGTTCTTCTCGGGACAGCCCTCGTAAACTTCCTTTCTAGAAGCGCTCAACACCGCTCTTCGACGATGAGCGGGTAAGAGAAAGTAAAAAAACTGATGTGTATATATTTAACCATAATTAGATTTTTTTTTTTTATGTGTTTAGTTGTAAGCTGTAGTTGAAAAATCGCATAAACAATCGGGATGTAAGTGTTTGTTTTAATTACGAATTAAAAAAAAAAAAAAAAAAAAAAAAAAAACGCCGTTTTAATTTAATTTTTAATTAATGTTTTATAATAATATACAATTAATATACAATTAATTTAAATATGTTTTAGTTTAAAAAATAGATCGGGATTTTTATAAACATTTTGTTCATTTGTTTTCATTTACCTTAGTTTTTCTTGGTTGCTTATTTTTATACATTTAAACATATTTTTTTTTTTCTTCTTTTGTTAAAATTAACTGAATTATTCTTGAGTTTTCAATACCATCTTATGTATCTCAAGCAGAAGCATTCAGATATGCTCATTTTTAAGCATTATTAATGCATTTATATAATAGAGGAAGTTCATTCCAAACATTTTAGTATACTGTTAACATTACCTGCAATAGCATAGATGCCGAATGCTATGAATTTTAAACACCGGGAAATTTAAATAAACTTAATTATTAAACTTGTAAATTCGCTTGAACTTATTTAGGAAGATGGGATTTTTTTCACAAAAAATAATTAAATAAATAAATAAATAAAAGTAAATAAATAAAGTTCTGTGGTCTACTACTACAATAAAAAATATTAAATTAAAAATTAATTCGTAAAAGAACATTTTAAAATGGTCTTATTTACGATAGCATGAATTAATTAATAACACATGTCGACATGTAAAATTTTGATTTAAAATTTTTGTTGACCTTTATGTTTTTTGGTGTGCAGAAACCAAAAATGAAGCCAGTTTTACTCTATCACGTATAGATTTTTGCCAGTACAGGGTGCTTGTCTATACAATTTCTTCCATTACACTTCCATCAATATAATTATATGGTAAGTTTTATACTATGTTTCCATGATTCATTAATAATAGATGCCTATTGTTGTAATTGTGAAGCACTAGTGCGATTTAAAACCATATCAACCAACCAACCAACCTATTATTATGATGGTATATGTAAGAAATTGTGGCGGTAAACAACCTGTGTTGACAAAAATATATACGTGATAGAGAAAAATGGGCTGCATTTTCGGTTTCAACATATAAATAAAACAGGCCTGTGTAATAAATATAAATTATGTAATTGAAGTCTCTCAGAAATCTGGATGATTTGGTATAATTGCTTATATACATATATATATATATATATATATATATATACATATATATATATACATATATATTACTACAGAAAAATGTTTTAATTTGTGTTTTAAAATGTTCATTACATTTATTTCTGTATTTTATTTATGCTTATACATATCTAATTTTACATTTCATCAAAAAATATTTCTCCTTTTACATCAGAAGTGTTAGTTAATAATTTTTGAAATCTATTAGTGTAATCTATTAGTTTAATCATAGTTTAAAAAATTAATATGTATCCTCTTTATACACATAACTGTATATCATTATTTTTAAAAGTAAGCCTTATTTATGTAACAACTTGAAAAAAAAAAAAAAAAAAAAAAAAAAAAAAAACATGAAAAACATTTATAAAGACATTTTAAAGAAATATATACCGATTAACGTGCGTTTATTTTCAAATTTGAAAGGAAAAGTTTTTTTTTTACTATTATTTTTTTAAGAAGTTAAAAAAAAAATCAAATCATATAATTATAGAAGTTTAAACCATTAAAAAACGAAAATAAACTCGTTGCTAGAAGTTTAATCTGAAAAAAAAAAGATTTTTTTTTTTTTTTAAGCGCATAATTATGATGAACTTCAATTATACTTTGGAAGACATTTCTTTCAAATCTCGAACTAAAAAACATATAAAATTATAGTAAATTACTATGGAATTTTTTCTCATGTACAGCCACAGAGAACATTCAAACTGGTGTAGACTTAAATCAAACTCTCGCGTGTCGTACTAAGTGTTTCCGTCACGGAACATTTCAACGCTATAAATTCCTGACGAAAGAAAATTTAACATTTTTCGTAAATATTTCAAGGTATTGAAATAATAATACCCATCTTCACATTAGTGTGAAACGGAAGTATAATTACGCGTTTCTAAAAAAAAAAAAAAAACTCTTACAAAATTAACATTGACCGGGAAAACTATTTGAAAATGTTTAAAAAAAATAATCAAAGACTCCTATAAGATCTTTTTTTTTTTTTTTTTTTTTTTTTTTACTTCAAATTAATATTTTGCATAAAAATTATTTTCTAAATAAATAGTATTTTAAATATAATCGCGAGTGGTAGCACCGGTATTATGAAATTACATTTATGTATCACTAATACTAATTATTATATAAGGTGATTTTTATTAATATATAGAAAGTTTTTAGAAACTTTAAATGACCTTGATTTATTAAATTGTTGGAAAAAATTTATACAATATTAAATTTTGAATATTTTATTAATGTTTGAATATATATTTATCACACTTAAAATTTTTAACGTTTTTTTTTTTTTATTCGTCACATGTATTTTGATAAAATATATTCCATTTAAAAAGAAGTAGTTTTATCTGTTATCATTTTTTACATACAATCATTTGATTATTTATTAACAGATTAAGTCTTCCCTCTCTTCTATACTGTTATTTACATAAAACCTTTGAAAACAGCAACTCATAAATTAAAATAATATCATTATATTATTTTTATTATTATTTAAATATTTCAACTGTATATTATATCAACAGTTTCTTTCTATTTTTTTTTTTTTTTTTTTTTTTTTTTTAATATTTGAATATATAACTATCTCACTTAAAAGTTTAAACTATATTTTATTCGTCATATATAATTTGGAATAATATATTTCATTTAAAAATAAGTGACTTTATCTGTTATTCTTTTTTTTACATTTAATCATGTGATTATTGGTTAAGCAATTATTCGAAACTTCTGGTTTAAAACATTATAGAGAAATAATTCGTTTTTCGTTGTATATCATTTTCTTGATAATGAAGAGATTAAGTCATTCCTCTCTTTTATACTATTATTTACATGAAAACTTTGAAACGAGCCACTTATAAATTATGTAGGTATATATGCGTAATTCAAGTTTTCATAACCATTTTCACAAGATGTAAAAAGGTTATTATTTAAGTCTCATGCTAACATTAGTGAATAAAGAATTTCATAAAGTATATATATATAATACTGGCCATTAAAATTGCTACACCAAGAAGGAATAATAATAACGAATTGAAATTTGTTGGACACATACATTATCGTAGGATGAACAATTGATTAAAATTTCAGGAAATTTGGAGTAATATGTACTGAGAAAACAGTACATAAAGCAGCGACCTCTGTGAGCAGTAACAGCACTTATCTGCCTAGGCATTGAATCGAATAGCGATTGGATGACATGTACGGGTAGAGCACTTCATGAAGTTTTAACACGATGCCACAATTCATCGATCGAAGTTACTGGTGAGTGGTGGGGGGTCCAGTCGCTCTTCACGATTAAACAGACATTTTCATTGGTTCGAGATCAGGAGAACGCGCTGGCCAGAGCAACAGTCGAACACATTCTGTATCAAAGAAGGTCCGGACAATACAAACAACTTGCGGTCGTACATTATCTTACTTAAATTTTGCACTACGGAGAAATCGAATACAGGGCAGAGGGGCGGGCCTTAACTCATCAGAAATTTAATGTCCGCGGTTCAGAGTGCCAGGAATATGAACATGAAGTAATCGAGACGTGTATCCAATGGGAACCCATAACAGCATTGCTAATGATGGACAGTGTGATGATGTCGAATCGCAGCTGGCAATGTGCATTATTCATAATGCCGTTAAATACGGATAAGGCAATCTTGATGCTTTAAACAGGATTGTGATTAGTCTGAAAAGTGACTTCACGCCATTCCTGCGTCCAGGTTCATGGTTGATCACACATTAATAGCGCCCATATCAGTGATGCAGTTTTGAGGGTAATCAGAATTTTGGTAGCCGAATACTGAGTCACCACCTGTATTGATGGTATGTAGTACCATTGGATACACGTTCCGGTCACCTCCTGTTTTCATTCCCGCCACTATGAATACCAGCCGTTACATTTCTGACGAGTTAAGGCCCATCGCTCTGCCCTTTGTTCAAGGCCTCCGAAGCGCAACATTTAAGCAGGACAATGCACGACCGTAAGTTGTCCATGTTGTCTAGACCTTCATTGGTGCCGAATGTGTTCGACTGTTGCTCTGGCCAGCGCGTTCTCCTGATCTCGCACCAATAAAAATGACTGTTTAATCGTTGAAAAGCGACTGCCCCCCCACCACTCACCAGTAACTGCGATCGATGAATTGTGGCATCGTGTTAAAACTTCATGAAGTGCTCTACCCGTACATGTCATCCAATCGCTGTTCGATTCAATGCCTAGGCAGATATGTGCTGTTATTGCTCACAGAGGTCGCTGCTTTATGTACTGTTTTCTCAATACATATTACTCCAAATTTCCTGAAATTTTAATCCATTTTTCTACCTATTACAATGTATGTGTCCAACAAATTTCATTTCGTTATTATTATTCCTTCTTGGTGTAGCAATTTTAATGGCCAGTAGTGTATATATGTGTGTGTGTGTGTGTGTGTGTGTAATTTGAAATATCAGTGAATTAACACACATTTCCTTAATACATAACTTCACACTTTCCAAATATTTAATAGTATATTAATCAGTGTTGGGCGTAATTGATTAAAAAGTAATAGTTATTTAGTAATAGTTGTTATTAGTTGTTGGTCATTTATTCAATTTATTTGTTGTAATTCAATTTATTTGTATTCAATTACTTGTTAATCGATTGAGAGCAAAATAAATATAATTGTAATTTAATTGTAATTCAATTACTTTTTAATCAATTATGCTCAACACTGATATTAATATATTTTATCTTTTCATATTAATATATGTTATCAATAAAAATTTTATCTTTTCATATTGTTACAAATTCTGGTTATTGAAACATACTGCTACATTATAGTTTACACTCAGTTCATATTATAAAACAATTTATTTATATAAGAATTCTTAAAAAAAAAAAAAAAAAAAAAAAACTGAAAAAATGAGCATTCTAGCATTTTACCTCACTCTCCCGATAATTTCTGTATAATATCATAATTATTATTATTATTATTATTACAATTTTAAGACTTATTTTTCATTGCAAAGATTAGATAACAACTTATTTTCAAAACCTACAATTCAGGAAAAGAAAAAAGAAGTGCATTTTTTTATAAAATTTTTAAAGACACAATTTTGTTTTCTTTTAAATTTATTTAACAAATACATTTAAGACTTAATTTTGGTTGAAATCTTTGTAACAAAATGTTATATATATCTTAATTTCAGTTGAAATGTATTTAGCAAAATGCATTTTTAAACTTTTTTGTGTTTCTTTTTTCATATCTGTTTACCAAAAATGCTTTTGTATCATATTTTCATTGAATAATAAATACGATATATGATCTAATTTGTATGATATGCATGTATCTAAAACAAATATTAACATTAAAGAAAATCGTATAAAATAATAAAATGGTATTAATATCTAATGTATCTACATTAAAAACCACACTTGTAATTTTTTTTTTTTTTTTTTTTTTTTTTCAACAAGCACAATGACAAAAATACTATTTTTATTCTACAGTTTGTGCTCTTAAAATGTAAATGAAGAGAATCATATTAATTTGAAAACTTTATGAATAGTTTATGAAACTGATTTACGTGTTTTCGTCTTCTGTTGCTCATTAGATTTAATGTCAGTTGCCTGCAAATAGCAAATCATTATGTGCATAGTATAAAATATTTACAGATCTCTGCATTTCATTTTAGCTCGTTACGTGCTAAATATACTTCTGATTAGAAATGTAGAAGTTTTAGCATAAAATATGTAAGGAACTCATAAATATTAAATACAAAATATATAGTATTTTAGTTTATTATGTATTGTTATGTTTTATTTTACGCATAACAATTAAAATAAGTTTACGGATTTTTTTTTAAATGATTGTTGAGTATTTATTTTTTTAAATACTTTAAAAATTAAAAATAATTGAAAGGTGAAATTAAAAGATATTTTTACTTTAATTTATATTGTGTTTAATTTCACAAATGTGCTTGGTCTTACAATATTTAAATACCATGACGATCGGATTAATGTCTTTTTTATGGAAGTTATTCCATTTTTTTTTTTTTTAATTATCTTTCATAACTTTCTGAATTTATACAATATTTGCTTAGGATTTCTACATATGTCGCTTAATACTTTTGGTTGTTTAATACTAACAATCTAATAACAATGATCATATCTCGTAAGATATTTAACATTTTTGCATTCTGATTACAATATTCTGTGTCTAATCTAGTATGCCATTTTTTTTTCTTTTATTTTTAAATATCTTTGCATTGGGTCTAACACTCTACGTGTTATAATTAAAAAAGTGTATTATTATTTTTTTTTCATTTTTTTTTTCGTAAAAGTAGTCACCAGTGCTTATCATTCCTAAGGTTTGCACCAGTGCTCGTCACCCTCAAAAATTACATGATACAATAAGTTTTTAACAGCATCTATGAAAATGAATCCACTTGCATAGAACCGGGGAATCTAGTCATTCCCCGGAATGACTAGATTCATTCTAATCATTCCTTAGAACCGGGGAATCTAGCTCGAACGGATAAAAATCCATACACGTTGATTAACAGTTATTTTAACAGGTTTTTTGTGAGGGGGGCGAACACTGGTGTTTTTACTTTGTATCTTCAAGAATATATGTGGTACCTCATATGCATTTATGCAGATAATAGAAATAATCCTTATAATCACGTGCTTCAAGCAAAATAAATTTAAAGTACTACTGTTTACAGGGTGATTCAAAACATTCTGTTTAATTTTCTACTGATCCTTTTTTCCTCTTCAGGACACAACTTTTGCTGAAACATATGAGGTATAACCTGTTCTTTATACTACCAAAGTTACAAGATGATCCATAAACAACTTTTCCAGATATTTGTGAAAACCTCTCAATTCGAAAGCGGCTAAATAGTTATTTGTAGATAGTGTATATGTAAGACTGACAGCAGTCCAACATTTCTAGAAAAGAATGCTCCTAGTTCGTGTATTGGCTTTGTTTATTCGTTATTTATTAAATAACCTATTCGGTCCTTAAAAAGAAGGATCCTTTGTAATTATCATAGTTTTTAAAATTTTTACAGCGTTATCTCTGTGATTTGATGCTTGAAATTTACAATTTGAAAATTATTTCGGGAAAAAGACATTTTAGATAGGTGTTCTATAATTAAATAAATCGTAAACATTCTTTGTTACTTTAATGGCTTCATAACTAATAACAATAATCAAATAAGGAAAGAATATGCAGTAGATAAAAAAAAAAAAAAAGTTAATTGCGCTGCTTAACATTAAATACACTAAAGACTCTCAAGGTCAAGTATTTCTATAATTAAATTACAAATACACTGAATTATAATATTGATAATAATATTAGAGTACAATGGTTTTTCACTAGTGAATCGATTAATACGTAGACTATAATTTCTCTGCTTACTATATACATTTTTTTACAAATAATACTCCGTTAGATACATTTTTTTTTACAAAAAATAAAATGCACATTATATATAAAGTTAGGCTATAAGCTAATAAGATTAATAATTAATATTTTTTATAACTTTTATGTATTTTAAATGTCCGGTGCGATTAATTTAATAACGAAATATTTGAGAAAACAAATTAATTATCTATAATATTAAAATACAAAAGCACTTTCAGTAAGACCAAAATCGCACGATCTGGGCATGCGCGAGAAAAATTTGAACCACTTCGGAACGGGAATATTCCTTTCTCTTTATGCAGTGCAATATGAAAACCGATGACAGAGATCGAGCTGACGACATTAATATTCCATATGTCTATGGCAGACGCCTAATTAAAACTCAATCATAAAAATAATTTACTCGATTAATTCATTAATTCATACGTTCCAAGGCAGTATTTTAAAATAAACCAATTCGCGAATTCTTATGGGTTACCGTTATTTGCAATTTCGGTGAAAATGTTCTTACACAGAATAATATTTCAGGATTTTATACTGTGGCGCCATCTAAGAAAAAAAAATCCTTTAAAATTAACAAATTCTCAGAGTTTATTGTTCTTTAAAAATTAACTTTTAACACTTAAAAACTTCGTGTAGAAAAAATGGAGATAGATATTTAAAAGCAAAAAAGGTTTTTTTTTTTTTTTTTTTTTTTAAATCTAATTATTATAATTTGTGATGTGCATTTCCATAATATATTATAGAAAAAATAATTTTGAAAGTATAACCTTAAAATATTGATATTTTATACGAGTAAAAATTTACATAGTATAATTTATTATAAGAAATTTACTGAGCAAATTAACTTGCTAAAATAGTAGATTCATTCTTATTCTTTATTTATTTATTTATTTATTTAACAGTATACTTTTGTTAAAATATACTATTTTGATAGAATAAAGTGTTATAAAGTTGTTATTCATTTATTTTTAAGTAGCATAGTCTATTTCTAAGTGTAAATAAAATTATAATTATTAGAATATAAAGAAATAGAATATAAAGAATATAAAGAAAACGTAAAACATTGTTAAAATTTATTTTTAATTGAATTATTTTGCCTTATAAATTTATGTGTTTAAAAAAAAAAAAAAAAAAACCTCTGAGGTTTTATTTATTTATTTATTTATTTATAGATTATAGGTGGCGCCACTGTCATATTGTAATTGAAATGGAATATTATCGTTATCGATGCTCGATACAAAGGCATTCTTTGACTCGATTGATTTTTTTTTTCATGCTATGTACAGTCGGCAGCAAAATTATTGAAGCGCGAGCTATAATTTTTATTTAAAAGATTTGCGCTTAATACCGTTTTGTTAAATAAATATTTTTCAAGTCATATTCTTTGTCATATGCTGTTTGTAGAAAAGTATGTTAAAGATAAATATTAGTGATCAAATTAAAAAAAAATATATATGTACGAAAAGTAATTATGTGTGCTTTCTTTCTCCATTCTTACCATAATTTGTAAGTTCTCTCTTTTAATTACTCCTCACGTTCTTTTGGTCATATTTAGAGTATAATTAGGAAAAATCTTGGGATTTTCTTTTTAGTATATGGGGCACGCTTAAATTTTGAATATTGAAATTTCCTGAAATTTATTCCCTCTTCCCCTCCAACCAAAAAATAATTGATTACAGCAGGTGGTTTTAAAGTGGTTAAGAGCAATGCGAAATATTAAAACAGGAATGTTTAAAACTTTATGTCGTGAAAAGATTTAAGTTGCATATGATACGTCAAATTTTGACGGGTATTTACTAGTAATTGTTAAAATAATTATTAATTCTTATTCTTTTTTTTTATGCGCAGAAATGTTGATGATTTAAGATAGTAGAATAAAAATAAATATTCGTATCAAAAAGAATGAAAAGAAATTGATTTATTAAGCTTATTTTCTTATTTTTGTACCTATAGAGAATATGGCATAATCTTCTTTTAGCTTAGAAACTCCATTTACGGTAAGGTCAAGTATGGGTTAACTTTAAAAATATAGTTACTGTGAGCAATAAGGTATATTTAGTTTATTATCTCTCTCATTAAGGTAAAAACACTTAATCTTTTTTTTTTACTTGTTTTGGACGTTGTCTACTGCTTAACAATGATTAAGAAAACGAAATAATGATGACGTCAACAATTTTTTAGGTGACATTCACAGATTTTATTTTTTCCATCATCTTGAACAACTGTCAGAAGTAAAAATTTGTCTCAAATAACTTTGTGCCTTCAAGAAAAAGATGTCATTTATTAAAAAGCTCTCTGTGAGTGTTATTCATAAATAAATAATCATCTTTTATTCAATATACATTATGTTATGTTATGTGACAAAAATCTCTTAAATTATATGTGTAATGAATAGATTTATTGATAAATATAAAAGCATAGCTGTAAATTACAGGATTTTTAACACATATTTTATTTGATATATGGCAATAGATATGTGCATTTCATAAACATATTATCTTTGTATAATTTAATGGCAGAGTTTCTTTCTAAAAATATAGCAAAAAATTGTGTACAGAATGGGCATTATATTTAAACAAGCAATATAAAACAATATATATATATATATAGATTTATATATATATATATATATATATGTATAGTTTAAGGGAAAAAGTTATATCCTATAATTTTGTTTATGTAGTATGATCGCTTCCACACTCTAGGGCTTCTAAAGTGGAGCTAAAATTTTTAATAAAATTGTTTTTCAAAAATACCCTTCAATACCTCTTAAACAGAGGTTTAAACATTTATCTCCCCATGCCATGGAGTAAAGTGGGTATAAAACTTAGTCTATTTCTATACGCTAAGACTTGTTTATTTAGAAATATTGAGTCTAAAATTCAAGCATAATGTATTCTTAACTCTTGTAATGAATACATGTAACAAATATATATATATATATATATATATATATATATATAATATATTTTAGAAATCTTATGAAGTTCTGTACCTCTGTTTTGAAAAACGGTGTATACATACCTATATTACATACCTATATTATCCCTTACAACCATAATATAAATGTTCAGAATGATAGTTCAAAGAATTTATAAGATAATTAAAAGTGTCTAATAATATTTAAAGAAGCAATTTCTAGATTTGAATAAAATTACTTAACACAATAATAATGTTATGTATTTTATTTATTTATTTGGCTAATTGTTATTTTGAACTACTACACAGAAGAAACATGTATTTTCATTTATTCTTATGGGTTATCTACCACTTCAAATGACTCTTATTTGGCAATCTCCTTTTCTTTCAAAATCTGAATATAAATAACTCAACAAACGTTGTCTGATTTTGATCAGTTCCCTCTAGATGATAATACATGTGCAGATCTTCGAGGCAACATTTCTACGTTTATCACCTAAAAGGGTAATATATTATCCATTTATTAATGCGAAGTATTATCATATTAATTACTTATGATTATTTACTAAAAAGTTTTAGTCCATGGTTGTCGAAATATGCACCATTTGATTAGAAGTAAGTGCATTTTTTGATAGCTATATGTTTACAAAGTTTCCTCAAGTTTAACAACAAAACTTGCACTTTATAAATTCTTGCTCATATATATAATTCATTGCTTGATTATACGAGAAGTATCCATATATACATATAACATGTCATTACAACAATCGACATTTCTGTAACTTTCTTGAGAATGAAAGTCAAATTTTCTATTCTAGAATCACAAATTAACTCAGTTAAAAAAAAAAAAAAATCATTCTTTAATATAACCTTTGAAACATTTTTAACAATTAAATATTAAGTATATTTTAAAAGAGTAAACAATTTTATGTATTCTATGTCAATTTATGTATATATTGTCAAAATTCCACTAAAGAAATTAAGCAAAATATTTAAATAATTACTTTTAACTTAAACGATTCCAATAAACAGCTGTTATTAAGTGCGTGATAAATTAATCAAGGCATAAATAATCAAGTTTATCCTTGTCGCTAACATCATTCTGCTATGCTGATAAATCTGTTATTCATCCAAATTCAACAACTGTTGTTGATATTAAAGTTCAACATCATCGATTGTTCAGAGCTGTACTATGTTTATTCAACTGTTAAAATAAAGAAGCATGTAATATACTGTAATTTAGGGAAAACTCGAAATGTATTTAAGAGAAAATTTGAATGAACAACAATGATTAATTTACTGGTGGATTCTAAGCCTTTTCCATAGTGCATGGATTTCCTTTATATATATTAGCCTTTGTTTTAATAGGTTTTATTCTGCAATGTTCATAATGGTTATTTAGTATTTTCGTTTGAAAATATTTACTTTTATTTAGCAAAATTAAATGAGTTATGAAAAAGGAAAACTATATCTGATAATCTGATAATATAACAAATGTTTTACTGTAAGGATTTAATATATCTATCTATCTATCTATCAATCTATATATTTATTTATTTATATCTATATCTATCTATCTATCTATATATATATATATATATATATATATATATATATATATATATATATATATATATGTACTGATATGTATAAAGGATTTAAGTCCATATTCTTGATTTTTCAGGAGACGAAAAATAAAGTTAAACTAACTAAAAACT